>MU224776.1:1281025-1311264 GCA_018584345.1 Thuja plicata | reverse complement strand
ATATATATATATATATATATATAGACTTTTTGTAAAGAAAAATAAAGATATGATGCAAGAAAGGATATGTATGTATGTGAATGATAGATGCAAGAGAAGAGGTTGATAGAGATCATTATAGAGATATGAATAGAACTATTTAAGCATTAAAGATGATTGTTTTTTCATTACTGAGAACACTTTGTAATAAAAGTTCTTGTTGTAAGAGCTGTAAGCTCAGTTGGCCCCTAACAAGGTGTTTTATACCTTTAGCAGGGTTGTTATTCCTTTAACAAGGAAATGTACTATGTAATATTTAGCTCCTAAAAGGGCTAGGTCTCCTAAAATGGAAATTATACTTTAGTTCATGCTTATGGGTACCATCCTCACTGGGGTTTTCCCTTGGCCAGGGTTTACTTGACAATAATTAATGGTGTTATGAGTTCTATGTTATTTGTTTATGTTCTTTTCATTTCAACAAGATTATGGTTTATTTGGAATTGGTTGAAGTTTAATCTAAAGTGTTGCAATACTAATTCACCCCCCTCTTAGTATTACTCAATCCTAAAAAATTCCCCATAATACCAAAGTCCTACATGCTCTTATTTCCATGCATTGATAATATAGAAGAACATGAAGCACTTTTCATTGGACTCAAGATGGCCTTGGAATGGAGAATTTTTGAATTACAAATCTATGGAAACTCCCAATTAATCATTGATCAAATTAATGATGAATAATAAGCGAAGGATGAAAAACTCATGATTTACAAAAGGGTGGTTGAAGATTTCAAGAAATACTTTGTATTGATCACATTTGAAAAAATACCAAGAATTGAGAATAAAGCAGTAGATGCCATGGTCGCACTCACTTCACTTCTATAAGTATTTGATCAAAATGAATGATATGAATTATTGGTGGAAGAATTGGTTAAACCTGCTTATGACCATCTTGATTCCCTAATCATTTTCCTACTTGTAGGTCTTAACTCTACTTGATATGGTCCTATCTATATGTATCTAAAATAAAATACCCTACCATTGGACCAATCCCCTAATGAAAAGAGGAGATTTATACACCAAGCCTCTCATTTTACTCTTATAGCTGACATGTTGTCTCGAAAAGGTCTTGATGATACGTTACTTAGATGTTTAGAGGGTGAGGAATCTAAAAAAACCTTACAAGATGTACATGAGGGTATTTTTGGGTCACACTCGAGTGGGTTTACCTTAGCTAAGAAACTCATTAGGATGGGGTATTATTGGCGAATGATGGAAAAAAATTCATGCCAGTTTGTGAATATTTTCCAAAAGTACCAATTCGACGGGAACCTTATATGTGTGCCAACACAAGAATTACACCCATTGAATACACCTTGGCCCTTTTATTAACTAGGCTTTGATTTTATTGGAATGATATATCCTCCCTCTTCAAATGGTCATAAATACATTATAATTGCAACATAATATTTCACAAAATGGGTTGAAGTTGTACCCTTATCACTACAACAAGAAATCATATTCCATGTTTATCTTAAATCACATCATTTGTAGATATGGTGTCCCACATGCACTTATAATAGATAATGGAAAAAAATTAAAAAATAAGGATGTCAAATTGTTAAATGTGAAAAGTTCCATATCATTTAACATTTCTCTTCCATTTATTATCCACAAGGAAATAGACAAGAAAAAGCTTATAACAAAAACACCCTCAAGATCTGTAGACACCCTAAATTGGTAAACCAAAGTCAACTTGTTAAAATAAAGTCAACATCATGGATTAATTAATAAAGCCATTAATTAATCAAATTCAAGCCAAAAGAGATAAATTAAACTATGTAATTGATTAAATCAATTAGTGATTAATTAAACTATGTAATTTATTAAATCAATTAGTTATATAGTTCAATTAAATAAATCAAATGCAACCCATCTAATTCCCTTACATGGCTAATTTAATTAATTGTTTGAATTAAATAATTCATAATTTATTTAAACAATAATAATGGACAAAAAATAATTAGCCAATGAGAAGAGAGGCTTGAGAGCACATGGATCACACTAAGGCTTTGCTATCTTAGCCACTCATTTAGCCTTTGCTATCCTCGCCACTCATTGTGTCATCTTGTCCCCCTATTTGATGTTGGGATTATATTGGAATGATGTATTGAGAGGGGAGGGGTGAATCAGTACCTCTAAAACTTTTCTTGGTTAGCCTATTAACCCTTAATCATCAGTTTGTAAATTATCTTATCTAATTGTTCATCTTTCTTTATGTATATGTAATCATAACATAAGTTATTTAATATGAAACCATACAAGAAACATTCATGAAAATATATAACACATGACACAAGATATGATATCACAGAAAACTCCTGTTAGGAAGTAAAAACTACAGTGGGGATTGTTACCCACAAGAATTCACTATCTGCAGATAAGAAGGGGATGGTTAAGGCTTACAATTGGTCAATTTTGATGACCTACCATGTTAGGAGTATTACAGTGGAGACTTGTTAAGATCTACTTTTTTTGAAGCTTTAGCAACACTGTTAAGTGTGCACTCTATTAAGAGATTTGTAAAGAACGGTTAAGTCCACCTTCTAAAAAAGGATTTTAGATGTGATGCACTTGTTAGAATGCAACTACATAAGTCTTTGATCTGATGATGTTTGCAATCTCTAATTTATGATAATAAATCCAATAAAACTTCCTATGTATGAGTAATCATCTTTCCATGATTGAATAATACCTTTTTTTGCTTGTCGGTAGCCTCTGTGTGATCTTGATAACTGATGTGATCTATTTCTTAACTTTGCATGAATTCTACCTTCTGCTCCTTAGATGCTCTTCATGGCTATCAAAAATAATGAATTCACAATTCATAATTGATTGAACATCTATTTATACTAGATTTTAGCTCTATTCTTGATTCACGCTCCGCAAGTTAACTCTAGATCCAAGGTTTACAACTTGACCTTGATCTTTAGATAGATATGTTTTAGATATGTTAGGATGATTTAAAACATTTACATAATCCTTGATTAACCCTCAAGTAATGATTTAAAACAAATTACAAAGTTAAGAATAGAATTACAATGCTTTATCTGACGTGTAAAACTCAGATCCACTATTTGCGGGTTCTCTAATTGACTGTCCATTTTGATGGTCGGGCTGCTCTGTTAGTCTGTCAGTTTTCTTTGCCATCGGTGTTCCTTTCTTGAACTATTTGTCGTGTATGCTTTTTCTACTCTGTCAGTTTTGTTCTCAAAACTGTATCGTCGACGATGATCTCCATGTTATGTTATTGACCCGTCGGTGATGTCCTATTGACTTTGTCGGTGTAACACTTGTCAGTGTTCGTCAGTCAATTCCATACTTAACATTTTCTTGTGACCTTTTTGTTCTGTCGGGTATGCTCACTGTCTGCCAGTTATGCTTGTAGTCCGTCGATTATGCTTGTATTGATGATCTCTATCAATGTTTTCCACTAAGTGTACTAATGGAAAAATTGATGTCATCAATGTCCCCCTTTGACATTAGTATCAAAAACATGATATGTGCAACATACTGAATGTATTAGTATGTACACCTGTGTATACTTCTTCCTTAGCCATTTGAATGACTCCCCCTATGTATATGCTAGTAAGTGTAAGTACATATACATTTCCTTATGTACTTTTCTTTTCCCTTTTTTTGATATATTGTACATAGCTATCTTTACATATCTGTTCCTCCTGTACATACAATATACATTTCCTTTCTATTCCTCCTTTTTTTATAATAAAGGAAAAGGTACTTACATATTGTCAAAAAGGTGGGAATGTGAGGAATTGATCTCCTCCATCATCTTTTCCCATTTTTCCTTCAACATTTCTAGAGCCATATGCTCAAGTGATCCTTACGTGTATATCATAGATGCTGTCTACTATAAACATCTCTGGGGTTGCAATTAGGTTTCTTGCTTCAGAAATATGTTGCTATAGAATAGTGAGATTAGGCAAGATGTGTGCCTGTAGTTCAGTATTCTCACCTCTGAGTTGTGTTTCAGCATCCCATATTTCTTGCCTTAGCCTGTTAGCCTCAATGACCTTGTCATGATGCGCCTTGATACTGTCTACATTTTAGGTTAGGATTTGTGCACTCACTGTGACATTAGAATCTATCTCTGCTAACTTGTCACTATTTTCCTTTGTAAAATTTTCAAGCGTGCACATCTTTTGAACTAAGGTAATTTCCTCAGCAATCATTGGCTCTAATTGATCAGTTAGTTTAGAGAGCTTTACCTTGTTTAGTGCTACTTCTTGGCTGATCTTATCAATTAACTTGTATTGATGCTTTTTCTCTGCTTGTTCTTCCATTAGCTTGTTCTGCATCTATATTCTGGTCTGTGATGGCATCGATAAGAACAATAATTTTCTCCTTAACTATAGCATTTTGTTCAAGTTTCACTTCAGGAACCAGTTGTTGGAGAATGTCTCTTGCCTTGTCAAGTGCCATTGTTTCCCTATGTTCCTATATCATTTTCTTCTGAATGGATTTCCTTTAACATAGCACTCCAAACTCTTGAAGTTTATCACTATCCAAAGTAGTAATATCCTAGTTTGGGACTTGTATTACTTCATCCAGTGTAACAACCAAGATGTCTTTCTTCAATGATTACTTCTTCTTCTTCTTCTTTTGTTTGGGTGTAAGATTGATGTACTACCATTTGTAAAGCTTGAGATTGGGTTGACTTGGTAGGTGAGGGTCGAGAAGATGAGGCATCCTGTTATTTCTATTCTAAGTCCACCGGTTGGTTTGGTGAAGACGTCTCCTCATTGGCCTTAGGTGTATCAATAAATATATCTTCTTTGTGTTTTGTGCCTTCATCCTTCTTGACTCCACTTTTTTATTTTTCTTTAACCTTTCTCAATGTTTCCTCAACTTTGTTATCTGCCTCTTTGTTTTGTTCATTTGACAATTCTTGCTGAGTGTCGGTTGCATTTTTCATTTCTGTATCTATATCCTTTTGAGTGTTAGATGCATCTTTGTTTTCATCAGTACCCATATCCTTGGGTATATCATCATCTCTTTTAGATGATTTATCATGGCTTGATTGAATATCAATAGCATCTATTAATATATTCATCTTTGTCGGTGTATTGACTGTTGCAGTGTCAATAGTTGAATCATGTCCATCGGTATTGCCTTGTACAATATTTATGTCTTCATCTTTTTGTACTTCTACTAATGGGTCTTTTCCTGTAGTGGTATTGACAATGTTGTCTAACCATGATTCATCATTTATATCATCATCTAAGTTACCTTTTATTGTTAACTCTTCTTTGGTAACTTCTTCATCCTCTAAACTGATGTGAATTGGACTTGCTGGTACTTGATTTTCCTCACTGTTTTTAGGCCATTCTTCATCTATAATATCAACCTATTTCTAGCCGGTTATTTGAACTTCTTCACTATCTAACTCAGCTATTGAGTTATCTCTCTGAGTGACAGTTTCCTTCTCATAACTTCTCTCCTCATTAGGATTGAGTATCTTGCTCCATTTATCACGAGCTTCTTGTTCTAGCTCTATAAAATTCTCTTCCAGAAATTTGTAAGCTCTCATTTTGGGTAAGAAATATTTCTCATATTTCTCCATGATTTCATTTATTTCTTCCCTTTTTGATTCAGGAGGCATAAGAAAAACAAGTACTCTTTCTCTTATCCTCTTCTCCTCATGGAGTGCAAATGTGAACGTAGAAGATAATCTTATCAATAGTTCTTGTGGTACATCACGTGTAGTGAATTGAAGTGGGACATAATAGTGTCTGCACATTTTAGCTATAATTACATCTTCAATTTTATTCTGTTCTACAGAATCCCATCTCAACTATTTCCTAATCTTAGGATGTCCAATAGATGATGCTTTAGACATGTACTTACATATTTCATCAATGTTTTCAGTAGTTGATGTTACCTTTGCTGTTTCTTTTGCCTGTTCAATTACAGTGTCAGGCTCATCCATAGCTGAGTCCTCTATATCCTCATTTGTATGAAAAAATTTCCTCCTTTTGGTAGGTGTCCTAACTAGTTTTTTTCCCTTTGATGCATCAGGTTTCCTTTTATACACATTTTGTTTTACCATGGGAGAAGGAGTTGCATCCTTTTCTATCAAACTCCTTGTTTTTGACTTCTTAGGTGGAGGCGAAGGTGGTGAATTAGACTCTTCTTCCTCTGATTCATTTTCCTCTGCTATATCACAGATGGGTAGCTGGTCCTTAGTGATTTCCTCCTTACCCTCTTGTTCCTCTTCTCCTTCAAAAGATATATTCAAGTTCTTTTTCAGATTCTTCACCATTCTGCTTGACTATTTTACAGCTTTCTTGATAACAAGATTTTTTTTAATCTTTTGTTTGGCCTCTTCATAGGTTCCAAATCTTAGTTTCTTGTTGTCCATTGGTTCATTTAGTAGTGCCTCAATGCACTCATTGGATTGTCCTATTTTGGTTTCATATTCTAACTTTGAGAGCAATGATTTCCTAGGTACTACTGCTTGGATGTACGTGAAATCAGTATCTACCATGAAACATATATTCTCTTTGTGTTCCTCTATCAAATTTTCAAGAATTCTTGTTCTGGCTTGCAACATTTCCTTAATGGTTTTGAAATATTCATGCATAACATTATCAAAATCTATTCCTAGTGATTCTATGAATTCACCTATCTGAATGGTTATGGGTTTGCTTGTGTCCCATACAACTTTTCCTATTGAAGAAAAGTATTCTTCAAAGTAAAAGAATATGCACATTATGAGGGAACCAAACTTACAAGTGTTTGTTCTTGAAGATCTTATAGTGCACATGTTCTCCTCTAGTTGATGTAATAGGAACTCTGCAAGATCCATCTTCTTTCCCTATTTGATGATCTTGTATGCTGTGCTTATAGTAGTACTTTATATGCTATTCATTCTGATCACTTGGAAGATTTTATATCCAACAACACATGCTCCAAACTTTAGCTCTACATTGGTAATAGTGTTGACCTTAAGTGCTCTTTTGTCTGATTTAGCACCAGTCAGTTTTTCAACTTCCACTAGGGATGGGTGCTTGTAAGCTTGTGGTTTTTCAGTCATAGGATAACTAGTAACTACGTGAATAACATCCTTTGTTATTGGCTTTGGATTATTAAGCCATAAATTATTGTTGTGCATTCTGCTAAGAACAATTTTTATCCTCTCTATTTTGAAAACTTTTGGAAAATGTAGTGCATTTGTGAGTCCTTTCACTTCCAGATGTTTGTGCTCTTCTTTGAGCTTTCCAACTTCATCACATAGTGCCCTATAGGCATTATCTAGGTCTAGATCTCCTATTTCTGAGATCTTACAGTGTATATAGGACCTTACATCCTCTACCAGCAAAACCCTAGGTGGGATTCTGGAGAATGCTCTAGAATCGTCAGGTTGTGATGCTATTTTAGGGTGTAGCTTGTATTTGGCTTCAGCACAATAGCCTCTACTGACAAGATTGAAATACTTCTTCTTATCTTCCTTAATCTTCTCAACTCTAGAAGTCGATGCCATCGTGTTGTAGAAATTTAGGGCTTTCGCAAATAAAATAGTGCGATCAGTGAATGTGATTACTTACAGATTCTCTATGATTGCCTGTGAATGTGAATGCTTTGTGTCAAATTGATTTTTGCTGGATCACACTCCAAATTGCTTGAAATTTATCTAATCTACTTTGCTCTACTCGAAAATCACAGGTGCAAAAATGAGTTTACCCGTCGGGATTTTGTAACCTTTTTATGCCCTAAGTTGTTATTAATGCTCACCAACTCATCAGTATACTAAGACTGAGTTCATTAGTAGAGGCATTCATAACATCTTTGGTGTCTATGCAAAGTGTTGGGGTTGCTAGCAGATTTGGTGACTTCACCGATGATGGTTAGTAAAGTGGCGAAGGCAGCTTTCGTTGACTCAAGGTTCACTGATGTCTGTCGGTTTACACTTAGCAACTTGGCATTTGTGTAATGACTGATACATTATGGTAAGTAGTGCTAACTTTTCTCTGTGTGTTCACCAATGCAAATTGTGCCCAATAACCGATGGTTGATTTTCAACAGTTTAACAAATAATAATATATTGCATCTTTATTCATGCTAATATTACAATATGAACTATGTGTAATGGAACCGATGCATAGTATAACTTATTATAATGTAGTTCCATACATACTTGTGGATTTTAGTTGGAGGTAGTGATGTCACTAGATCCATTGGATGGGGTGTCATCATTTGCATTCCTTGTTCCACCACCTTCAGTGTTTGTGGCTTTTACCCACATCTTGTTTCTCATTCTCTTGATGTCATCAATGGTATTTCCATTGGGATGTGTACTTGTGTCTGTCAGTCAGTCTTTGCAATCTTCTATCACATGTCCAACCTTATGACAATGTAAACATGCCATACCTGGATTGGTCCAAGCTCTTGACCTTCTGGTCCATTTTCTCATACAGTTGGCTGCAATATGACCATACCTTCCACATGCTGTGCAATTTAACCATGTGTTATAGTCCCAAACATATGAGTTACCTACTCTTGTTAATTTGTGGCTATTATCAGTTTCCTTTGGTGTCCAGGCCTTGTTGTTCTTTTTCCAACACTCTTCATGTGTATGCCCATTCATCTTGCAGGTAGGACAGTACTTGTCCATGTAGGTTTTCCTCTTTGGATTTTCACTCATGTGCCTTGTGTCCTTTCTTTTGACATTTATAACAATTACCAATGAAAGTAGATTGTGCTTGAGAAATACCTTTCATTTTGCTTCTACAGATGTTTGAGGTGTGGCCAGGTTTTCCACAGGGATTGCATGACAAAATCTTGGATCTTGGGGTTGTGAAAGCATTCCTTTGAGCTAGTTGATTAGAAAATTCACCATTCTCATTGTACCCTAATCCTCTGTAGTTGTTGACTCTTCTCTGTCCATCAAGAAAATCATCCATCCTTTTGTTTCTTTCTTTAGACTTTTTGATCAATTCATTGTGTTGATTCTGGACTTTGATTTCATGCTTCAATTTTTGATTATCTTCTCTTATCTCACCAATGATTTGTATTCTTTCAATAAGTTCTATGTTTAGTCTGTTTTCTTCTTGACTCATAAGAATAATTTGGTTGGTAACCTCATGGTGATGCTTAGTAAGTCTTTGAATCTCTGATTCTTTCTCTTGCAGCTTCTCTGTTATTTTCCTCCTATCATCAATGGATAGTGTTCTTTCATTTTCATCTTTTCTTGCATCATTCATGACATCAATCATTTTCACAATTTGAGTTTCTTGACCAATTTGCAGCATCTTGATTTGTTCTGTCAGATTTAGATTGACCTCTTGTAGACTTGTGATTTCTTCTACTCATGCGTCTGAAGCTTTTCTTGATGATGATTCTGCTGTATCAAAGTAATCTTGTATTTCTAATTCTTTGTAGTCCTTCTCATTCAGCCTAGTTTCCATAATCTTTCTTTCATCAAGAAGTTTTCTTAAGTTTATTCTCGCCTCTTTATACTGCTCATAGTCTATTTGCATATGTAACTGCTCATTCTCAATAGCCTTGTCCAGTCTATACTTTTCCATTGCTCTAATATTTTCTCTTAAGTCTTTAAGTTTTTCAAGAAAGAGACTTAGCTCTGATACCAATTGTTGGGATTATATTGGAATGATGTACTGAGAGGGGAGGGGTGAATCAGTACCTCTAAAACTTTTCTTGGTTAGCCCATTAACCCTTAATCATCATTTTGTAAATTATTTTATCTAACTATTCATCTTTCTTTATGTATATGCAATCATAACATAAGATCTTTAATATGTAACCATACAAGAAACATTCATGAAAATAGATAACACATGACACAAGATATGATATCAAAGAAAAATCCTATTAGGAAGTAAAAAATGTGGTGGGGATTGTTACCCACAAGACTTCACTATCTGCAGATAAGAATGGGCCGATTAAGGCTTACAATTGGTCACTTTTGATGACCTACCCTATGAAGAGTATTACAGTGGAGACCTGTTAAGATCTACTTCATTTGAAGCTTTAGCAACACTGTTAAGTGTACACTTTGTTAAGAGATTTGTAAAGAACGGTTAAGTCCACCTTCTACAAAAGGATTTTAGATGTGATGCAATTGTTAGAATGTAACTACATAAGTCTTTGATCTGATGATGTTTTCAATCTCTAATTGCTGATAACAGATCCAATAAAAATTCCTATGTATGAGTAATCATCTTTCCATGATTGAATAATACCTTTTTCTGCTCGTCGGTAGCCTCTGTGTGTTCTTGATAACTGATGTGATCTGTTTCTAAACTTTGCATGAATTTTTCCTTCTACTCCTTAGATTCTCTTCGTGGCTATCAACAATAATGAATTCACAATTCACAATTGATTTAACATCTATTTATACTAGATTTTAGCTCTATTCTTGATTCACACTTCGCAAGTTAACTCTAGATCCAAGGTCTACAACTTGACCTTGATCTTTAGATAGATATTTTTTAGATCCGTTAGGATGCTTTAAAACATTTACATAATCCTTGATTGACCCTCAAGTAATGATTTAAAACAAATTAAAACTCTAAAAATAGAATTACAATGCTTTATCTGACGTGTAAAACTTAGATCCACTATTTGTGGGTTCTCTAACTGACTATCGGTTCTGATGGTCAGGCTGCTCTGTCAGTCTATCAGTTTTCTTTGTCATTGATGTTCCTTTCTTTAACTATTCATTGGGTATGCTTTTTCTACTCCATCGGTTTTGTTCTCAAAACTATTTCATCGGCAATGATCTCCATGTTATGTTATTGACCCATCGGTGATGTCCTATTGACTTTGTCGGTGTAACACTTGTCAGTGTTCGTCTATCAATTCCATACTTAGCATTTTCTCATGAACTTTTTGTTCTGTCGAGTATGCTTGATGTTTACTGGTTATGCTTGTAGTCCATCGGTTATGCTTGTACCGATGATCTCTGTCAATGGTTTCCACTAAGTGTACTAATGGAAAAATTAATGTCATCATTTGATACCCATCACTCAACCTTAACCTCAACCCTTCTTTGACCATGGTTAATCAAGCTCACCCCTACCCTTGGGAATTCCTATAAATAGAAGGAATTTCTTAGTGTAAACTTACCAATTCACATTTAGATCACCAATTCACTATCAAATCACTTACACTTTACATCCATTAGCATTTATATTTGAGCATTCTCAATTAGGATCATAATGACAATTTTCTTTTAGCATCGTTCTTCATCAAGATCATTTCTCATTTTCTAGGTTGTCACTAGGATCTCTAATGCACCTGAGAGAAATAGACCTTAGAACTAGAGAGAAATGAGACACTCAATAGGTTTATCATTTCAACTGATCTAATTGTAGTTTATCTTTCAACTCGATTTGACTTACCTATTATTAATTTTTCATTGAGTTTGTGTGAAGATCAAACATACAAACTACATTTGGCACCCATCGTGAAGCTTAAGCTTCACATTCTAACATCGATTTTGAAGGGTTTACATTGTAGATTCTCTAGAATCATCATATTTTCACACTTGGTATAAAGAAGCTCGCATTTGGTAAAAAACTCTCGCACTTGGTACCAAGTGTCTCACACCTAGTTTGTGAAAGCTAGCATCTGGTTAGTGAAATCTTGCACCCGGTCAGTGAAAGCTTGCACCTGGTCTATAAAATCTTGCACATGATTTGTGAAATCTCTCACCTAGTCTGTACAAGCTCGTATTTGGTCCAAAGAAGCTCGCACTTGGTCCAAAGAAGCTCGCATTTGGTTTTGGATTTTGAACAAGCTCTATTTGATGGTTATGTTGTGCATTTTCATGAATTATATCATTTAGTAAAGTTTGCATGACATTTAAAAGAATTTTGTGTATCATTTAGGAAAGTTTGAATCTCATTTAGGGAAATTTGCATATTGTTAGGGAAATTTGCATATCATTTAGAAAGGTTTGCATATCATTTTAGGAAAGTTTGAATCTCATTTAGGAAAATTTGCATATCATTTAGGAAAATAATGCATAAACATTATGTAAATCTTGCATAACATTTGGTCTGTCCCGAGTTGCTTTTGGTCTATTTTAAGTTGCAATTAGTTTGTTCTGAGTTGTATTCGGTTTGTTTTGCATTTCATTTGGTAGTTGTTTTGTAGCATCTAGATAATGATACAAAACATTAAATTCAAGTTGTATAAGTGATAAATTTGACAATTAATTGATATTTTTGATGAATTGTAGATGACTAAAGGGATCAAATCAAGAAAAACTAAGAAATTGATATACAAATCATGTGATTATTATCAAGAGAAAGAAGAAAAAAGGCTATAAAAAGACGCAAAGTAGGTACAACTAGCAATCAAATCCAAAAATTTGGAAGAAATAATTCAAGCACAAAATAGGTATTGTCAGATCGTTGATCTTTATCAAGCCTTTTTCAATACTTCTTTCATTCATCTTGATGACTCGCCTGTTTGAATATGGTGCATTTTAAGAAAGTTCAAAAAGAAAAGTGTAGAGCACTTTATTATTAGAAAGAGAAGGAATCTAAAAGATTGAATAATTATGCTAACCAAATCCATAATGAAAACATATTGGAAAAATTAGAAGAAGAAGTGAAAGCATACGAACATTACATCAAAATTCTCAATTATATCAAACTAAGTCTCCATCTTTGGCTTAAATATTTGCTCATTCATTTGAGGTGGATTTGGTTTTGATTTTTCTTCATTTTGTTTGCTTAGTTGTTAAAATAACATTTGGGGGAAAAATTATATGCTAATGAGCTTGGAACAATTGATGAGGTAAAGTATAACAAAATATTAAAAAAATTAAAAATGTCCATAAGCTTCAAACAAGATGAGTACTAAAACCTTTGGATTTTAAGTCATTTGTTTAAATTGTGACAACTCAAAGTTGAAAAATAGCTAATTAAAAGAAAGAAAGGTTGAGAAATGAACAAATACCAAAATTGAAGCCTTCATGTTTGTGGACAAAAAGAATTAGGTATATGCTCTTCAATTTTTAAGTGAATAAAAAATCAAAATGTGCTCTAGTCCCTTTAGATTAAAAGGCTTGGAATTAATCCATGATAATTGTGTTTGTGAGGTGAAATAAATAGGGATATGCTCTTACCAATATTATGGTAATCAAACTCCTAGACTTCTTTCTCATTTCAAATTTCTTGTCTTTCATAAACATGCAAGAACTTTAGTGGGCCCGCCTACCGAGAATGCACCTTAACAAGGTCGGTGAGAGGGATGAACCAAAGTGGGAACAAGTTTAAGCCAACCTATTCCACCCACTTAAACAAAAACCTGAGTTAATTTGAAAAACTTAGAGGGAAAAAATATCAAATGTTTGGACTCGTAGGGCTATACGCCTCATTCATGCTTGCATGACTATGTACTCCTTGTTTGACTCATTTGATATTTTTGTTTTCAAACCCAAACTAAACACCTGGTTAATTTAGTAAGCATACATTTTTAAAAATTGTTGAACCAAATTGACTATAGGTAGATTAATTGAAGTTTTTTCTTGTGGAGACCTTGTAAAAAACATTCGAGAATATACACTTTTATGTACATATTTTTAAAGGTTAGAAAACATGTGTATATGTGGTTTCTATGCTTGATGATACATGATCTTGAAGAAAATAAAACATCCAAAGTTCATAAAAATAATCATTCTTCTCAAAATGATACTATTTCAACAAAGATTCACATTTCCTTTTCATGTCGGTTTAGACAAAATCCCATCATATTAAATTGTCTTTACAAGAAGAAGAAACTTTACATAGGGAAGAGACAACACCTCCTCAACCACCTAGACAAGAAAATCAAGACAATCACATCATGGTTGAAAATAAATGGTCTAGATAACTTAATCATGATAAAAATGAAGAGGAGAATCTTATTGCAACCTCCTCAAAGAAAATTCAATCTTTGCAATAAAAAATCTGAGACCTAAAGGAAGAAAAGGATACACCATTCAAACAAGACTCATTAAGATCAATGTTTCCTTTTCTCTTTAATTGTGTTCTAAACATGTCTCCCTTTTCTTAAAACAAAGAGGTATCTAACCATGAAAAAACCATCTTTTATCAAGAACAACTTCATGACCATCCTATCTTTGATCAAGAGAATGAAGAGGAAGTTACATCAGATTCTGTTGAGAGTCCTGTCTATCAATCATATGACAACCACGAATCATATCATCATGATCTTGAATCCAATACCTCTTTGGAAAATCCACATGAATTTAAATGTCTATTAGATAGATCATTTACTCATTTGAGACAATATTATGAATCATCTTTAAAATAACTCCTTGAAAATAATCTCATCACGTTGCCTCAAATGACTGTGTACGGATTTACATTTTTGAGAAACTATTATGCATATCATCGACATAATAGACATAAAACTTAATATTGCATGGATTTGAAAAATAAAATCCAATATCTAATTGATGATGATCGCATAATTGAAGTGAAAACCCCTAGTGAGGAATCTAATGAAGAACAAGATACTACTCAAGCAACATCTAAGCCATGAACCTATGTCTAGAAATTATCATTATGCAACCTCTAAATTTTCCAACATTCCTCCATTTCCAAAATATTCACACCCAACTAAACCATCTCCATGAGAAAATGAACATAAGGATGATACTTTCCAATTTGACTATGTATACCCTCAAGGGATACCTCTAAAAGAGATCCAAGCTAACCTACATCACTCTGCGAGTTTCTTCCTTGCTTCAAAGATCTTCAACCGAAATATTTCATGTGCTTCAATCATTATCAAGCCTATTCAAAATGATCCTTCATCATACCTTCAAGAATTTCCCATGCATATCCAAACTCCTAACATTTCCTTAGAAGTGGATCCATGTCAAGAAAGTAAGTCAAAGTTCAAAGAAACAAGTCATAGTAAAGATCAAGATCAACATACTATCCAATCCTATCCAATATTTGACCAAGATCCTATATCCCTAGAGTCTCATGATGATTTTCTCATACCCTTACACTTATTCTAAGATGATATCCCTCTATGTCAAGAATAAAATATCCCTTCAAACCTCACATCTTATTCACCTCCTAAGCAAGATTAGGATATCCATTTCACCATTTCCAATGAGCCTATTTAAAATCAAGAGAAAAGTTCCCTTTATAAATCATCCAATGATACCTTCCCATCTCAAGAAAAATTTATCCCTCCAAGTCCAAGATCTTATTCACCTCCTAAGAAAAATCAAGATGCCCCTTTCACCATTTCCAATAAGCCTATTTAAAACCAAGATCAAAGCACTCTTTCTACACCATCCAATGATCCTCTTCCATGTCAAGATCAAATTATCCCATTATCTCCTTGTCATGATCCCCAATGTCTACCTCAAAAACCCCTCACTCTTCCCAATTCCATTCATGGTATTAAATCCCCTCAAACTTCAGTTGATCCTATTAAAAATATTCATGAGCCTATTGGTATTGATTCAGGAGCATCCTGGGGTAGTTGGAAATCCTGTATCACCAAAAATATTTTTTGGTATGGTTTTGGTTTTCGGTAGCAAGCTCGGTTGGAGACCTGAGTTTCTTGATCATTTGGTGGAAGTTCTCAGTTGAAAGATGTGTTTCTTCACCAATGGACTCAGTGACTAGGCTCAATGGTGCTCAACAATGCTTTTTTAGTGGTGTTTGGATTGGTTGTGCCTCTCATCGAGTGGCTTGGTTTCTATGTTCTTGATCACCGATGAGGTTTTCTATTTATCTGGGCTGGTTGATGGGTGGATTTAATTTGGGGTTGTGTTCCTTGAGTTTTGGATCACCCGTTGGAGGTGTGAAGACCTAAATCTGATTTGGTTCACTTTGTTATGCAAATTTAATGGTTGTTGAAAGCCGACTGATGAAGAACACATTGGGTGTTGTATTCTTGAAGCCAACTTGTGTTTTGTTGATTTATTTTTGTAAATTTGACTTGTTTTTGTGTTGTATAAAAAGTGGGTTTGGGTAGAGCATAGGGAGGAAGGAAAATAAGAAGGGAAGTAGTGGAAGAGTTATTGTAAAGGTTTGTAGATCTGAACTAGGTGAAGGATACCTTGGAGGGATAGTAGTTTATTGGCTTAAGAAACAAGAGGATTTCTTGGTGGCTTGCGAGCATAATTTTAGATCTATCTTGAGTTTTCCTGCCAGATTGTTTTTTGTTATAGGTCTAGGATAGTTAAGGGGGTGATCTGAAGCCTGCAGAAGAACTCTATGATAGATCTTAGTGTATTTTTTGATTTATGTGGCCGTAATCGAGGAGGCCTTACAACTTGACATGTTTGATGTAATTGCATTTTATTGAAGAATCTAAATTGATATTGTTTATATCTTGTTGTGTTGTGGTTTCTGTTGTTGTTCTTGTTTTTGGCTGCAAGTATGGACATCTCTTTTGAGATCTCTCCGGCGTTGACTACATCAGGTATAAAGATAAATCTTAAAGATCAAAGCCTTGGAAATATAGCTCACTCTAAATATGTTTAAATACCTTTCACACCTTATATCCCTCCATTCAAACATAACCATACACCTTCCCCATCCTCCAAATCTATTTTTGGTCACTATATCCCAAAGATAAAGTCTCCATTCTCCAAATCCATTTTGGGTCCCTATTTACCAAAGCTACAAACTTCATCCCTTCCATCCATGTTGGGTCGTTATATCTCTCCATCCACCATGCCTAACATTCATAGCTCTTCATCAATTTACCCTATCAGATACCAAGATCAATGAAGGCACACATACTTGAGAATATTCAAAGAGCCTATCCATATTAACCCTCCATATCATTCCCATCCATCCATGAACCCCAAAAAATTTGGAAGAAACTTGGATGTCAAAAATGAAAATCATAAATCCAAGAATCCACATATGTACCAATATCAACGTGTCCAATCTAATTGACATGTGAATAAAAAGAAAAATAAATATCCAAAAGGCCACAAAGGTCCACCAAGAAAAAAGAAGAATCAAAGAAAATGTGGCTTCCTAAATCCATCATTGAAGAAATGAATTCTCAAGCATCACAAAGGAAAAAAAAACAAAAAATAAGACTGTGGATTCCTAAGTCGCTTTTACAAGACTTGCACACAAAAGAAAAATAAGAGTTAACATTCAAGCTTACAAAGGCTTCTGCTCCACCTCCTTTCAAAGATTTTCTATCTTCCAAATCTATTTTGGGTTCTCATGTCCCAAAATCCACTACCTCAGATACTTCATCACCTTGTCCATCCATTTTGGGTCCTTGTGTTCCAAAATACACATTCTTTCCTCCATCACAATTTCAAGCTTCCCCATACATTTTCCCTCCATCATTCCACCACCCTTCAAAGTGTGTGTCAAAGTTGATCTTGCCAACATTTTCATCCATAATATACATGCTTCTTATACTCTTATCCATTATCCAACACCTATTTTCCATCCTTACATCCCTCTTATCCAATCGGTGGCATAAAACCTTAACCACCATCTACCTCTATCCGCCATATCTATCCTTTATTATCACCTTATCAATATCTTTAAACATCCTTTCCATAACCATGGTTCATTATAGCATACCTTTCAAAGGGGTATTATCTAGAGAGAAAGAGGTATAAATTCCTCCATTCACTATATTCCAAAAAGTTAGTAAAAGAAAAAGAAAGAAACAAAAAAGAAGAAAAAGTAAAGAGAAATCATCATCCTACGGTGAAAACCAATTCTTGTGACACCTTGGGAAAGTACCATGATGAAAACCTGGCAAACATTCAGCATGCATCTTGTATTGTATGTTGGATAACTTGTGTCTGAGAGGAGGGGGGGGTGAATTAGTACAAATAGGTATTAACTCAATTCATCTTTTGATATGATTTATTGCACTAGTAACTTCTTAACCTCAAAGTATGTAAATGAAATAATCAAGTAACAACAAACAATATAAAGTATCAACAACTTTAACACACATAACACAATTGTTTTCACGTGAAAACCCTTGTTAAAGGGAAAAAACTACGGTGGGGATGACACCCACAAACCCAATCAGTACAGTAAATGAGTTTGCCCTGTTAGGAGCTACAATGCCCTTTCTGAGGGTTCATCCTATTAGAAGTGATTAGTACACTATTAGGAAGTACAATAAGATCAGATATGATCTACCTCACTAGAGGATTTAAAACCTCAATTAAGAAGTCACCCTGTTAAAGGATTTACAAATACGAACCTGTTAGATTTCACCTTGCTAAAGGATTTGAACTGTTGTAACTATTAGGTAACAACAATATTGTTGATCTATAGATTGGCACTGATTGCTTATCAGATCCTTTTTATCTCTCTGTAATATGTACTCTGTATATGATCTCCTCTCTCTGATCTCATCTTCAATATAAAATCATAAAACCTTAATCGCCAACAAAAATTTTCAACAACCTCTCCTTTCTCTCTCTCTGATTCCTTAAATAAAACAATTTGCACGACCTCAAGATTGATCTTAAAAATGCTTTCCTATGACAACACCATGTGTCAAATTGATAATCTTGATGAGAAAAATTATTTACCATGACCGCGTTAGGTCAAGATAAGATCTGCAAGTTTACATCTCGAAGATAATAAAACATGTTTTGAATTCTCCAATGCAACACCTTAAATATATCTTAAATGCTTTCATCGATCTTATAAATACCAATACATTGGATGCATAACCTTTATTCCACATCATCATATCAATAGAAATGATCACATATACTTTACCACTTACCAATCTGTAATCACTTAAGCGGTTGATCAAGAACATAAAAGTTCTACCTATCTTAGTGACTATGATACTGAAATCTCCATCACCGTTCATCCAAATAAGTTGTGATTGGAATCATAGATTCCTCATACCATGTACATACTATGTCTCTGAGCACAACATCTGAATATTTCCTTAACTAGACCACTACCACAATATTTTAATATTGTACATCTAAACATCAATCAACATACTTAGTTGATCTTCTCTTTTATCAATCATGTTCAGTGCTTACCAATCACTTTAATCATGATATCTTAATATATTTCCATCAAGGATAATCAATTATGCATCCACTCATGACCACTCTTCATATCATCTTCAAAATTGTAGCATACTGCCAACATTATACACTTGGGGGCAAGTTCCATCCATGATATATCACCCATGTTATCCATCATATACTACATCTTCCATATCCTACCATTTATCCTATTTGGCATTTGTATTCCCTCTTTCACCTTTGATCTTGACAAGGTTGAACATATCCATGTGCATAAGATATCTTGACATCCGCTGTCCTTTCCATCAGCCTATTCACTTGTTGCATCCATGCTATCCTATCATGATCTTTCTTATCCCAAACCAACCCTCGTCATCCCTAAGCATCCTGCCAATAATCCCAAACCATCCACTCATGGCTTCCATCGAACCTTATCCTGATCATTATATCCTATCCACATCCTATCCAAAATGACCCTTTGGTCTTGATAAAAAATGAATGACGTAAAATATAAAATTAGGTCCTCAAAAGCCTCTTGACATGTCCATTCCTTTGGACAAACACATGCCTTTAATTGCATTATGTCATTACCCCATATGCTATCTGACACCACATCATTAGCCTACATTGTCATTTTCCCTTTCCCTTAGCTCAGGTAATCTTGAGGAGACAGTCTCGAGGGCCACATTACACACTTCTCCCATCATTGCTTATCCACTTCTGATTCATTAGTCTGTTCATACATCCATAATGCCCCACACCTTGCTACACATCAGGGGAAAACAAATGTAATCTCTCTTGAGAATTAGTGATCAATTAAAAAATCTACAAATAAAAGACATCACAAACCTCAAAAAATCGAAAACAACATTTTAAAAATAAAAAATTGCTAAAAATTTGAAAAAATGTCACACTCATCAAAAGTCGATAAATCATCATAAGTTAATGTTAAAATGCAAAAATTGAAAGACTAATCGCAAATCGAGAGACTAATCAAAAATTGAAAAAATCGACAAACATCAAGTTTCAAAAATCGACAAATCAAGTCACAAATTTCACAAAATCAAAAAAATTATAAAATCATAAAAAAAATCATTAAAAAATTAATAAAAAATTAATTTTAAAAAATCATAAAAAATAATAATAATAAAATTAAAAAATACAATTAAATTTTTTTTAAAAAAAACTAATTAAAAAAAATAAAAAAATCAAATAAGAAATAAAAAAATAAAAAATCAAACATAAAAAAATAAAAAAATTAAAAAAATAAAGAAATAAAAAAATTTAACCCACCCCCATCTCCTCCAAGCTCAACTTGCCGAGGTGCGAGCTTGACTCGCCTGAGTGAGTTCCCAACTCGCCCCCCTAACATAAAATGGCATTTTTTTTTATAATTTTTTTTATTCTATTTTTTTAAATGTCAATCAATTTAAACTTTTTTTTTCCATCCCCACATGCGAAATTAGAATTTTTTTTTTTCAAAAACCCAAAAATTTCATTTTTTACTGCAAAATCTCCCCCCCCCCACCATTATTTTTTTAAAACACAAAACCACCCCAAATGCACTATTTTTTTCATGGAACATTAATTTTTAATGAATTTTTCATCCAAACCAGGTGCACACATCCAAACATTGGGAAATCTTCATTGACATGGACACAAGCATAACACAAACATCCTTCACCAAGGTCAAGAATCAGGACGGGTGAACAATTTAATCAATTGAAAATTTCACATTTCAAACACCCAAACTTCCAACCAATATCAACAAGCAACATCTCAAACATTGACATCGAATCCAAACATTGAATAAAGTCTCAGAGCTGCATTTGTACATAAATCTTTTGTCACATTTTTTGAAAGTTGCCTCAGTCCATTATCATTAACAAATCCAATTAAGGGTACAATCCAGATTCCAGGAGCTCACTAGGGAAATAGACACAAGAACGATTTGAAATACCTTCATCAAAATCAAGAATCACAATCTTTGACACTTGTCGATTGATCCAAATATCAAATTTACACAATCCAAATGCATGACTCATATCAAATTCAAGGGCTAAGCAATCAAACACTAATTTGGAACATCGAAATCAAACAATATGAACAAATGATCAAAATTGGATGGAATTTTTTTCTAAGAAAATGGACCAGAGAACAGATAGCATAGTTATTTCATAGATGTTTCTTGATTTCTATCATTTCTTTTTAGTAGATCAATGATGTTTTAAACTAGATAAGAAATGATGTAGACATGATCTTTATGGATTTCTTCTTGTAAGGTTAATTCCTAGACATATGCACGTTTGTCTAATGACATGATCATCAAAGAATCATCGAGGAAATTTGTATATCAATAGGGATCATACTTTTTCCTATTTACACACAAGGATACTTAGGCCATTTAGGTAATTCATTCCTTAATGCCAAGATCCACTTGCAACATTGAATCCGATGAAAATGATATTCATACCCCCATGGTTTGGAAATCTCACCAGTGAAGGTTGTATCGATTTCACTGATTCACAAAACCTCAATGATTACAGTGGTCACATTGAATCTGATGAAAGAAGTATCCATATCATCATGGTTTGCAAATCTAACCAGTGAGGGTTGTACCAATTTAAAAATGATCTACCCAAAAATCTCAATGATGATAATTGCAAAAATAGAGATCCATTATAAAGTGACAACTGTGTAGTTGCATTCACATATTGCATTCATTTTAGATTAAATAATGCATTAATAATCATTATGGGAGTTCTCAAGGATAATGGGGATCAATCATCCAAGTCAAATCATCAAAATCAAAAGGAAGGGGTAAGGTTAATCAAATGTCCACAATCACAATGTCTATCTAATGTCTACATCAAATGCACATATCAAGATACATCAAAGGTACATCATCAAAGGAGGTACATATGTCCCTCATCACACATCTAATATCATCACAAATATCTAAGCCCCGTGTCAACCCTCCAAGAAGCTATTGTTTTATCAGCTATCAAGCTCTCTAATATGCCAATCAATCATATATCGTCTTTTTCAAACAAGTAAATCCTTCATCTTTATTCCATTCACATCACATCAATTGCAAGTGTTGTCAGAACAACATTGATCTTCGATTTTGGAAAGTTCACTATCAAGGATTACATGTCCTTCACCCAGAACCCAAGGAATTAAGGTCAATTTTGAGTCTATATCATAGAAATATATCTTTTTCTATTAAGACTCCATCATCTTAGACACACTTTATTTTGATCAAATCCTAATTGGAACCTTTTTCTATCACTTGTTTACAAAATATTCATCAAGATTCTAGATCAATCAACCCATCATCCTATCTATCCAACAATCTATCAATCATCATCAATCAATCCAGTATCAATCATCACAAATCATATCATCTAGTGCAATATCAATCATCAAATATGTATCTTCTAATCTATTGAGAGATTCATCTCATCACACTTTATCTGATCAATCTCTCAAGGGGGAATATCATACACATCATCATATTATCTAGATTATCTATGGGACATCCAATCAGTATCAAAAATAGATCAAGGTCCGAGGCATTTTCTCATCTTCAAAATTCATCTTTTGTCAGGATTTAAATCAACAAGGATGACATTAATCAAATTTTTGCAATCAAAGTAAATAATTTTCCTCAGCTCCAATGCTTGCAAAATCATCTCAATTTTAATCCCAAGGGGGCATAATGGCATTAGAGCACATAGTTTTTCCAACTAGCACAATTTTTAAAATCGGGGACATCGGAAGTCAAAATTCTTTTTACATTAGGGCATCAAAATGGATCAATTTTCACAATAGAGGTATCAGAATATCAGGAAAATGACATCAACATCATATCAAACATCACATCAACCTCATATCAGTATCATATCGACATCATTATAACAGGGATCCACATCAGAACATCACCATCAGTATCACATCAAATCGAACATCAAATCAATTTCAGACATAAAAAATCAAGGATTCTTTGAACAAGTGTGATTCACATATTGATTCAAAGAGGGGCATTTGTAGACACCCTAAATTGGTCAACCAAAGTCAAAGTGGTCAAATCAAGTCAACATCATGGATTAATTAACAAATCTATTAATTAATTAAATTAAAGCCAAAAGGGATTAATTAAACTATGTAATTGATTAAATCAGTTAGTTATATAGTTCAATTTAATAAATCAAATGCAACCCATCTAATTCCCTTACATGGCTAATTTAATTAATTATTTGAATTAATCAATTCCTAATTTCTTTCAACAACCACTAAGGGACAAAAATCAATTAGCCAATGAGAAGAGAGGATTAAGAGCACATGGATAACTCCAAGGCTTTGCTATCTTAGACACTCATTTATCTTTTGGTATCCTCACCACTCATTTTGTCATCTTGTCCCCCTATTTGAAACCCATCACCCAACCTTAACCTTAACCCTACTTTGACCATGGTTAATCAAACTCACCCCTACCCTTGGAAATTCCCATAAATAGAAGACATTTCTTATTATAAACTTACCAATTCACATTTAGATCACCAATTCACTATAAATTCACTTACACTTTTCATCCATTAGCATTTAGCTTTGAGCATTCTTAATTAGGATCATAATGACAATTTGCATTTAGCATAGTTCTTCATCAAGATCATTTCTTGTTTTCTAGGTTGTCACTAGGTTCTCTAATGCAGCTGAGAGCAATAGTCCTTACAACTAGAGAGCAATGAGACACTCAATAGGTTTATCATTTCAATTGATCTAATCATAGTTTATCTTTTAATTCGATTTGACTAACCCATTATTAATGTTTCATTAAGTTTGTGTGCATATCAAACATACAAACTACAAGATCCTTAAGAAAATAATTGATGATTTAGGAAGGGATTGGAACATTCAATTAAATCCAATACTTTGGGCTTATAGGACTAGAATTAGAACACCTACCAGAGCTATACATTTTCTCTAGTTTATGGAGCCAAAGCATACTTACCTTTGGAGGTAGAGATTCCATCACTTAGAGTTTCCTTATAGGGGATATTGACAGATGAAGGTTATATAATTTCTAGGTTACATGAATTAGAATTGCTTGAGGAATGCCAACACCAAGCATATGATCACCTTAAAGTCTATCAAAAGAGGATGTCAAGGAACAACACCAAAAAGATCAAACCTAGAGAGTTCCAAGTTGGTGAATTAGTTCTAAGAGAAAACCCCAAGGATCAACAAGAAAGAGAGAAGAAAGGAAAATTCAAAGAAAATTTTCTAGGACCCTTTATCATCACATCATCTTATGGAACACAAACTTAAAAATTAATCACATGTGATGGAGAAGCATATGAAGAGCCCATAAATAACATCCATCTTAAGAGGTTTTATACCTGAGTAGGTGAAAGATTATCCGATCAAATAATATCAGATCAGATATTATCCATTTGTACAACAAAAAATTAACCTGAAAAGACATCAAAACAATAAAAATGGATCTTGAAGAAAGAAAAGACAATGTAAAAAATTAAAATAAAAAAAATTGAAAAAGAGAAAAAGTGCCTTGGTGAAAACCTATCAAATAGGCACCTTGATAGAAAAAAAATAAAATAGAAAATAAAAAATGGAATAAATCCAAGTAGTGAAAACTTGGCAAGTAGGCACTTTTTTCTCTCCAAGTTGAGCTCCTTTATCTATCAAGTATTTCATTTCCACCATCCTTGCACATATCCATTTGCATTCCATCATTTGTACATAGTCATAATAAAACCCCAAAATTTGCATAGCATAGTCATCCAATAAAGCTTTTATGATGGTTTGGAAATGGTCTTAGTCCATTATCATTGTCAAAATCCAAACTAGGGGTAAGAATCCAAATTTTACAAAATCATCATTGAAACATACACAAGCAGAAATAAACACGTTTAATCAAGATCAAGAACCATGACATTTGAGCTTTTCAATCAATCCAACTCATCAAAATTCAAACATCCAACCTTCCAACCAATATAAAAAAGAAACACATCAAAATAAAATTGAAACATCAAAATTGAACAACTTGGACAAAATCAGAATGGAGGAAATGGATTAAACTTTCTTTCAAAAATTGTGGATTAAATAAAAATGGCAAAGAAATTCAAATGTGTGTTTATTGATTTTTTGATATCATGTCTTTTTAAGAAACTCAAGGATATCATTTGACGAGAGGAGCGATGATGAAGCATGATATTTTCTTGGTTTTCTTCTTGTAAGATTAATTCAAAGAAGTATGCAAATCATTCTTATGACCTGATCATCAAAGAATCATCAAGGACATTGACATATAAAAGGGATTACTTATTTGTCTATTTAAGCAAAATGATACTTAGGCCATTTAGGTTATCCATACCTTAATGCCAAGATCCACTTACAACATTGAATCCGACGAAAGCGGTATTCATACCACCATGGTTGAAAATAAAACTAGTAAGGGTTGTACCAGTTTCAATGATTTAAAACAAAACTTTAATGATGACATTGGCCACATTGAATCTAATGAAAGCAGTATTCATACCACCATGGTTAAAAATAAAACCAATGAGGGTTGTACCAATTTCCATGATCTACCAAAAAGCTCAATGATTATAATTGTAAAATAAATTGATCCTTTGAAAGTGACAACAATTTAGTTGCATTTGCATGTTGCATTCGTATTAGATTAATATTTCATTGATAATTAATATGGGATTTCCCAAAGGTGGGGGGGGCGTTAAAATTTAAATCAAGGTCAAAACATCACAATTCTCTTTTCGATGGAATATATTGGACTTTAACAAAAATAATGCATCTCATTTTCATTTAGGTAATTGCATTTCATTAATCATTAAGTGCATTTCATTTACATTTAGGTTCATTAATCATTGATCATTTAAGTGCATTAATTGCATATCATTAAGGTTCATTCCACTTGCATATCAAAATCATTTTATAAACTCATTAATCAATTGTATATCATTAATCATTATATTAGGTGCACATCTCATAATCCTTATATAAACATCAAAATCATTAAGTGCATTCAACATCATTATTGCATATCATAATAATTGAATCATCATCACCATAAGCATGTCAATACATTACATTATATTCATAAAGATCACTCATCATATAAACATCTATCCATACATTATCCATCTAAGTCATGCATTCATTTAGGTGAAATAAGTACATCCATATGTATGCATCCATATAAGTAAACATTCATCGACATCCATATCTAAACATCTATGTAAATATCATAATGCATCCATACATGAACATTTAAGTCAACTAAGTATATCCATGCATTAACATCTATGCCAAATAAGTGCATCCATAGGAAAAAACACACACATATATATAGAATCATATAGAACTGCATCCATCTACATCATATATAAATCATCAAAGAATCATAAAAGTCCAACATATCATGACATAAAAAATGAGATAAATCATACACATCAAGGAAGGGTGAGAGTCTATCAAATGCCCATAATCAAGGTGTGTATCAAATGTCCATAATCAAAGAGTCCACCAAGATTCCATAATTAAAGTACATCATAAACTGTCACAATGTATACATCATCAATAGGAAATCAAAAGATACATCAATATGCACATCAAATAGAGGAAACTCTAGATTTGTCCATCACCAGCCCTTGTATCTTCACCTGAGCCTGAAGGTCGACTACCACTATTACCAACATTTGGAGCATCTGCAGGCCTAGATGATGCTGAACCTGTCAATGTTGGAACCTGGCTAATATGACTAACTTGTGCTTGAATCTGTGTCATTTGGTTAGTTAAACTCTAAATAATGTCCATAGTTTGAGTCATATGAATCTGCAAGGAAGTCATGCCCACCTGCAAAACTTGTATATCTTAACTAGGCATGGGAGGAGCCACATTAGGAACTGGAATAACTGGGGCAATTGGCTAAACTAGAGGATCATGTATTGGCTGCACTCGAATACCCTATACACCATGGAAACCTAATCTCAAACCTAGACCTTCCCATCCATGAACTAAAACTACCCTCGATCTAAGAGGTACTAGTTCCATCTATCTCATAGGAGCATATCCACCCCAAACCCTAATGCAACCTCCATCACCTTCTCCAACCCAAACTCCACCATCTCTACCCTGACCACCACCACCCCTAAAAACATGTATAATTGCTCTACCTCTACCTTGAACAACTCTACTTAGAGCCCTCCCATCTGCAGCTCTACCACCTCATATCCTAGCTCCTCTTTGTCATCAAGGTCCCCCATATCCATCACCTTAGTCATCGTCGTCATCATCATCATCATCATCATCATCATCATCATCATCATCATCATCATCATCATCATCATCATCATCACTATCCCGCTCATCAATGCCTGGGATAGGCTCAACAGGATATGTAAATCTCCAAAATGGATATAAAGAAACCCACTGTGCATACTCGGGAGTCACACCAAAATATAATGTATCTTATCTATAATCCCATGGAATGGAACAAAGACCCAAAACCTCCTCATACGCTACTAAAAAATCTACACAAGAACCCCATAAAGTCCTCTCTATCTGAACTCTAGCATAATAAGCTAACCCCTATGACAGGCACTATGGTCGACCAAATTGCCTCAAAATAAACATAAAGAAACATCTCAATCCCTAATGTGGTCTGACTAATAAACCATCTTGACATAAACATAAAATGTACCTCATTAGCATCCTTAACCCATGGCTCACATCCAATATAGGGCCTCCAACACACCTGATCCATGTCATCAATCATGAGTCTCTAGTAATCTAATTTGCCCAACTGAGGTTGGACAATCACTCCATGATAAGCATAAATGTAAGAGTGATGGACATGACAAACTGTATCTACAATAGGTCTCACAATAGGGAGATGTTCTCAAGCCCAAAACTATAATAATACTGCACCTGCAAAATGTGCCACACTGTGCCTATATACCACATAATGCATATTATGATATAAGTGAGCAAGCATGCATGAACCCCAATAAAACCTCCTTGGATGTGCTATCATATCCTCTAAGACACGTCCCCATCCAGCTGCAAATCTATGACCTCATCTATCTAACATTAAAAACCTCCAACTAATGCTTCCAACACTGATGGAAGTGGCTCATAATGATGTATCATCCTCCTCCATCGGATAGTATGATCTTTGATAGTCGCATATCCAAATACTCAGTGATAAGCCTCCCCATCATAAACTTGATCGTAATAAACCCACTCTCCCATGGTAGGAATCCTGAGAATGCTATACACATCCTCAGGAGTGATGGTCATCTCACCCATTGGTAAGTGGAAGGTGTTATGGTTCGAGTGCCATCGCTCAGCCAAAATAGTCAACAAACCCCTATTCACTCTAAACTAGGGTATCTCAATTAAGTACCACAACCCACATCACCCTATAAAATTTCTATTAGCAATACTTAGAACAAGAATCATATCAAATGACCATGAATATAGACTGTCTACTGCTAGTTTTTGAAAGGAAACCATTTTTGGAAATCAAATATAATTCAATTAGTCAACATCATTGAAATTGATCATCTAACATCAATAAATCATCCTATCATCTACTTTCTCATTTATGAGAGCATCGATTTTCCTCATTCTAGATATTGAGGATGGAACATCACATTTATTTTGACTCATCAACCTATTAACCTATCTAATTGACATCAATACCACATCAACTAGATGATCTAGACTGACATCAAACACACTTTATTTTCAATACTACAATATCATGAACCTCATCAATATTCTTTAAATCATTCATAGAAGCAATGATATTGACATGATTAATAAAAAATGTAAAATTGACAAAAGCATGCATAGGCATTTTTCTATCAAGCATAGGCATTACAAAAAATTGTGTAGGCACTATTTCAAATTGCATAGGTACTATAAAAATGTATAAGCATTATTTCACAACATAGGCACTACAAAAAATTATGCCAGTGCTATTAAGAAATACAAAATGCAAATACATCCTATAGATGCTACAAGACGTATTCTAGGTGCTAGAACTGATGCAAGGAGGGTACGGAGAACAGGGGCCCAAGGTACTCCCATCTATCCAAACAAAATTTTAGAAAAATACAAAAGAAACAAAACATAAAGAGAGAGAAGAAACAACAAAAGTTATATTAATTCATCAAACTTGTTACATGTCATGCTGTAAGGCCTTCATGGTTTTGGCCATATACAATTCAGATATTCAAAGGATAATCTTCATATATGTGAGGTCACAAACCTACCATCCAAATGCTAACCCTTGATCTACTATCTTCCCCAAAACTTATGCTAATATAAGAACAGACAACTAAATAATACAAGAGTCCACCAAAGAGGTCGGCACACATATCCTAAAGATCCAACCTAGGAAACAACAAAGACCCAGATTTAGGTTTGCACACATCCTAGTGAGAGATCCCAGATTAATTACACTAGGTAAATTAAATGCAGAAGTTGGCCAGAAGATCCAACATCAAAATAAATAACTCGGTAAGAATCTGATTGAGTAACAGGAACAACTCAGTGAAGACCAACCAAGAAACATAAATGACTCAGTAAGAAGGTAACCAAGCAACATAGACAACTCAGTGAAGACCAACTGAGTAGCCAAAACATCCATTGAGACCCATTGGTAAAGAAAGAAAGAAAAAGTAACTGATCCCAAGCACCAAGCAAAAGCAGTTACCGAGCAGCCTCCAACAAACTACTGAACTAAAACAAACATATTTTTGGTTGATCAGGATTGCCAAGGTGTTGGAATAATGATACATTTGGCATCAGTGAATGCACTTAGTGAAAACACTTATTCGGTTTTGAATGCTTACCGAGCTCATCACTCAGCCCACAGCCTATACCGAGCATTCAGTAAAGCTCACTGATCAAACAGTTCAAACCGAGCAGTAAGGCAGTCACTGAGCATATGAGAAAAATAGCAGTTATCGAGCAGACGGTAGTCACCGAGTCATCAGTTGAAGATAACCGAGATGACAGTTACTACCGAGTCACCAGTGGTTACCGAGTGACAATGTATTTACCAAGTCACCACAGCTACCGAGTTCCAAGCTACACTTCGGGACTAGTATGGACCGAGCCTCTACTCTTAC
>MU224776.1:1259646-1274167 GCA_018584345.1 Thuja plicata | reverse complement strand
ACCAATCTTTGTGTTATGTGTTATGAATGATTACATTTTCATGGTTGCAGTAGATTAGATGAATGAATGGTTAAAGAATATAAAAGTGCAGAAATAGTTTAAAGTTTTAAGTGTTACTGATTCACCCCTCCCCTCTCAGTAACTCTGTTAGTCCTGAATATTTCCAACACAAGGAACCCAAGATGCTCCTGCATCAGACACTTGGGGTTGAGAGAAATAATTCTCTGAATCATGTGTCAGGTACAACCTAAATGGAATCCAACTTAGATTGAGAAATCTAAGATGAGTTCTCCAATGGCCAATTCTTCCAATTTATTAGATATTCAATTTATTTCTTTCCTCTTGTACTTTTGCCAACTCTCTGTTTCAAAATCTGCTCAACTTCCTCTATCTGTTTCTTAGGATAATCACTTGGTTCTGTCACTTCTTCATCAGGTTCATGATAGTCATACAAATCTAAAATATTGAATAAAGGTTATATATCCATGTCATCAGGTAATTCTACTTCATAAGCATTTCCACTGTCAAATCTTTTCAATATTTTGCAAGGACTAAATTTCTTCATCTTCAATTTTCCATATGTTCCAATATGAAATCTTCCTTTCTTCAAATGAACCATAACTATATCACCAACATCAAAATTTTTATGTCTTCTTGATCTATCTGCACTATCCTTGTATTTCTGATTACTTTGTTCCAACTTATGTTTTAAATCCTTATGAAATGTCTTCATGAACTCAACAAAATTTTCTGCTTCAACACTTCTTTTCTCTTCTCCAACAATATCTCTCAAGTCTGATATACCTCTTGGTTGTGTTCCATTAACAATCTCAAAAGGTTTTTTTCCAATTCTTCTATTCACTGAACTATTATATGCAAGCTCTGCTTGTGACAATATCATATCCCAATTTCTCAGTGTGTCTCCAACTAAGCATCTTAACAAGTTACCCAAAATTTAGTTTACAACCTCTATTTGTCCATCAGTCTATGGATGAAATGTAGAAATATACTTCAACTGAGTGTCCAACTTTTTCCAAAGTGTTTTCCAAAAATGGCTATCAAACTTACTGTCTCGGTCAGAGATGATACTCCTCGGTAATCCATGCAATCTGACAATCTCCTTAAAGAAAAGATATACTATATGTACTGCATCTGATGTTTTTGTACATGGTATGAAATGTGTCATCTTCAAAAATATATCCATAAAAACAAATATGGAATCATTACCTCTTGATGTCCTTGGTAAGCCAAGAAAAAAATCCATGTTGATATCACTCCAAGGTTTCTCAAGAACATAAATCAGTGTATACAATCCAGTATTATGACTTACTCCTTTTGCAACTTGACAAAATCCACAACTTTTCACAAATTTCTGAATATCCTTATATAACTGAGGCAAAAAATACCTTTCCTTAAGTAAATTCAATGTTTTATCAATACCAAAATATCCAGCCAAAACACAACTATATTTATCCTTTATCAAAGTAGTTCTCGTTGATCCTCTCGGTATGCATAGTGAATGCATTTGAAAAACATATCTTCTTGAATGAAAAAATATTCATACTTACTTGGTTGATTTGCAATAGGTGCTTTGCACACTCTGCACTACTCATAAAAATAAGGATCATTTTCATACAATTGCTTCATGTCATCAAAACCAATAACTTTAATTCTCTTTTCAGTCAACAAAGATCTTCTTCTACTCATTGCATCATCAAATCAGTTATAAATTCCACTCTTATGCTTTATCACAAATGTGAAACTCTGCAAATACTCTACCCATTTCATGTCTCTAATTCAATTTATTTTGACTACCCAAATACTGTAAAGCCTTATGACCAATATACAACACAAATTCACTTGGCATCAAATAATGTCTCCGTTTCTTTAGAGCTTGAACAATAGCATAGAATTCTTGATCATAGACATAATATTTCCTTTTAGTGTCATTCAAATTTTCACTAAAGAAAGCAACATGTTTACCTTCTTGAGTCAACATAGCTCCTATTGCACTTCCACTTGCATCACATTAACCTTGAAATACCTTATTGAAATCAGGTAAGGCTAATACAAGCAATTCAACAACCTTCTGCTTCAAAGTATCAAAACTTTTATAATCTCCATGTGTCCATTTGAATTCTCTTTTGTTTCCTCTCATTGTCTTAGTCATAACATTGCAAATAGAACTAAATTTTTTAATAAACTTATTGTAAAAACTTTCCAATCCATGAAATGATCTTACCTCACTAACATTCTCAGGTGTAGGCCAACTAAGTATAGCTTCAACATTCTCATAATCCATCTTCAAACCATCGACTGGAATCACAAAACCTAGATACACAAGTTCTTCTTTCATGAAGGAACACTTTTTCAGATTTATCAGTAACTTTTCCTCTTTCATTCTCTGCAACACTTGTCTTATATGCATCAAATGCTCTTCTATATTCTTACTATATATCATAATATCATCCAGGTATAAAATCACACATTTACTCAAGAATTTCTTCAAAAATTCATTCATTAAACTCATAAATGTACTCAGTGCATTAGTTAAACCAAAGGGCATAACCAACCACTCATACAATCCTTATTTTGTTTTGAAAGTATTCTTCCACTCATCACCTTCTCTAATTCTGATATGATGATATCCACTCTTCAAATCAATTTTGGTAAAATACTTTGCTCCACTCAAACAATCCATTATATCATCCATCCTTGGTATATGAAACCTATACTTAACTGTGATCTTATTGATTGTTCTTGAATCAGTGCACATTCACCATTCTCCATTTTTAGGTTCCAATACAGATGGTACTGCACATGGACTCAAACTTTCTCTGATCAAACCCTTGTTCAACAACTCATGAACTTATCAGTTGAGTTCTTCATTCTCAATCAGTGTCAACCAATGTGGTGCCTTGTTTGGTAAACTATCTCCAGGAATAAGATCCATACAATGACTAATATCTCTCATCGGTGTCAGGTACATTATCTAAAATGATCTCCTTGTACTCACTAAGCCATTTCTCAACTTCTACAGGAACTTTATCTTCTATATTCTTACTCGGTTTGTTAGGAATCAAAGCATAAAAAATATAATTTCTTTTTAAATCCTTAACAAACTGTCTACCTTCCATCAGACAAACTTTCACAGATTTACATCTCACCAACACATTCTTCAACCAAAGGTAACAAGATTTGTTTCTTACAATTTAACCAAATAGTATATCTATTCACTCTTCCATCATGTATAGCATGTCTATCATATTTCCAAGGTCTACCCAACAAAATATGACAAGAATCCATTGGCATAATATCACACAACACCTTATCATAATACTTTCCAATTTTCAGATTTACAAAATATTGTTCACTCACCATTAATGTATGCTCATACTTGATCCATGAAATCTGATAGGGCTTTGGGTGCTTCATTCTTTCCAATTGAAACTTTGTGACCATCTCCTCTGATGCCAGATTATCTGAGCTTCCAATATCAACAATTACCTTCCAAACTTTGTCTGCAACTCTACATCTGGTCTTGAACAAAATTTTCTTGAGAAGATCTTGTTTATCTTTTTCACTCCATAGTATCCTTCTGATCATTAGATTTCCTTCCTTCTCATGTTCATTTGGTGACTCTTCTTGAAGCAAAGCATTTCTGCTACTACTGACTTTCTTTCTTACATGTCTACACTCAAAAGATCTATGTCCTTCTTAACCACAATTGTAAAAAGTTCCTTGGAACCCTCTTCTTCTATAACCACCTCGGGAGTAGTTGCCTCTTCCTTGGGATGAACTTCCACCTTTCCATTCTTTCTTTCCCTTGTCTTGATACGTGTCTAAAATTGTCTTTTCTGGTTCAGATCTACTAATTTCTCCATGACATCTACCTCTTCCTCTAGGGAATCTACCACCTCTTCCTCTTTTCCTTTGTTCATATCTTTTGTTCAATTTCTCCTCATATTTTAGGGAAAACTGATGTGCCTCTTCAATGCTCTCCATCTTTACAAAGATGATATCATCTTGTATAGAAATTCTTAATCCATTCAAATATATTTCTATTCTTTCCACTTCATCTTTAGCATGTCTAGATCTGATGTCCAATCTATAGAATTCCTTGGTGTAACCTTTTACCGAGCTATCTTTCTACTTCAAACTTTGCATTCTCCTAACTAGGTTAATCTGGTAATCACAAGCTAGAAACTTTCCTTTCAATTTTTTTATCATCTTGTCCCTGTTGGAATATATTGAGGCTAGGTGACTGAGAGGGGGGGGGGTGAATGAGGAACCAATAAAACTTATTCACTTTTATCTTTTATTAGATTATCTAATATAATTGCATGTATGGAACAAAAAAGAAATAAAAATTCATAACACTTGACATAATATTTGGTTACCCATAAACCTTCCAAATAGAAATTAAAACTATGGTGGGGATGGTACCCACAATATTTAGTACTTCCATAATAAATTTGGTCAGTTAAGGCTTACAATTGACCACTTCTGATGGTCTTCCCTGTTAGGAGCAATAAGGAATGTTAGGTCCACCTTGTGAAAGGATTTATACATTCCAGTTAAGTATGCACTTTGTTAGGAGATTTGTGAAGGACTGTTAAGTCCACCCTATTAAATGATTTTGATTGATACACCTATTAGGATGAACTAGTGAATGATCTACTAAGCAAATCTGATTTGTTGAATAAGATCCTTTGAAGTAATACTGATCACCTGAATGCGATGGACGAGTCTCTGCTGTTTCTTTATACTATTGTAGCCTTCTAATCAATCTGCCACTTCATATTTGCATGTGTAATTGATTCATATATACGTTCTACTACACCTACTTCATTTGGATAAACAAAGTATCTTACATATATATCTATCCAAATCAATTACCTCCACAAGTCGGCTACTAATCATATTAATTAGTTTAAAAAAATATGTGCTAAATCAACCCAATGCTGATACTTAGGTCCGGTAACCTACTCGGGTGATATACTGACACTTAGGTGATACAATGAATGGAAACTCTAGCACTTGGTTGACACTGGGTGCTCGGGCCACATTGATCACTCAAAGATAGTATACCACTTGGGTAACACTAGTGACTTGGGTGATATTGTTTTGAACTAACTTCCTGGTCAATACTACTTAGCTCGAGTAGCACTTCAAGCTGTTGGCTCGGTCAACACTGTATTGATATAAATGACTAAGTGTTTTGGCACTAATTGACAACATGTCTTGCCATAAGGTATAAAATCTCCCCCTTTAGCATTAGTGACAAAAACACTTATCATACAAAAAAAAATGATCAAACTACTAAGTCAAAACTCCCCCTTACCATGTGCTTGGGTACTTGCTCTGTTTTTACTACTTCTTTGCAACTCGGTTACAACTGACTCTGATTTTTATTTTCTAAAACTATTTTTGTAACTTTGCTATATATATATATATATATATATATATCTTCCTCTTCTCTTTGTAAATGTATTTCCTCATATATACATATATCATATATATCCTATCTTTCCCCCTTGTTTTTGACACAAATGCCAAAAAGCATATCTACAATGTAATACAAAAGTATGAAAGGAAATCACAATATAACTTCAAAATTTGAGACAAAGTCTTGTCCCAAATGTCTTGCAACACTTTAGGATGCGAAACTCAATCTGAATTTCTAGAAACAACTCTATCATAAGCTCTGCAACTGAGAAGTTGTTATCATGGATGAGTGTCTTTGCATGAGCAATATGTTTTTGCATGACATCCATATGAAGAAGGAGTTGGCTCTATATAGTTGGTATGGATTCCCTTGTTCTTCCTTCTTCCCTTAATAGCTCTACCTAGAGATCAGTCAGATACTTGATCTTAACAAAATGTGTTGAACTTGAATTTGGATCAAGTGCCAACTGGCTTGCACTTGCCTTCAAATCATTTTCAATCTTTGTCAGCTTGTCCTTTATTTCCATGGTAATTTTAGAAGTGTCACTCAAATTTACAAATAATGCCACAAAATTATTCATAGTGGTTTCTAGAGAGCTAATGATAGTAGTTAGCTTCACCTGATCTATTACAATCTTTCCTGCAACATTCTCTAGAACCTTATTCTCAAATTTTCTTTCTACCTTCTGCATTAATTTCTCCTGTCCACTAATATCATGATTAACTTGTGAATTATGTCAACAAGTTAGTCCATTATGGAGTCTTCCTCATTGAATTCAATCTCTAGTGAATCAAGGAAAATACCTTTGATGTCCTATAGTACTCTATTCCTTTTCTTCTCAGCTCGAAGCTTCTGCTATTTTTCTCTTTTCTTCCATAGATCCCCAAGGATGTCCATCTGCTCGACTGTCAGGCTATAAAGATCCCAATTTGGAATCACAATGTCTTCCTCAAGGTCAACTTCATTAGTTATTATTTCCTTTTCTTTACCTTTGACCTTGGGATTAGGTGAAAGAATGATTTCCTTTCCTTTTCTATCCTCATCCTTGTCCTCAGTGTTCAGTTGAAGTAGGTCATTAGATTTTAATGTACCAACTATAGAATCAATACCAACTATAGAAACATTCACAGTGTCCTATGACCCAATCTGGCTTGGCCTATTAGTAGGTAGAGCCTGATGCTCAGTTCCTACTAGAATTGATGTAGACTTTGTGATCTTTTCCTTTCTCGAAGACAAGATATTCTAAATAGGTGATTGGGGCAGGGATGCCATCACTTCTACTTCTATCTGTTCTACATTAGATTCTTCAATCGTCTGAACCTCAGGTAATTATTCATCTTTATCCTATACATGAGGGTTTGTACTCTATTTATCTATCTTATCATCTCCCTTGTCATAAAAAATTGACTTCCATATCTTTGTTGTGGTCTACACAACATCATCTATTTTCTTTCTCAAGATTTGAAAAGTCCTAGTGTGGTTATTCTCATATTTAGACATAACATCTTTTACCTCTTTATTAGTCATAGTAGGTATGACTTGCTTCAAGGTTTTCTTTCTGATGTCCTTTTCAATCTAAACTGCATTGTGCCAGTGAATGGTGATTTCCTTGAGAAGGTCTTCAGTCCTATGGCTTTTCAATTCAAATGGATCATACTTCCATCTTGCCATCTTCTCTACTAATGCATCCTCAATCATCTTCTTCTTATCCTTGGTTTTGGAAGAATAATTTAGTGATTTGAGCGATCCCATACCACTACCTTCTTTCAATTCTTTAACCTTCTTCTCAAAGGTTGGTGATGTATTCTTGAATGTAACTGTATCTTCTTCTTCATCTTCTTTAGGCATTATCAATTTTCTTCTAGATCTTCTAGGTTTGTTTCAATTGAAGATAGGGATAGAGATCTTTGGTGTTTTCTTGGGGCCTAGCCTCTTCCTCTTCTTAGGAGGCTCTGCTTCTACCTCTTCCTCTTTTTTCTCAATTTCTTCTTCTTCCACCTTTATGTCATCCTCTTTGATTTCAATGATTGAAGGAGGAGAGTATGATGGATTGCCATATTTCTTTCCAAAATTCTCAATTCTCTTCCTTCCTCTCTTCAATATTTTAGGAATCTCAATTTCCAATGATATTATGCCCTTAGCTTCTTCATAAGTACCAAAATATGGTGCTTTAGGATCAACATGCTCATTTACAAGAGATTCAATGATGTCTCTGGTCTCATCTATGTTAACCTCATATGAAAGAGGTTTCACCTATGCAACCATAGGCTTGAATGCTTGGATGCATACTTTGTCACAGTCAAATAGGAAGCATATATCATCCTTATAGTCTTCTACCAATTGTTTGGGAATTATGAATCTAATCTGCATTTTCTCTCTGAAACTTTCAAAACAAGCATCCATGATTCTTTCAAAGTTATCTCCCAATTCTTCTATAAAATCATTTATCTGATAAATTATAGGCCTTTCCTTCTTCCATACAACTGTGCCTTTTGAAGGGAAAAACTTTTGAACATAAGAGAATATGCAGACCAAGAGTGAACCAAACTTACACGGATTGGTCTTGGATGCCCATATGCTCTCCTTGTTTTTTCTCAGTAGGATGAGCTGCAACTCGGCTAGGTCGAATGATAGATTGTTCTTCACCACTTTGTATTCCCACAACCTCACATGGTACACTTGTTTGGTCGTCTTGAACTGTATATCTTATGTGCAATCACATGAATTCTAAACTTTAGCTCCATGTCAATGACTCCATTCAACTTCATGCCTCTTCCATCCCACTCGTCAAGAGTCTTCTTGGCTAGGTTATCTCGGGGTAGGTTTTTGGTTTCCTTAGATTTGTCAAGCATTGGGTACCCTGTCACTTGGTGTACCATCATCTTAGTGATATTCACTAGTTGCTCCAACCAGAGATGCATGTCATGAACATGACTTATAATAAACCTAATCCACTTTATGTGAAAGTTCTTCGGCATATACAAGATGTGGGTTAAACCCTTGACTTTGAGGTGCTTGTGTTTCGGCTTTAGGTTTCTACCCACACAAAGTGCCTCATATTATTGATTCATCTCTAATGTTCCTAGCTATTGAATGGTGCAATAATAGAAAGCTCAAATGTCATGAATCAACCGTACCTTGGGAGGAATTTGGGAATGTGCTCCCATTGGATCTATCTCTTCCACAATCACTGGATGAAGTTTGAACTTTAGCGGCTCATAGACAACATTCCTCACTAACATCTTGGATCCCTTCTTGATCTTACTACTAGATAAAGATGCCATAACACTGTGAGGATTGATGAAACTTCGCTGCTACTAAAGCTTTCAAACACAAATTTTCTCTGAAATCGCTAAAATCTCTTAATCACTCTGCAAACTATAAAACTTGGTAAACAATAATCCTTTGATTTCACCATTTATGAAAAATTTCACCATAGGTTTTCATTAAATGCTTTGTACATAGTAGTTGTCATAGCTCGAGTAGTTCTCTCAGGCTTACTCAGAAGCTTGGCAAAAACTAAATTTTCATCTTTGAAACCATACAACCTAACTTAACTCAGTTAAGCCTGAGTAACTTGGATGTAACTGAGATCCTGACTCAATTAGAACCATAATGTGTCCTAGTGCATCAATATGTAGATTTGGACTTGCTAGCATATCTGGAACTGATGTATGATGGCTTGTATGCACAGTTCTAGTTATCTCCTTGCATCTTTATTCGAAGATGGTGGATCCACCCAATTCACTATTTTGGGTGCCATTTGATCCTTCATTTTTTTGATTTGAATTATTAGGAGACTTTCTTATCCACTACTAACTCATCTAAGTTCTGATTTCAGAAAATTTTGCTTTGCCTTTCTCAAAACTAGTATCCACTTTTTCTCTATTCATACAATTCTTGCTTAGATGACCGGGTTGTTTACACACATAACATCTCTTAGTAGGATTCCTTTTTGTGAGATGAGTCTTTGCACAATTGGCACCAATGTGCCCATACTCACCACGATGACAACATCTGCTCCATGTGTTGTAATCCCAACCAAAAATTGCTTTAGCTAATTGTTCAGTAGGGTTCCATTTCTTAGTTCTACACTTGAAAGACTTATAACCTTGTTTGTTACAATTGAAACATTTTTCTTCAAACTTAGGTTTCTTAGTACATTCACTTGCCCTATGTCCATGTTTGTTGCACCTGTAGAATTTTCCATTAAATTTTGACTTTCCATTGCTCCAACACTTATTTGATGTATTCCCTATCTTACCACAATGATTACAAGTAGGTTTCTTGCTCATTTGAGCTCCTTGATGTGAGGATTCACCTTGTTCAGTATAACCTGATCCAGTCTGTCCATGATCTTTGAATTGAGTTTTCTCTTTCAACTGATCCATGCTTACTTTTGAATTTATCATACTCTCATTGGTTTTCTTTTTAGTATTGAGATCATTTTGCAGTCTTTCATCTTCAGTCCTCAGATTGATAACTTCTTGATTTGAACTATTGAGTTGATTTATCATATCTACTTGCTGAAGTGACAAATGATGGATTTAATTTTCCTTTTACTCTAATCTTGTATTTAGAAATCTATTATTTTTGTGTGCCATATCTCTGTCATTTTCTTCTTGGTTCTTTTGTTCCATGACTTCACATATTCTGACTAAATGAATTTCTTGTTCTCTCTTCAACCCTTTGAATTCTTCATGTAAATTGAGATTATTTGCAAGTAGGTCTTCAATGGCTACACCAACTTCTTTAGAAATTCTTTCTTTTTATAAATCTTCAATTCTTTCTTCTATGTAACCTTTGTCATTCATTTGCATTGCTAAATTTTTTCTTCTTTTCATGGAATGAGAGAGCTTCTCCTTGAGTTTTCTGATTTGATCCATAGCCACTTGTAGATCTATATTTTCATTTTCAATGGATTTCTCTAGTCTGTATATTTCCATTGCCTCTGATCTTTTCTCAAGCTGTTTAAACTTTTTATAAGTGAACCTTTGCTATGATACCAATTTTTGGAAATATATTGAGGCTAGGTGACTGAGAGGGGGGAGGGTGAATCAGGAACCAATAAAACTTATTCACTTTTATGCTTTATTATATTGTCTAATCCAATTACATGTATGGAACTGAAAAGCAATAAACATTCATAACACTTGACATAATATTTGGTTACCCAGAAACCTTCCAAATAGAAAGTAAAACTGGGGTGGGGATGGTACCCACAAGATTTAGTACTGTAGTAATAAATTTGGATGGTTAAGGCTTACAATTGATCACTTATGATGGTCTTCCCTATTAGGAGAAATAAGGACTATTAGGTCCACCTTGTGAAAGGATTTATATAATATAGTTAAATATGCACTCTATTAGGAGATTTGTGAAGGACTGTTAATTCCACCCTTTTAAAGGGTTTTGACTGATACACCTGTTAGGATGAACCAGTGAATGATCTACTATGAAAATCTGATTTTTTTGAATATGATCCTTTGAAGTAATATTGATCACCTAAATGTGATAGATGAGTCTCTGCTATTCCTTTATACTGCTGTAGCCATCTAATCAATCTGCCACTTCATATTTACATGTGTAATTGATTCATATATCCATTCTACTACATCTGATTCATTTGGATAAACAAGGTATCTTACACACACACACATATATATCCAAATCAATTACCTCCACAAGTTAGCTACTAATCATATTAATTAGTATAAAATAATATGTGCTAAGTTGGCCCAATGCTGATACTCGGGTCCAGTAATCCACTCGGGTGATATAATGACACTCGAGTGACACAGTGAATTGGCAACTCAGACACCCGGTTGAAACTGGGTTCTTGGGCGACAATGATCATTTAGAGATAGTATGTCATTTGGGTAACACTGGTGACTCAGGTGATACTATTTTGAAATAACTGCTCGATCGACACTGCTTAGCTCAAGTAATACTTCAAGTTGTTGGCTCAGTCAACACTATATCAATATAAATGACTAAGTGTTTTGGCAGTAATTGAAAACATGTATTTCCATAAGGTCTATAGTCCCATTCCTTGATCTTGTTTTTATCCTTCTTCTTTCGATCCAATTGTAGATGCCCCCATCACAAGGATGCGTGACCTTTCAAATTTGTACTTGTAATCTTTACTTTCTTCTCCTCTGGTACATTATCATACTCAAAGTATTTTTCCATCTTGGTTATCCGGTCTATCAACTCATCTAAATCTAAATTTCCACTATACTCAGGAGGATTAAAATGAGGTGTGGACTTCAATCTTGTTAATGATCTCAGAAATATCTTTTCTTCCTGATCTATCACAGGTGCAGCTACAACTTCCCCTTGCACTTCTTCAAATTCATAATCACTAGCATCTTCAAGATGTCTTCCTCTACATTGGGTTGTCTCAATAACTTCCAATCTTGCAGCCATCTATCTTAACATATTAGCTAGACCTGGATATGTATTTCCTCTCCCATGAACCATCTTAAAACCCTCTTCAATTGTAGGTCAGATCACAATATGCTACCCCACAACAATATCAACCAACTCAAGTTAGGGATTACAAGAAGTAACCTAGATCTCACCTTCACTCTAATACCACCTGATGCAAGGAGGGTAAAAAGAATAGGGGGCCAAGGAACTCCCAGCTATCCAAAGCAAGTTGTAGAACAATACAGAATCAACAACATAGAAAGGGAGAGAAGAAACTACATAACTCATATTAATTCATCAAACTTGTTACATGCTGGGCTATAAGGCCTTCCTAGTTTTAGTCATAAACATTCAAATATTCAAAGGATAATATTCATACATGCAAGTTCAAACCTTGCCATCCAAATGTTAACCCTTGATCTACTATCTCCCCCAAAACTCATGCTAATCTAAGAATAGAAAACCAAATAATACAAGAATCCACCAAAGAGGTCGACACTCAGATCCTAAAAATCCAACCTAGGAAGAAAGACCTAGATTTAGGTCCACACACATCCCAATTAGATATCCCACATTAATTACATTACAGAAATTAAATGAAAATTTTGTCAAGAAGATCAAAAATCAAAATAAACAACTCGGTAAGAAGCCGACCAAGTAACAGGAACAACTCAGTGAAGACCAACCGAGCAACATAAATGACTCGGTAAGAAGGTAACCAAGTGACAAAGACAACTCATTAAAGACCACATAAGTAGCTAAAACATCCACTAAGATCCATTGGTAAAGCAAGACAGAACAAGTAACTGAGCGTGAGCACTGAGAAAAAGTAGTTACCGAGCATTTTACCAAGCAACCTCCAACAAACTACTAAACTAAAACAAACATATTTTTGGTTGATCAGGATTGCCAAGGAACCTGAGATGATCCTTCATCAAAAAACATCAAATTTTCCCTAGTTTAGGTGCTAAAACATTGGTCAGTAGCGCTAAAACTAATGGTGTAGGCACTAACACATGGAAAAAGATAGAAAGAACATGAAAAATGCACCTAAAAATCCAAATCTAGTTACAAATCATCAAAATTTGAAAACCAAAGTTGGATATCAAGACATACTAGTGCTTTGTAGGTTGGTAGATGTTGGAATATCCTCCCCTTCTTAGATTTGTGCTCCTAAATTAGGACAACCATTATTTCAGCTAGAGGTAGAAAACTGTTAGAATACTTCAAGGATAACTAAGAGGGGGGGGGGTGAATCAATTATCAACAACTTTATCTTTTTCTTACACTTATTAATCCAGATTGATACATAGTAAATGCACATTTAGATAACACATTACACAACACATCAATTTGGTTACGGGGAAACCAAATGGTAAAAACCCCAGGGGGAATTAGTACCCACAAAGAACTATATTGTTTGTAGTAATCCCTGTTAAAAGATCATACAACCTTGTTAGGAATTGTTCATTACAATGCAGTAGTATAGTGACTTGGTTAAGGGTCTGACCCTATTAGGATTATTTTACAATAACCCTGTTAGGGGTGGTGGACTCACTATCCAAGGACTCACTGTCCGAGTGTTGAAGGCTACAACCTTTTGGTTATTTGATACACACTGTATCAACAAGGTGAATTGCTGTTTGTGACACTATTTGTCTGATCAGTTCCTTTTGTGCACTGATGATTTATCCTCTTGTAAAGCACTATAACAATCTTATCTATTTCTGAAAGCTTCAACTTCAATATCTATATTATCACCATATGATAAATATAGCTCTGCTGCTTTAACACTCTGCTCTACTTTTCTTATCTCTAGCTTTCTCAACTCTTCTTATCACAAATGACCTTCTATAAGTACATACACCAAGTATGAGATCATGGGACCTATTAGACAACTCTTCATAACATCCTTGTCAGCTCTACTAAGCATGCAAGCATAATTACAACTGCACAAGTATAAACTGAATAGACACGTCGTTTCACTAAGTCAGCTTCACCAATTTAACCATAACTTTGTAATCTTCTTGAAATATGTTTGGCACATTTATATTAATATTAAAAACTCATAACTCATCATGAATATACACATGCATATCCTAAAGATAGGTTCAACTCAATAAACACATTACATACGTTGGCCTTAAACCGTTATTCCTCCAGAACTGTAACCGTTAATAACAGAATTACATATCTTTACTGAAACATCATATCTAGGTTTACGTGTATGGAAATAGCATAATAAACATGTCAAAAATATGTATCTATCCACACAAGTCTTCATGTCATCATATGGATAAGTACTGCTATGTATTATATGTTGTCATCAATGACAAACATACAATCAATCAACTGTTCATAATCAAATCTCCAACAATCTCCCCCTTTGGCATTGATGACAACATGTGATAAAAACAACTTCTATTCATGGTGTCTTCTTTCTTTTACAATCTTCTCAATATCCTCATCAAAGATTCATCTACATTGCTACAGTTACGTAGACTGTGTTTTAGATGTATACTCCCCCAGAGTATAAGCTCCTTGTATGTGTTCCTTGTTTAGCTCTTTGTTTGTGTTCCTTGTTTTTAGTACATACTCCCCCATTGACATCAATGGAAAAGGGTTCCATAAACCATTATG
>MU224776.1:1202261-1255443 GCA_018584345.1 Thuja plicata | reverse complement strand
GAATTAGTACCCACAAAGAACTATACTGTTTGTAGTAATCCCTGTTAAAAGATCATACAACCTTGTTAGGAGTTGTTCATTACAATGCAGTAGTATAGTGACCTGGTTAAGGGTCTGACCCTGTTAGGAGTCTTTTACAATAACCCTATTAGGGGTGGTGGACTCAGTGTCTGAGTGTTGAAGGCTACAACCTTCTGGTTATTTGATACACACTGTATCAACAAGGTGAACTACTGTTTGTGACATTGTTTGTCTGATCAGTTCCTTTTGTGTGCCGATGCTTTATCCTCTTGTAAAGCACTACACCATTTTTATCTGTATTCTGAAAGCTTCAACTTCAATATCTATATTATCAACATATGATAAATATAGCTCTGTTGCTTTAACACTCTGCTCTGCTTTTCTTATCTTTGGCTTTCACAACTCTTCTTATCACAAATGACCTTCTATAAGTACATACACCAAGTATGCGATTATGGGACCTTTTAGACGACTCTTCATAACATACTTTTCAGCTCTACTAAGTGTGCAAGCATAATTACAACCGTGCAAGTATAAACTGAATAGACGCGTCGCTTCACTAAGTCGGCTTCACCAATTTAACCATAACTTTGTAATCTTCTTGAAATATGTTTGGCACCTTTAGATTAATATTAAAAACTCATAACTCATCATGAATATACATACGCATATCTTGAAGATAGGCAAAACTCAATAAACACGTTACATACGTCGGCCTTAAACCGTTATTCCTCTAGAACTGTAACCGTCAATAACAGAATTACATATCTTTACTAAAACATCATATCTAGGTCTGCGTGTATGGAAATAGCATAATAAACATGTCAATGACATGTATCTATCCACGCAAGTCTTCATGTCATCATATGGATAAGTACATACAGAAGTACTGCTGTGTATTATATGTTGTCATCAATGACAAACATACAATCAATCAACTGTTCATAATCAAATCTGCAACAAAAACTCACTCAGAGAGGAGAATGCCAAAGAGGAGAGTGAAAATGAAATGGTAAAAAGGTGTTTTTTCATGCTTACATACCCAAAATTGACCTTTTGGAGGGGTACTTTTACCTTTTTCATCAAACTGTGTCATTTTTGTCACGAATTATTTTACTGGGGTATTTTAAAATCAAATTTAATATCAAGAAACCAATCAAAATCAGAATTGTCAATACAAATTCAAAAAAATATAAAAATTGCAAAAATCGTCAAAATTGTTCAATACCATTTTGATTCATTTCCAGAGGGGCCATACAATCATCATAACGTAAAATCAATTGAATTAGAGCAATGTTACAAAATTAGAGACAATAAGCATCAAAAAATTCAAAATATTATTAGAGCATTTTAATCAAATCCAAATCAAAATCAGGGATCTATATCAAGGTTTTAACATCATCAAGACAACATCACATCATAAATATTTGTAGCTTAACATTATATTAGACATAAAATCAGGCATCAAATTGGATATCAAATCAGGGATCATATTGGACATCAAATCAGGTATCAAATCAAACATTGGGCATCAGGTATTCTTTGAACCAATGCGCTTCGCACATTGATTCAAAGAGGGACATTTGTATACACCCAAAATTGGTCAAAGCAAGTCAAAGGAAAAATCAATCAAATGCAAGCAATTTTTTAATTAATTAAAACCAATAAATCAAATAACTAGGTAATTGAATTAATCATTTAATTACTTAGTTTATCAATTAATTAAATTCAATTCAATAAATTAATCATGGCTAAAGTAATTAATTATTTTGAATTAATTAAATCCTAATATTCCTCACCCACCGCTACATGACAAACAATCACTCAACCATTGGGAAATGAGGAAAGAAAGCACATGGATTGCAAAAAGGCTATGCTATCTTGACCAATCAACCTTGAAATAGAATCTTGTCCACTCAAATATCGTAATCATACTTTGAACATGGTTATCTAAACTTACTCCCTACACCTTAGGAAATCCTATAAATAGGAGGCAAAATTAAGTAAAAATCATGACTTTATAGCCACTTTACATCCGTTTTCATCCAGGAATCCCGAATTCATCTCACTTTCATTCAAGCACTATAGTTATAGTTAATTTGCATCCACTATCTTTGGAGAAAAATAGGAAATTTCATCTGGTAACATCATAATGGAAATTTATCATGAAGCTTTAGGAGGATTTGAGCATGGAGAATAGCTTAATTTGCGTCATTTCATCATCTTAGATCATTAATATTCTCATCTTAGGGGTTTTCCCTTTAGGATTGCTTTGCATTTGAGAGCATACTTTTAGTCCTTATAGCTAGAGATCATTGAGATGCTCTTAATCATTTCAATTTGAAAGTTACATAGCATAGATTGATTGATTTCAAATTGATAATTTTGATTGAATTAATGTTTCATGCAGGTTTGTGAATTGTAGGCTTACACACACACAATAGAATAAATATCAGAAATGGTTATAATAGGTGAACTTGGATGAGATTCATATGAAAATACACCATCCAAGTTGTCATGTAGTGTGTCTAGGGTGGACTCAGTAGCTTGGGTAGACACAAAAGGTGAAATAGAATGGACCATGACTGTAGAGAAAGATTCAACATTCATGTACAAATTACTAATAGAATCATTCATAGGAATGGATACCTATGGAGTATTCATATGGGTAGATCCTATATCTTGTGTAGCTAGAGGCTCTTGTGCTTCTTCTTCTTGTTGATCATCTTCCCCTTCAACAATTTATTTAACTAAAACTTGTCCCTTTCCTTTTCCAAAAGGTTCCTCCAAATAATTCTCCTTTGGTTGCTTGAGTTTGATCTTTATTTTGGTTCCAAAGGAGGAGGCATCTTCTTTGTTCTTAGTCCTCACCTTTTATTTTTGCCCCACAGGTCCAACTTTGTCATCTTCCAATGCTAACTTGAATTTATTTAACTTAATACCTTTACTTTTGAGCTAAGTATTCATATTATGTATGGTAGATTGGAATCTATTGAAGATGAAAGTATTTTCTTTCACCAACCATTGAATTAGGGTACGGGACTATTCTAAAACCCTTACTTTTCATACTCTAGATCTAGTATGTCTCCATCATCTTCCATTACTTCTAGAACATTGGCCAAATCTAGATTAATGATTTGTTCCAGTGTAAGTCTTCAATAGTCTATTTTCCCAATGTCCTCCTTTGTATGAAGATTTATCCAAACATGTTCAATATTGTGAACATGGGTGAACTCCCTTTTTATTTTCTTCTTTCATCCCCTATTAATTAAAACCCCTTCCAATCTTGAATTTATTCAGATTGATTTCCTAAAGTTCCATCTCCATAACCTTTGCTTTGATGACAGATGTCAATGAGTATCCACCGATGGCTAGGAGATGCTAAGTAGAAATTGCAAAACTAATATTATGAGTAACATATTGCTTGGTATATACTGACATCAATAGCCTTCCCAACTCCATTAGAATAATATTATCAATTGGGTACCTTGATAGAATGTAATGATGATCATAAAAATATCCAACCCTCACGTAGGTGAATGTTGTGAACTTAAGAACCAAACACCCATAATCATTCACCTTCTTCTAAGCTACTTCAGAGACTCTCATGTTTTCCAATGTCTTATCAAATAAGCACATAAAATAACCAAAGAATGCATCTTGGACCCTTTTATAATGATATCTCCCTATGCCCATAGTTAGTTGATTATAATACTTCCACACTGACACTTTAGTCTTGTTTCCATCATAGGAGAGTCCTAAAAGCTATCTAAAAGAGACAGATATGTACACAAGGTAAGAGTGTTGGTATTTGATTGAGGCTGTTGGTAAGAAGTGGTAAGGATTAATTTATATTGTTTTCATTAATGTCAACCAAGTCTATACACTAAAATTGAGTCAATATAAGTCATAATATTCAACAGGTAAAGTGAAGGTATAACCGGTAAGAAGGTATACTAAAATTTGGTTAAGTAGAGAAGAGTGGTAGACTATTCAAACAATATTCTGGTAAAGGTCATGTTATAAACATAAATATGTAGAATGGTAATAGATAAAGACTCAACAAGATCATATTGCAATGTGGTTCCAACTACAACACATTTGGTTGAGTGGTGATATAGTTTTGAGTAACACATACACTAGGACGGGTAGAACTTTTATGTTCTTGATCAACCGGCCATTAGATCATAGAGTGGTGAATAATAAAGTGTATGCGATCATTTTTAATGATATGATGTGGAATAAAGGTTATACATTCAATGAATTTGTATTTACATGATCGATGCAATCATTTAAGATAGATTTAAGGGATTACATTGGAGAAGTAAAAACATGTTATTTATCTTAGAGATGTAAATTTGCATATCTTATCTTGACCTAATGCGGTCATGGTAAATCATTTTTCTCAATAAGATTATAAATTGGACACATGGTGTTGTCATGGGAAATCAATTTGAAGATCATTTTCAAGACAATGAAAATTATTTATGTAACGAATCAAAGAGAAGTTACAGAAGAGTTGGTGTTGGTGTTGTTGTTGTTAAAAAGCTATTTTGGGTGATTAGGGTTTTATGATTTTGAGTTGACATTGAGATCAAAGATCGTAGAGAAGTTACAAAGTACATATTACAGAGAGCTAAAAAGGATCTGATAGAAAATCAATGCCAATCTATAAATAATTTATCTTATTTCCTTCCTAACAGTTGCAGTAGGTCAAATCTCTTAACTAGGTGAGCTCTAACAAGTTCTTATTGTAAATCCTTTAATAGGGTGACTTCTTTATTGAGGTTTAAAATCCTCTAGTGAGGTAGATCATATCTGATCTTATGGTACTCCTAACAATTTACTAGTCACTTTTAATAGGGTGAACCCTCAGAAAGGGTATTGTAGCTCCTAACAGGGCCAACTCATATACTGTGGGCTTGTGGGTGTCATCCCCACCATGATTTTTTCCCTCTTATAAAGGGTTCCATGTGAAAATTACTGTGTTATGTGTGTGAAATTTTTGGATGCTTATTATTACTATTTCATTCAAATTTGCATAAGATACTTACTATATAGGTTTGAGAAGCGTTGCAATAGTTATTTTGTTTAGTGGTTGAATTATTTGAATATCTCTTTGTACTAATTCACCCCCTCTCTCAGTACCTATCATTCCCAACAAAGATTTCATATAAAAATTTAGAATGGTATGCACCCAAGATAATTGTTCACACAAAAAACCATTGATCAACTCACCCAAAAAGATCTATTGTGATCCCTTTTTTATAATAGAGATATGCCGATACATCCATGGATGTAATACATTTGACTTCTTCAAGCCTCACATCCTACTCAGGTTAGTGACCATGTCATTGATCTCCTCCTTGAATTCATTCCTATAAAGTGTCACAAACTATCTTGTTGATATTGATAGATTCTATTTGACAAGCCAAGTGGTATTGATCATCCTTTTGAAATATTCCTCCTTATTGTAAAAGGCTAGAGCATTCTCAATGAAAATATCAACATGCATGAAGATAACAAGAACATAGAAAATATTATCAATTATCTTTGCATCTAGTCTCATGATCACTTTACCATTTTCATCTTTTATGGTTTTGGATTCCTTAACACAATGTGATGTGCAAGCCAAGACAAGTTTTGGCTCTAGCACCACCCTTAGGAAAGTTGAAGCCATCTGGATGTGACTTTTGAGGAGATTTTTCATTTATGTTGATGGTTCTTATACCTCTATTCTTTAGATGAATTCAAAAATATCCATATGTCCAATCTTGATATCTTTGAACTCCTCTATGTTGTAGACCACAAAAAAGTATGATAGCATTTTGATACTTGTGGAATTTATACATCATCTTCTTCCCAAGAGAGGTAGATGATTCTTCATACATTGAATGAAGACCTAAAACATTGAGATGAAAAGAATAGATAAATAAGACATTGGGATGTGTTGTTGGTAGATTCGTAACATTCTCTATTAGGAAAAAGATAGTACAAAACTAAGTCCATGCCTTGATTTATCAAGTTTGAAAAAATATGTGTGAAAATAGGGGTATTTATAAAGATGGGGTGAAAAGGACACTCATGTGGGACCATGGTTTAAACTTTGCGATTTTAGGGTGTATTCTAGATGTAGGGACAACATGTACATGATAAGTGTAATCAAGACTGAAAAAATTGATTACACTGGCTTACAATGAAGGGGAATGCATTGTGTAATCAGGACTAAAAGTCCCAAATACACAATGTAGTGTAATATGTTAAGTTGCAATTGAGACAAAATGTCCTAATTACACTTAGATTTGCAAGTATGATGCAAGAGAATCTTGGGTTCTTGGAAATCTTGCATCAACAATTTTTTTTTCTAGTTTTGCAGTTTGTTTGTCATTGAGTTTCTTTTAGCGTTCCTTTAGTTTGGGCTAGTTGAGCTATTGTGCACCTCGTGGAATATTCCTAGTATCATGTTTTATCTTCACTTAGATTTACACCTCGTTTGTCTTCTTCACATTTGAGATATCTTTAATTTCTGGTGGGACATCTCTGTTCTTCACGTTTCACGACCAGTTTGTGTTTTCCAATTTTGTGAAGGATTTTCCTAATCGATGAAGCTTCGTGGCTCATATCTCGAGGATTATACATGATTGGATGAACAACTTGTGGGTTCTCTCAGAATTTTTTATCATTTTGTATGAGATTCTAATGATTTGGGTCCTGACCTATAATGTAATACATTTTCCTATTCTTGGAAAATGTAATATTTCTCAGACTGAACTGAGGCTTGTGAAGGCTTTATAAACTCATGTAATTGATCCCCTAGGGGCATGGAGAAGTAGTAGAGCTTAGTATTTATAACTTATAGTGTGAGATTCTGATAAAAAATATAAAAAGATAACCTATAAAAGGTTCAAATCAAGCATTTATTCATAGAATGTAAGACTACATGTTGTAGATCCATTGTACTTGGTTTCCTGGTAAAGAGAAGAACTGATCTGGCTGATCTCTCAATCATTTTTTATTGCTTATGTTGTGTGACTCTTACTGCAAGGATAAGATATAATTATTTGAGGTTCCTCCTATCCTTGGCTACACCAAGTGGTATCAGAGTGATCTTCTGATTATGTTATTAGAAATCATGGTCCCTGAGTTGGCAATTTCATGAAGTTGATTTTTTGTGAGGTGGCAGAGTGAGGATCTGACCTGCAATTGAAGAGAATTCTCTCAGGATGGCTCAGAGAGGAAATGATAGAGGTGGAATGAGATATGTAGATCCAATTTTGTTGGATATGTTGAGAAAAATTACAACTAGATTAGAAGCTATTGAGACAACCCAGAGAATAGGTTGACATATTGAAGATGTAAGTGATGAAGAGGAAGAAACAAATGAAGAAGTAGTTGAAGAAGGTGAAGCACAAACTAAACCTGAACTTGAACAAGGGGACGATAGATTTATAAAGGCCCTAACTAGAGTTAATGCCAGACAAAATTTCAACCCACCTGATTATAATGGAAAGTTGGATTTTGATGAATTGTTTGATTGGATCAAAGATATGGAGAAGTACTTTGATTACGAATGTACCAATGAGGATAAGAAGGTGAAGTATGCTTTAAAAAAGTTATGAGGACATGCATCATTATGGTGGGAACATTTGTAGAATGATAGATAGAGAAGAGGCAAGGAAAAAATCAAATCATGAGATAGGATGGTGAAAAAATTGAAGGCCAAATTATTAACTGTTGGTTACTAATTAATTTTTTTTAGGAAGTTGCAAAATCTAAAGAAAAGGGATCTTAGTGTGAAGGAGTATACCGAAGAATTCTATAGATTGAATATTAGATCTCTACATAGTGATGATGATGTTGAGAGGGTTGCAAGGTACCTAAATGGTTTAAGAACATCAATTCAAGATGAGATCAGTTTGGTTAAATTGAAAAGTGTGGAGGAAGCTTACCAATATGCCCTAAAAGTTGAGGAGAAGTTGAAAAAAAGACATGAACAAAGACAAAGAGGAAGAGGTGGAAGATCCAAAAGGGGTAGATCTTTTAGAGGAGGAAGATCTTATTTGGATAAGATTAAAGACAAGAAAAAATTCAAGGAACATAACTCATACCAAAGGGATGAAAAAAAAATTTAGAGAGGAGGTGGATCAAGTAGTTGTAAGAAAGATGACAAGAGAGTATTTAGAGGAACTTGTTTCAAGTGTGGTGGTGAAGGACACCATGATTTTGAATGTACTCAAGTAAATTCAAGAAAGAGGACTGAGAACAGTGGTCGAAATGCTTTTGTGGAAGAAGAATCTAGTGAACCTTTGAATTGACCCAAAGATGTAGAAGCCCTAATAGTAAGAAGATCCCTATATCACAAAGAAACCAATCAAGAACCATTGATGAGGAGAATTTTTTGAAAACAAGATTCAAAGTTGAAGGAAAATGTTGCAAAGTGATCATTGACAGTGATAGTTTAGATAACTCAGCTTCTGAGGAGTTGGTGAATAAGTTGAAGTTGCAGAGGTTGAAACACCCAAAACCTTATCAGATTGAATGGATCAAGGATGATCATAAGGTACTTGTAAGTGAATAATGCCTAGTAAAATTGAAGATTGGATCTTATCACAACAAAGTTCTTTGTGATATTATGCATATGGTGTTTGTCATATCTTGTTGGGTAGACCATGGTAGTATGATAGACAAGATTTGCATGAAGGAAGAAGAAATAAATATACTATTGTTGCTAATGGGTTGAAATATGTATTGTTACCCCTAGTTGAGTCTCCTAAGAATGAGAATTGCACAAGTGTTAGAATTCTTTTGGTTGAAGGAAGGAAATGCTTGGATGGTTTGAAGAGTGATAGTATGTGTTATGCATTGATTCCTAAGAAGTATGATTTAGAATCAATAGAGGAACATCCTAAGGAGATAAGGGAATTACTCAATGAGTATGAAGACATAATCTCAGATAGTGTGCCTGATGGATTACCACATATGAGAAGTATTAGTCATTGCATGGATCTAATTCCTAGAGCTATTTTGCCTAATAAAGAAAAACATCAGATGACACCTGCATAGAATAAATAATTGAATAGATAAGTACAATAATATTTGAAGAAAGGTTTGATCAGAGAAAGTTTGAGTCCTTGTGCACTACCTGTAGTATTAGCACTGAAGAAGAATGGAGAATGGAGGTTATGTACTAATTCTAGAGAAATTAATAAGATTATGGTGAAGTATATGTTTCCTTTTCTGATGATGGATGATAGAATGGATTGATTGAGTGGAGCAAGGTATTTCACAAAGATTTATTTAAAGAATGGTTATCATTAGATCAAAATCAAATAGGGTGATGAATGGAAGACAAATTTAAAGATAAATGAAAGATTGTATGAATGGTTTGTGATGCCTTTCAGATTGACTAATACACCAAGTACTTTCATGAGGCTGATGAATGGAGTATTGAAGAAATTATTGGGTAAGTTTGTGATTATTTTCCTTGATGACATTCTAATTTTTAGTAAGAACAAGGAGGATCATTTTTTGAATCTGAGACAAGTTTTGTAGAGATTGAGGGAACTGAATTTGTTGATAAACATCAAGTAGTGTTCTTTCATGAAGGAAGAAATCGTGTAATTGGGATTTGTGATCTCAGCAGAAGGATTGAAGATGGATCCTGAGAAGGTTAGAGAAATTATTGAGTGGCCTACACTTGAAAGTGTTGGAGAGGTAAGAGAATTCCATAGAGTGGATAGTTTATACCACAACTTCATTATGATTTTTTGTTTAGTTTGTAGTCCTATGAATGAGACAATGAGAGGAGATAGGAAAGTATTCAAGTGGACACATGGAGCACAAAGGAGTTTTGAGTTGTTGACACAAAAAGTGACTAAGCAACATGTGTTAGCTTTACCTAATTTCCATAAAGTATTTGAAGTGGACTGCGATGCAAGTGGGAGTGCAATTGGAGCAATACTAACTCAATAAGGTAGATCGATTGCTTATTTCAATGAGAAATTGAATGATGCAAAGAGAAGATATTCAATTTATTATCAATAATTCCTTTATCATTGTTCAAGCTTTCAAAAAGTGGAGACATTACTTGTTTCCTAAGGAAATTTGTGTTTTATATCGATCATCAAGCATTGAAATATTTGAATAGTCAAGGTAAGTTAAATCAGAGACATATGAGATGGGTTGAATTCTTACAGAGTTATACTTTTTTACTGAAGCATAGGAGTGGTAAGTCAAACAAATTTTTTGATGCTTTGAGTAGAAGAAGGAATTTACTGACAGAGATGAGAATCGAAGTATTAGGATTTGATGAGTTGAAGGCCTTCTATGAGGATGAACCTAATTTTGTAGAACCATGGAATGCTTGCAGAGAACCTATTGTAGCAGATCGAAGAAAATGATTATATTATTTCATTCAGGAAGGTATGTTATTCAGAGGAATTTAGTTGTGTATACATATGGGTTTAATGAGGGATAATTTGATTAAGGAGAAGCATTGTGGAGGATTAGCTAGACGCTTTGTTATTGACAAGATTGTGGCTTTGATGAGTAAGAATTAATTTTTGGCCCCAGATTCATAAGGATGTAAGGAAATTTGTTCAAAGTTGTAAAAGTTGTCAAATTGCTAAAGGAATTAGTCAAAATACTAGATTGTATACACCTTTAACAGTGCCAACTAGACCATGGGAAGACATTAGCATGGATTTTGTTCTTGGATTACCGAAGACCCCAAGAGGAAATGATTCTATATTTGTTGTAGTGGACAAATTTTTAAAAATGTCACATTGTGCTTGGATTGTATACACCTTTGACAGTGCCAACTAGACCATGGGAAGACATTAGCATGGATTTTGTGCTTGGATTACCGAAGACCCCAAGAGGAAATGATTCTATATTTGTTGTAGTGGACAAATTTTTAAAAATGTCACATTTCATACCTTGTAAGAAGACAACAAATGTAGTACATGTAGCATATTTGTTTTTTAGACAAGTTGTGAGATTGCATGGGTTTCCTAAGAGTATAGTTTCATATGGGGATATAAAATTTGTTGGTTACTTTTGGAGGAAACTTTATAGGAAGATGAATACTAAATTGAAGTTTAGTTCTACATTTCATCCACAAACTGATAGACAAACAAAGGTAGTGAACAAAAGTTTGGGTAACTTACTGAGATGTTTGGTTGGAGAGAAGGCTGTGAATCATGATTTAGTTCTAGCACAAGAAAATTTTACATATAATAATTCAGTGAATAGGAGTACAAGGAAGACACCATTTGAGATAGTTACTAACACGAATCCTAAATGAGTATCAAAATTGAGGGATATCAGTCATGAAATTAAGAGGAGTGTAGAAGTAGAATAATTTGTAGAACACATGAATGGATTACACAATCAAGTAAAACACCATTTGGAAGATATGAACCAGCTATTGGATTAATCTTATGGAAAGGTAAGTGCTGAAAGGGGAGGGGTGAATTAGTACTTCAAAACTTTTATCCACTTGTGTATATGAAAATCATACCTTCATGAAATTAGTATTGTATCTATCAATTCAACTTTGAAAATACATAAAATTAAGCTTGAATGAATTGAAATCAACAAAGAGCATCTCATAGCTCTCTAACTAGGAAAGAAAAATGATGCTCTCAGCTTAAAGCATCCATAAATGAAAGTCCTAGAATGAGAATTGAATCTATTTGATCAAGATTGTGCCTATTTAGCTCAAATTTCTCACTATAATTCAAATCCTAACATGTAATTGCTATGAAATTGATGCTATTTTCCTATAGTGATGATGCTCTTCTTTAGGAGTGTGTGTGATATTAAATGCATAAACATTGGCTTATATTTAAAGGATTTTACAAGGGTAGGGGGTACATTTAATTAAACCATGATTAAGGATTTGTTGAATTAGGGGTTTCAAATGGTGAGACCATTTAACTGGTGGTTTCAAATAAGGGGACCAAATGAGTGGTCAAGATGCAACTCCAAGATGTGTGATGGAGAACTGAATTGGCTTGATCCATGTGAGATCCCATTCTAAATCCTCATTGGTTGATCCAATTTATCACATGTGATAGATGAGGAAATTAAGGGATTTAAATAAATAATTTAATTGAATTTCTTTATCCATGTGCACCCTTGAAAGGGTTGGAATTAATTTGATTTCAACTGTGCAATTAACTGATTAATCTTAATTGCAAAATTATTTGATTTATTTAATTTAAAGGCTTTTAATAATTCAATTAATTTCTGATTTGAATTGATTTTCTCACTTTACTCCTATTTGATTTGCTTGACCAATTTTAGGTGTCTACACCACTATTCATTCCTTTTCATCAAACTGGATATCATTCATAATAAAATTGAAAACCATAAAAAATAACACCATGATTTTTGGCCATTCAGAAATCCTTGGTTAGAGGACAAAATTGCGGTGGGGATGCCACCCACAATCCTTCACTTTTGCAAAATAAAGGTTGCTTGGTTAGAGCTACAATGTTAGCTACTTCTGGTAGCTTACCCTATTAGGAGTATTATACTCGATCAAGAGTACTAAAAGACTTGTTCAGTCTACCTGGTTAAAGGATTTTACAATCCCTCATCTAAGAGATGTACTCGGTTAGAGGATTTACAAAATAAGACCTGTTAGGGCCAACCTACTGGATGGGATTTCTAATCTCCTCACTATTACAAAAACTTATTACAAAAATATCTGCATGTATGCATCAACCATAATGTTGTTCAGACTCTTTATGCTCTGCAAGTGCATTACCTCTTTCCACACTCGGTAACTTAACTATTCTACACCCTATATCTTCTTCATTTTGTCTTTAGCTTTGTCATTGTAATTTCTTTTATCTCTCTGTAATATTTTCCCTCTTCTCTATCTTTGTATATTATCCAACATCCTTCTCTCTGTATTGTTTTTGTTCATTTTTATATGATCTTAAGGTGATTAACCTAATTAGATCCTTCTCCTTCTGCAGTGGAGGTGAGGCAGTGCAAGGTTGGTTTCATTCCCAACACATTTATTGTTCTTGAGTATCATTGGTTGAATTTCCTCAAGATCATGTGCAATCATATAGGTGCAATCCCAATGTTCAACCTAACTTCTGTCTTGAATACTGTGAAATTTTTCCTGCTCGACGTCCAGGTGTAGTGTATTCAAACTTTAATTGTTATGTTAGCTATGGTGTGTTTGGTAATGTGCTTTGATCTTGCTCAGTGACATAATCATCTTCTCGGTAACTAACTTTTCTCGGTGAATAACTCTGCTCTGTGTCTCGGTGACTAACTTTGCTTAGTGACTGTTCTCTTCTTAACTCGGTAACATGCTACTATTTGGTGCTCGGTGTCATTGATACTCTTCTTTACTGACTTTCTTCCTTAGTGTACTCTTCCTCTTTATCAATTGTCTATATTGACTATTATGACTTTGATAAAACTAATGACAACAAACTATCTCATAGGAGTATCACCAAAAGCATGAGGAGAGAGCATATATGACATGAAGACGTAAGGAATTTAATGTAGGTGATGAGGTGATAGTTTATTTGAAGAAGGAAAAATTTCTAGTTTTAACATATAACAAGCTGAAGATGAGGAAGTTTGGACCAAGTAAAATTTTGAGGAGATTTGATTCGGGGAATGTATATGAAGTCGAGTTACCAGATGAAATTGATATATCACCTAAATTGAATTTTGTAATATGTATGAGTATCATGAACTAGAGTTTTTTGAAAGGGATTAATCTATGTTGAGTAGAAATATCCTAAGAAGCATATGGATGAGATAGAAGATATTTTGGATAGAAGAATTGGTAGAAGTACAAGAGGCAAGAAATATAAAGTTTATCTTGTGAAATGGAAAGACATACTGGTTGAAGATTCTTTATGGATTTCTTAGACTTAGATTGACCATGTTGGTTTTCCTTTAGCCCCAAGAAAGTTAGAGGCTGAATTTTCAATTAACCCCATGTGTTTGATGCAAGAACATCTTGGTTTCTTGGCAATCTTCCATCGACAATTTTTTTTTTTTCATTTTCTTGTTTGTCTATTATTGATTTTATTTCAATGCTCCTTCAGTTTGGATCATTTGTTGTTGTACACCTTATGGATTGTTCCTGGCATCATGTTTTACCTTTACCTAGGTTCGTACCTTGATTGGCTTCTTCATATTTGAGATATCTTTAATTTATGGTGGGACATTTAAGTTCTTTACGTTTCACGATGAGTTTTTGTTTTTTGATCTTGTGAAGGATTTTCCCGATCCACAAAGCTTTGCAGATCATATCTTGAGGATTCTACATACTTGGTGGACCTACTTGTGGGTTCGCTCATCATGTTTTATTATTTTATATGAGATTTTTATGATTTGGGTCCTGGCCTATAATTCAATATGTTTTCTTGTTCTTGGAAAATGTATTCTTTCTCAGGCCAAATTGATGCTTGTGAAGGCTTTATAAACTCATATAATTGATCCCTTAGGGGCATAGAGAAGTAGAAGAGCTTTGGTAGTTAGAATAAATAGTGTGATCTTGTGATAGATAGTATAAAAAGATAACCTACAAAAGGTTCACAAGTAGGCTTGTATGCCTGGAACGTAAGACAACATTTTTTAGATCCATTATACTTGGTTTCTTGATAAATAGAAGAACTAATATGGCTCGTATCTCAATAATTTTGTGATGCTTCTGTTGTGTGACTCTTTCTGCAAGGATCAAAGAAACTTATTTGAGGTTCCTTTTGTCATTGGTTGCACTAAAGTGTAATGATATGTGTAATAAGAACTAAAAGTTTCTATTACACTAGCATATATGAAGATCAAGTGTAATAATAACTTTTAGTTTTGATTACACATTATATAACATAGTGTAATGTAATGTGTTATCGGGGTTAAAAAACCTGAGAACACATATAACAACGGTGTAAGTTGAAATGCAATCAAAGTTGAAATTTTTGTTTGCATTTGAGTATGAATTACTGTAAATGAATGTGTAATGAAATGTGTCTTCAGGGTTTAAAACCCCGACTACACATTTTTTAATATGAAATGTGTAATAAAAAGTGTTGTTGGGGTTAAAGATCCTAACCACACACTCGATAGTCTTATTTTTTTCAAATATGAAGTTAGGACAAAAACTCTTGAATATAATTAAGGGTAATAGATATTGTTTGCAATCGGGAGTCAAAACCTTGATTGTAAATAGTGGATTTCAAAACATTGTGAGTATGAGTGCATTCAGAGTAAAAAACTACAATTGCACTTGAGACACATAAATTTGTTGTAGACAGGTTGAAAAATTCCAATTGAAACACTTATAAAACTTATCCATGCTATCAAAGGTATTCATTTCTATTACATTAGACATTTGCATTGTGCTTCTTGTAATCATAAATAATACTTCTGATACTTCTGATTACATCTTCAAGTATAGTCATTTGTGAAACCCATTTTTAGCAAAACAAAGGTACGACTTGTGGAAATAAACAAAATACATTAAGATATCTTAATCTTGTAGCCATAGAAATCACAAGTGTAATCCAAAAATGAACATTCGAAGCTAATATATATTTCTTGAAATGAACAAATGCAAAAAGAAATCAACAGAAAATAAACCCATATGTTAAACAAAACTCATTCAATTGAAACTTAGAACAAAAACATGCCCTAAATTGAAAGAAATCATTAAACTTTATAAAGTTTGTGCAAAAATAAATAAATAAGGAATAAAATAACCATACCGAGTTTGAAGGCATAAAAATCATGCATGAATAGCTCAGAATTGAACACAAAGTCAATGTGGTGTTAGTAAATGAGTTGAAAAAACAACAAAAATGTTCAAGGATAGACTTAGAATGAAAATGAAAGGCCAAAGAAAGGGATATAAAACATTAAGGAGCTTGACAATTTCAATAATTAATGAGCATAGGGTTGTAGTTGGGATAAAAATCTAAACAAAAAGTTCAGTTAAACAAATTTATAAGCGTTAACCATAACATAATTTCCAAACTACACATGTTCAAATCTAAAGGTCCGTTTTGTACTGAATAAACTTTTACACATGTAAACACAGTTAAAAGGTGCAATTTAGGGAAGAAATTGAACAAAATTGACCTCAAAACAACAAAAACTATTTAAGGAAGATGAAAAACAAAGACCTTTAAGTGACAAATGATAAAATGACAAAAATACTCACAAATATAACCAAGTTAAGCATCGAAAAATGTGCTTAGAGCACATAGACCATAATTTCAAACAAAAGTTTTGTGAGTGTTGATCTATGATTTCATTGAACTAGAATCAACGACAACACATAATATTTTATTGTAAATAATAATGTGAATCCTTATTCACAATAAAAACATCTAGTAAAGGTTACATAATAACTATAATTTTACTTAACCACCACACCATGCCAACATGAACTTTATTTGATTGCTCTGAATGACACGACTTTAAACAAATAATCTATTACTTATCCCTTATCATGAGCACTAAACTCACAAACTTATCCCTAGTGTGTATGATGTAGGATCATCATTGGGCAACTTGCAATCTTGTATCAACCAAAAATTTGTTCTCTTTTCATTATTTTTCTAATTTTATAGGTTCTTGGTTGGCATTTGGAGTTATTTTTTATACCTTATTATAAGGGCTTTTAAAAATATTGAGATGCTTCAACATTTGCACAAAGGTGGTTTTTTATGGGAATCTCGTTGCCCTTTGTCATAGGGCTTAAAAAATTATTCCCTATTTGTTGATGGTCTAGATTGTGTAATAACTACATGATTCTAATTCACAATTTTTTTTGGCTACTTTTATAATCTTGGTTTGATAACAATATCATTAAAATTCCTAGCAATTGAGTTTCTATGTGAATAAAGAACACGACATCTTTCAATAAAGAACTACGGTGGGGATGACACCCACAATCCTTCACTTCTACAGAATAAAGGTTACTTGGTTAGAGCTACAATGTTTGCTACTTCTGGTAGCTTACCCTATTAGGAATATTATACTTGGTTAAGAGTACTAAAAGACTTGTTCAGTCTACCTGGTTAAAGGATTTTACAATCCCTCATCTAAGAGATGCACCTGGTTAGAGGATTTACAAAATAATACCTCTTAGGGCCTACCTACTAGATGAGATTTCTAATCTCCTAACTATTACAAAAACGTATTACAAAAATGTCTGCATGTATGCATCAACCATAATGTTGTTCAGACTCTTTATGCTCTGCAAGTGCATTACCTCTTTCCACACTCAGTAACTTAACTATTCTGCACCCTATATCTTCTTCATTTTGTCTTTTAGCTTTATCATTATAACTGCTTTTCTCTCTCTATAATATTTTCTCTCTTCTATGTCTCTGTATATTATCCAACATCCTTCTCTTTGTATTGTTTTTGTTCATTTTTATATGATCTTAAGATCATTAACCTAATTAGATCTTTCTCCTTCTGCGGTGGAGGTGAGGCGGTGCAAGGTTGGTTTAATTCCCAACGCATTTATTGTTCTTGAATATCATTGGTTTAATTTCCTCATGATCATGTGAAATCATATTGGTGCAATCCCAATGTTCAACCTAACTTCTATCTTGAATAGTGTGAAATTTTTCCTGCTCGACGTCCAGGTGTAGTGTATTCAAATTTTAGTTGTTATGTCAGCTCTGGTGTGTTTGGTAATGTGCTTTGATCTTGCTTAGTGACATAATCATCTTCTCGATAACTAACTCTGCTCTGTGTCTCGGTGACTAGCTCTGCTCGGTGACTGTTCTCTTCTTAACTCGGTAACATGCTACTGTTTGGTGCTCGGTGTCATTGATACTCTTCTTTATTGACTATCTTCCTTAGTGTATTCTTCCTCTTTATCGATTTTCTATATTGACTATTATGACTTTGATAAAACTAATGACAACCAACTATCTCATAGGAGTATCACCAAAAGTATAAGGAGAGAGCATATATGAAATGAAGACATAAGGAATTTACTGTAGGTGATAAGGTGATAGTTCAGTTGAAGAAGGATAGATTTCTAGTTGTAACATATAACAAGCTGAAGATGAGGAAGTTTGGGCCAAGTAAAATTTTGAGGAGATTTGATTCGGGGAATGTATATGAAGTCGAGTTAGCAGAAGAAATTGATATATCACCTAAATTGAATTTTGTAGATGTATGAGTATCATGAACTAGAGTTTTGTGAAAGGGATGAATCTATGTTGAGTAGAAATATCCTAAGAAGCAGATGGATGAGATAGAAGATATATTAGATAGAAGAATTGGTAGAAGTGCAAGAGGCAAGAAATATCAAGTTTACCTTGTGAAATGGAAAGACATACTGGTTGAAGATTCTTTATGGATTTCTTAGAATGAGATTGACCATCTTGGTTTACATCTAGCCCCAAGAAAGTGAGAGGCTAAATTTTCAATTAACCCCGTGTGTCTGATGCAAGAACATCAGTTGTTGTTGTACACCTTATGGAGTGTTCTTGGCATCTTGTTTTACCTTTACCTAGGTTTGTACCTCGATTGGCTTCTTCACATTTGAGATATCTTAAATTTATGGCTAGACATATAAGTTCTTCACATTTCACGGTGAGTTTTTTTTTTTCTGATCTTGTGAAAGCTTTTCCTGATCCACGAAGCTTTGTAGATCATATCTTGAGGATTCTACATACTTGGCGGACCTACTTGTGGGTTCTCTCATCATGTTTTATCATTTTATATGAGATTTTTATGATTTGGGTCCTGACCTATAATTCAATATGTTTTCCTATTCTTGGAAAATGTAATCTTTCTCAGGCCGACTTGATGCTTGTGAAGGCTTTATAAACTCATGTAATTGATCCCTTAGGGGCATATAGAAGTAGAAGAGCTTTGGTAGTTAGAACAACTAGTGTGATCTTGTGATAGATAGTATAAAAAGATAACCTACAAAAGGTTCACAAGTAGGCATGTATGCTTGGAACGTAAGACAACATTTTTCAGATCCATTGTACTTGGTTTCTTAATAAAGTGAAGAACTGATATGGCTTATATCTCAATAATTTTGTGTTGCTTCTGTTGTGTGACTCTTTTTGCAAGGATCAAAGAAACTTATTTGAGGTTCCTTTTGTCCTTGGTTGCACTAAAGTGTAATGATATGTGTAATAAGAACAAAAAGTTTCTATTACACAAGCATATATTAAGATCAAGTGTAATAATAAATTTTAGTTTTGATTACACATTATATAACATAGTGTAATGTAATGTGTTGTCGGGGTTAAAAACCCTAAGAACACATATAACAATGGTGTAAGTTGAAATGCAATCAAAGTTAAAAATTTTGATTGCATTTGAGTATGCATTACTATAAATGCATGTGTCTTTAGGGTTTAAAACCCCGACTGCACATTTTTTAATATGAAATGTGTAATAAAAAGTGTTGTTGGGGTTAAAGACCCTAACCACACACTCGATAGTCTTGTTTTTTTCAAATATGAAGTTAGGACAAAAACTCTTGAATATAATTAAGGGTAATAGATATTGTTTGCAATTGGGAGTCAAAACCCTGATTGTACATAGTGGATTTCAAAACATTGTGAGTATGAGTGCATTCAGAGTAAAAAACTATGATTGCACTTGAGAAACATAAATTTGTTGCAGATAGATTGAAAAATTCTAATTGAAACACATATAAAACTTATCCATGCTATCAAAGGTATTTGTTTCTATTACATTAGACATTTGCGTTGTGCTTCTTGTAATCATAAATAATACTTCTGATACTTCTGATTACATCTTCAAGTATAGTCATTTGTGAAACCCATTATTGGAAAAACAAAGGTAGGACTTGTGGAAAGAAACAAAATACATTAAGATATCTTAATCTTGTAGCCATAGAAATCACAAGTGTAATCCAAAATGAACATTCGAAGCTAATATATCTTTCTTGAAATGAACAAAGGCACAAAGAAATCAACAGAAAATAAACCCATATGTAAAACAAAACTCATTCAATTGAAACTTAGAACAAAAACATGCCCTAAATTGAAAGAAATCATTAAACTTTGTAAAGTTTGCAAAAATAAATAAATAAGGAAGAAAATGACCATACCGAGTTTGAAGGCATAAAAAATCATGAATGAATAGCTTGGAATTGAACACAAAGTCAATGTGGTGTTAGTAAATGAGTTCAAAAAATAAAAAAAATGTTCAAGGATAGACTTAGAATGAAAATGAAAGGCCAAAGAAAGGGATATAAAACATTAAGGAGCTTGACAATTTCAATAATTAATGAACATAGGGTTGTAGTTGGGATAAAAATTTGAACAAAAAGTTCAGTCAAACGTATTTATAAGTGTTAATCATAACATAATTTGCAAACTACACATGTTCAAATCTAACGGTCCGTTTTGTACTGAATAACCTTTTACATATGTAAAGAGAGTTAAAAGCTCTGATTTAGGGAAGAACGTGAACAAAATTGACCTCAAAACAACAAAACCTATTTAAGGAAGATGAAAAACAAAGACCTTTAAGTGACAAATGATAAAATGATGAAAACACTCACAATTATAAGCAAGTTATGCATCGAAAAATGTGCTTAGAGCACATAGACCATAATTTCAAACAAAATTTTTGTGAGGGTTGATCTATGATTTCATTGAACTAGAATCAACGACAACACATAATATTTTATTGTAAATAATAATGTGAATCCTTATTCACAATAAAAACATCTAGTAAAGGTCACATAATAACTATAATTTTACTTAACCACCACACCATGCCAACATGAACTTTATTTGATTGCTTTGAATGACATGACTTTCAATAAATAATCTATTACTTATCCCTTATCGTGAGCACTAAACTCACAAACTTATACGTAGGGTGTATGATGTAGGATCATCATTGGGCAACTTGCAATCTTGTATTAACCAAAAATTTGTTCTCTTTTCATTATTTTTCTAATTTTATAGGTTCTTGGTTGGCATTTGGAGTTATTTTTTATACCTTATTATAAGGGATTTTAAAAATATTGAGATGCTTCAACATTTGCACAAAGGTGTTTTGTTATGGAAATCTTGTTGCCCTTTGTTATAGGGTTTAAAAAACTATTCCCTATTTGTTGATGGTCTAGATTGTGTAATAACTACATGATTCTAATTCACAATCTTTTTTTGGCTACTTTTACAATCTTGGTTTGATCAAAATATCATTCAAATTCATAGCAATTGAGTTTCTATGTGAATAAAGAACATGACATCTTTGAATAAAGAACTGCGGTGGGGATGACACCCACAATCCTTCACTTCTGCAAAATAAAGGTTGCTTGGTTAGAGCTACAATATTAGCTACTTCTGGTAGCTTACCCTGTTAGGAGTATTATACCCGGTCAAGAGTACTAAAAGACTTTTTCAGTCTACCTAGTTAAAGGATTTTATGATCCCTCATCTAAGAGATGTACCCGGTTAGAGGATTTAAAAAATAAGACCCGTTAGGGCCTACTTACTGGATGAGATTTCTAATCTCCTAACTATTACAAAAAATTATTACAAAAATGTCTGCATGTATGCATCAACCATAATGTTGTTCAGACTCTTTATGCTCTGCAAGTGCATTACCTCTTTCCGCACTCGGTAACTTAACTATTCTGCACCCTATATCTTCTTCATTTTGTCTTGAGCTTTGTCATTGTAACTACTTTTCTCCCTCTGTAATATTTTCCCTCTTCTTTGTCTCTGTATATTATCCAACATCCTTCTCTTTGTATTGTTTTTGTGCATTTTTATATGATCTTAAGGGGATTAACCTAATTAGATCCTTCTCCTTCTGCGTTGGAGGTGAGGCGGTGCAAGGTTGGTTTCATTCCCAACACATTTATTGTTCTTGAATATCATTGGTTGAATTTCCTCACGATCACATGCAATCATATTGGTGCAATCCCAATGTTCAACCTAACTTCTATCTTAAATACTGTGAAAGTTTCCCCGCTCGACGTCCAGGTGTAGCGTATTCAAATTTTAGTTGTTATGTCAGCTCTGGTGTGTTTGGTAATGTTCTTTGATCTTGCTCAGTGACATAATCATCTTCTCGGTAACTAACTCTAATCGGTGACTAACTCTACTCTGTGTCTCGGTGACTAACTCTGCTCGGTGATTGTTCTCTTCTTACCTCGGTAACATGCTACTATTTGGTGCTCGGTGTCATTGATACTCTTCTTTACCAACTGTCTTCCTTAGTGTATTCTTCCTCTTTATCGATTGTCTATATTGACTATTATGACTTTGATAAAACTAATGACAACAAACTATCTCATAGGAGTATCACCAAAAGTATAAGGAGAGAGCATATATGAAATGAAGACATAAGGAATTTACTGTAGGTGATGAGGTGATAGTTTATTTGAAGAAGGATAGATTTCTAGTTGTAACATATAACAAGCTGAAGATGAGGAAGTTTGGACCAAGTAAAATTTTGAGGAGATTTGATTCGGGGAATGTATATGAAGTCGAGTTACCAGATGAAATTCATATATCACCTAAATTGAATTTTGTAGATATGTATGAGTATCATGAACTAGAGTTTTGTGAAAGGGATGAATCTATGTTGAGTAGCAATATCCTAAGAAGCAGATGGATGAGATAGAAGATATTTTGGATAGAAGAATTGGTAGAAGTACAAGAGGCAAGCAATATAAAGTTTATCTTGTGAAATGGAAAGACATACTAGTTGAAGATTCTTTCTGGATTTCTTAGACTTAGATTGACCATCTTGGTTTTCCTTTAGCCCCAAGAAAGTGAGAGGCTGAATTTTCAATTAACCTTGTGTGTCTGATGCAAGAACATCTTGGGTTCTTGGCAATCTTCCATCGACAAAAAAAAAGTTTTAGTTTTCTTTTTTGTCTATTATTGATTTTATTTCAATGTTCCTTCAGTTTGGATCATTTGTTGTTGTACACCTTATGGAGTGTTCTTGGCATCATGTTTTACCTTTACCTAGGTTCGTACCTCAATTGGCTTCTTCGCATTTGAGATATCTTAAATTTATGGTGGGAAATATAAGTTCTTAACATTTCACGGTGAGTTTTTGTTTTATGATCTTGTGAAGGATTTTCCCAGTCTACAAAGCTTTGTAGATCATATCTTGAGGATTCTACATACTTGGCAGACCTACTTGTGAGTTCTCTCATCATGTTTTATCATTTTATATGAGATTTTATGATTTGGGTCCTGACCTATAATTCAATATGTTTTCATGTTCTTGGAAAATGTAATCTTTCTCAGGCTGATTTGATGCTTGTGAAGGCTTTATAAACTCATGTAATTGATCCCTTAGGGGCATAGAGAAGTAGAAGAGCTTTGGTAGTTAGAACAACTAGTGTGAGCTTGTGATAGATAGTATAAAAAGATAACCTACAAAAGGTTCATAAGTAGGTCTGTATGCCTGGAACACAAGACAACATTTTGCAGATCCATTGTACTTGGTTTGTTGATAAAGAGAAGAATTGATATGGCTTATATCTCAATAATTTTGTGTTGCTTCTGTTGTGTGACTCTTTCTGCAAGGATCAAAGAAACTTATTTGAGGTTCCTTTTGTCCTTGGTTGCACTAAAGTGTAATGATATGTGTAATAAGAACTAAAAGTTTCTATTACACTAGCATATATATGAAGATCAAGTGTAATAATAACTTTTAGTTTTGATTACACATTATATAACATAGTGTAATGTAATGTGTTATCGGGGTTAAAAACCCCGAGACACATATAACAACGGTGTAAGTTGAAATGCAATCAAAGTTAAAAATTTTGATTGCATTTGAGTATGCATTACTGTAAATGCATGTGTAATGAAATGTGTCTTCAGGGTTTAAAACCCTGACTACACATTTTTTAATATGAAATGTGTAATAAAAAGTGTTGTTGGGGTTAAAGACCCTAACCACACACTCGATAGTCTTGTTTTTTTCAAATATGAAGCTAGGACAAAAAATCCCGAATATAATTAAGGGTAATAGATATTGTTTGCAATGGGGAGTCAAAACCCTGATTGTACATAGTGGATTTCAAAACATTGTGAGTATGAGTGCATTCAGAGTAAAAAACTATGATTGCACTTGAGACACATAAATTTTTTGCAGATAGATTGAAAAATTCCAATTGAAACACATATAAAATTTATCCATGCTATCAAAGGTATTCATTTGTATTGCATTAAACATTTGTGTTCTTCTTCTTGTAATCATAAATAATACTTGAACTTCTAATACTTCTGATTACATCTTCAAGTATAGTCAGTTGTGAAACCCATTTTTGGCAAAACAAAGGTATGACTTGTGGAAAGAAACAATATACATTAAGATATCTTAATCTTGTAGCCATAGAAATCACAAGTGTAATCCAAAAATGAACATTCGAAGCTAATATATCTTTCTTGAAATGAACAAAGGCACAAATAAATCAACAGAAAATAAACCCATATGTAAAACAAAACTCATTCAACTGAAACTTAGAACAAAAACATGCCCTAAATTGAAAGAAATAATTAAACTTTATAAAGTTTGCAAAAATAAATAAATAAGGAAGAAAATGACCATACCGAGTTTGAAGGCATAAAAAAATCACAAATGAATAGCTTGGAATTGAACACAAAGTCAATGTGGTGTTAGTAAATGAGCTGAAAAAACAACAAAAATGTTCAAGGATAGACTTAGAATAAAAATGAAAGGCCAAAGAAAGGGATATAAAACATTAAGGAGCTTGACAATTTCAATAATTAATGAACATAGGGTTGTAGTTGGGATAAAAATTTGAACAAAAAGTTCAGTTTAACGAATTTATAAGTGTTAATCATAACATAATTTGCAAACTACACATGTTCAAATCTTAAGGTCCGTTTTGTACTAAATAACCTTTTACATATGTAAAGAGAGTTAAAAGCTCCAATTTAGGGAAGAACTTGAACAAAATTGACCTCAAAACAACAAAACCTATTTATGGAAGATGAAAAACAAAGACCTTTAAGTGACAAATGATAAAATGACAAAAACACTCACAAATATAAGCAAGTCATGCATCGAAAAATGTGCTTAGAGCACATAGACCATAATTTCAAACAAAAGTTTTTTGAGGGTTGTTCTATGATTTCACTAAACTAGAATCAACGACAACACATAATATTTTATTGTAAATAATAATGTGAATCCTTATTCACGATAAAAACATCTAGTAAAGGTTACATAATAACTATAATTTTACTTAACCACCACACCATGCCAACATGAAATTTATTTTATTGCTTTGAATGACACGACTTTCAATAAATAATCTATTACTTATCCCTTTTTGTGAGCACTAAACTCACAAACTTATACCTAGGGTGTATGATGTAGGATCATCATTGGGCAACTTGCAATCTTGTATCAACCAAAAATTTGTTCTCTTTTCATTATTTTTCTAATTTTATAGGTTCTTGGTTGGCATTTGGAGTTATTTTTTATACCTTATTATAAGGGCTTTTAAAAATATTGAGATGCTTCAACATTTGCACAAAGGTGTTTTGTTATGGGAATCTCGTTGCCCTTTGTCATAGGGTTTAAAAAATTATTCCCTATTTGTTGATGGTCTAGATTGTGTAATAACTACATGATTCTAATTCACAATCTTTTTTTGGCTACTTTTACAATCTTGGTTTGATGACAATATCATTCAAATTCCTAGCAATCGAGGTTCTATGTGAATAAAGAACATGACATCTTTGCTACTCCTCCAATCTTAGTTTCATTATAATGTTATTCAAATTCTTAGCCACCGAGTTTCTACGAGATTAAACAATATGACATCCTTGATTATGCTTCATTGAAATGTTAAAATTCACAATCTCACATTTGTGCCATGCTATGAGATTGTGTTACAACTAAAGCCTTGGGTCTTAGTCATCAGGAGAAAACCCTAGTTTTGTGCCATGTTATGGGATTGTGTTACAACTAAAGCCTTGTGTTGTCATGAGAAATTGGTACCATTGTCATTGAAGTAACAAATTAGTAAAGGAATGTACATTCCCATTCAAGTAGTAAAGTTAGGTTTCTCCATTCCTACAAGTGTTATTATGAATAATAATTGAATATGTTACTAATATTTTATTGTATCAAATGAAATATCTTTATTCACACAAAATGATTATTGTTTTCATGTATAAATTTAATGTTTCTATAAATACTATAATTTTTATAATGACATCTTATAATGTGTACATTCCTACTAGTATTAGTTTGAATAATTGAATAGATTAATATAAGATTATAATGTGTCAATTCCCACTAAACTTTTTTGAATACTAAATGAAAATATTAATAATAGTTCATTGTACCAAATGAAATATGTTTTATTTAAAATCTGACGTGTCTATAAATACTATAATTTATGTAATAACATCTTTTAATTTTTAGTTCACTCGCAAACAAAACAACATAATTTTTTTAAAATAATGAAAACGCAAGTTGGAGGTGCGGGGAATCGAACCCCGTGCCTCTCGCATGCGAAGCGAGCGCTCTACCATATGAGCTACACCCCCGACTCTAAATTTTTTCGGATATGTTATTTATGTTAAACATAAATACAATAAATAGAAATCTTTAAACTTTTCTAAAGTCTATTAGTCTCCAAATATCCGTTGGAGTGGGCAGCTACAACTATCAAGTTCGCATCGACATGTTATGTTATTGTTCTACTATAAATTATTAATTTAATTTTCATAAAAGGTAAATAATTGACATAAAATGGTAATTAACCAATAGGCTTCCCTAGGCTTCCCTTTGAGGTTGCTTGCAACCGGAAGTTTACTCACGCCCTGTAAACCACCTTGTTTTCTGACCATGGTTTTTGATTACACCTATAAACCAGTTTGTTTTCTGGTCATAGTTTTTCGATCATTATTTAGAATGATGTGATTGTTTAGGGTGGCGTGTAGTTAATCTAATATATTGAGCACTTTTATTCTCCCAAAGCATCCAGCTTTACTCATCTCTTCGAGTCATCTTGTCATACAGTTCACGTGATTTCCATGGGAGAACATGCGAATGAAGAGGTGGCTGCGTTTGCAGTGATTTCAAAGGATAGTAACGTCAACTTATTTTCTAAGCTTGAGGATGATCCAAGATATTTGACTAATTAGCTTGCGTGTGCACTGAGTTCAGCCTCATAATAAGAATAATGTGACGGAAAAAAATGTAGAGTGGAAATTCTTAGCGTTGTAACCAATCTGTTGCAAACCCCATGGTTCACTGTTAATTTGGCGGAGTCGCTGGGTGGGTGGGTAGTGCTTCAGATGCTTGCTTTGTGCTGTCCTGGCCTCTGGCAAGCTGGGGTTTTATTTGAAAGATGGGATTATGGCCTCGAGCGAGACATTGTGCCCAACGAACATTACAAGATTGAAGCCCTTCCGGTGCAAAATCCTTCCAGTGATGAAGGAACCAACCAAATCCATGCCCACTGGACTTCGTTTGATGATCTGCATTTACGTATTGATTTTCAAGCCAGGTTAGGGTTTGCTCAAAACCCTAGCAAAGAGGACGCTTCACAATTTGATGTGGAGGAAGCTCCAGTTGGAGTTGGATAAAACAGTCATGGCGTGGGGGAAAAATACCCTAGATTTGAGCGATACCCACAGGGAAAAAGTGTGACTAGAGACATTCTGGAGCGGTCTCGTCCGAATGCTCTAGAGGAGGAAATTTCTCAGGGATATCTGCCGATGGAAGACCCTTGTGCCCATGCAACCCCTCTAGGATTAGGCTGCGTAGAAAAATATTCATAATTATTATGAGAAAAATATAAAAAAAATTAATGAAACCATCACAAGTGACTTACCTTACTCTTATGCATAAACAAATTAGTTACAGGTGCTATTCTAGAAAACATTGCTTGTCACACTTAAATTGGATTTTTATTGACCTTCCATCCCTTATTTACTTTTACTTGGAAATTGTGTTATTTTCATGGGAGGTGGTCCCATCTTGTCAACTAATGCCTTTAAGGATAGTCCTTAAAAATATAAATAATATTGTTAGCATTAATATAAGCGTAGACGTTTGTTCTCAAACCACTTTAATTCATCTTATTGAAATACTATAGTTTATTTGAATTTAAGGTATATATATTTATAGTTTACGAATGTTTATTTGACAATGATTTTGTATACTTAATAAAAACAGTCTTTTATACTCATTATTTTTATTTAATAGACACTCATAAAAAAACCTTTTTTAACAGGTGTTTTTCTTATATTGTTATGGGCACCATTATTTTATTTATCTATCATTCTCTTTAACTAGAAAGGGAACTTTTGTACACCATTAATTGATTTGCATGTTTTATAGATAAAAAATGAATGTTATATTTTCATACAATTAAAAGAATATTTATAATTTAAATAAAATGACTTCCTTTTTAAGTTTGTAATTCTCAATTATACATTATTTATCTTTATATGACTAAAATTTCAATCTAATCTTCTACATTCTTTATTACTTTTATCAAATATACATATTTCACAATTTTAGAATGTTATTTATTAAAATCTTAATTTTTATAATTCTTGTATTGTTGGATGGTGAAAGTTAGAAATTTTATAAGTTCCTTTTAACTTTATCTTATGTAAACCAAGAATTTCAAACACTACAAGATCATATATTTGTACTTGGAAGTTAATGATTAGAACTATCTTTCCCATGAAAGTTTAAGTTCTTTTGATTGATTTATATGTTATGTTAAAATTTATACCAATGAGCTTTCATAGTAGAAACTTTCTACCCTTATCATTTTAAATATATACTTACAATGTATTCTAAAGAAAATATATCTTAAAAATAACAAAAAGCATTCCAAACAAATTTGAAAAATTCTAATACACATAATTTTAAATATCTTTATATAAAAGAAAGATAAATAAAAATTATGTATCTTCTATGCACATTAAAAATTTTACTTTCTAACATATTAACTTATATATAATTCTATCAACCCTTGCACCTCCTTTCCGTGCAAGTGCTAGTTATATTAAATTATATCGTTTTAATTTTCATAAGTTTTTTTTTTTTAATAAAATTGCAGACAAGAATCAGCTCATGCTATACTTATTTCCCCACCTTGGTTGGAATCAAAATTGCAATAACGCCCACTTAATGAATTCAGTAGAATGTTCTTGTCCATGTTATTCAAAACTTAGTTTCACTTTCCCCGAAATGACCCAATTCAAAATTCCAATAGTTCACCATTGACTTATGCATGAAAAAAATTCAAATAAACACTTAGGATTATATATTTGAAGGAAAAATCTTAGGGTATTTAATGGGAATCACATAACATAAAAAAATAATATTCATTTCAAATATTTAGAGAATTTGAAGAACATTCAAATTAGAGAAATTTTTTTAGTAAAATACATTCATTATATTGCACATCCTACATTTAAGCACTGAAACTATTCTCATATACATTATGAACAACAAACAAGGGGCTTGATTTGAGCTCAAGAAAGACTAACACTTCAATGCTTGAATACCAATTGAAAGGAAACACAAATATAAAATACACTTCCTACACTAATCTATGAGAGGATATATGTGCAAAAATTAAATTGATATACACCTAGAAGAGAATAAACACAAAACTAATATACCATAATACAATGCTCTATATGGAAAAAAAAATTCAAGATTAAAAAACTCACATTCCAAAGCAACTTAATATAGTATTTAGTAATCAATGGTTACAAGACACTTACAAAATATAAGCTTTTACTGGAGCAACACTAAAAAGAGATCTAGAATAATTCTAGTAGCATTGTAGTACCTTCAAAACTCACTATAAAACCCCAACCTTAAGCACCCAGTAAATAGAAGAAATACGAGAAACCGAATGGTTAGTAGAAAACCATGACTAAAATAACCCAAAATGTGGTGCTCAAATCCCTAGTTGAAATCTAATGCCCACATCCCAAGATGAGTCCACAAGCTAAACATGACATATCCTTATACTTCTCATAAGCTCATCATGTTCTATTCCCCATTGTTAAAGTAAATAGGTTAATCCCTAGTAACTAGTTAGTTATCATTTAATTACTTAGGTCCCCTATTACTTTACTACACTTAAGCTAAACTTAGGAGTGCTTTTCTACATGTAGATTGAGTTATATTTAGGTCATGTTGTCTCAATTCATAAGATGAGGATACTTGTCATGATTTAATTCAATCATCACCTAGGCTTCATTTAGAAATTTTCTTTTATAAGCATCTATATTATGCATTACAATCATTTAAATTAATCAAATTCGTCTCAATATCAGATGTCATTTTGTGGATCAATCTCTCTCGCAAAGTTACATAGCATAACCACAAATTTCTCTCTTCATATTTGATAATTGTTTTGGTTGCGGGAGATTTATGGGAGCTATGGGGTTTACTATCAACTTCAACATGGTACTAAAGCATCAAATCAGTGACTTTTTTTTTTCAAATTCTAAGAGATCTAAGCTTGAGAGAGAAATTAGCTCATCTTAGAGAAAAAAAAAACATTGACATTATATCCAAAACAACAAAAAACCCGCATATCGCTTGTTCAAACATTAAACAAGAAGAAGTTGAAACTTTGGAAAAAAAATAGGGCCAATAAATATGCAACAAATTCCATATAGACGTACAAATTACATCCTTGGCAACAATAAATTCTTGCATGTACAGGTTTAGTTTTGTCATTTTTTTTAATTTTTATTTAAAACAGTTTAGATATTTTCCAAAAATTAATAGCAAAAATTTTTATATAAAAAAATAGGTTTATACAAAACTTGTTTAGGGATCCATTCCATAGTTATACCCTATATGATAGGGCCATTATATTTTGCCACTAGGTGGCCCATTGACTCTAACAACTGAGTCAACATGTTAATTGATAACTAAATAGCTCATCGATAGTAGAAAAACCTTGGTGACTCCAATTCTATCAAAGAAGAAACACAACATAAAAATGCACAAAATATTTCATAGAGATTATAACATCCACAAAGATTCAAGCATGTTCACCCTGTTTGGAATATTCTAGCAATGGTTAATTTTCACACTAATTGAGTTTTTCATATCATCAAAGAGAATATCCCAAGAATATACTTGTTCACATCAACTCATACGAATGCCCCTTTATCCTCCTCCAAATCAAAATCTTGCCTAAATGAGGGCATTTTATTTTAACCATAATTTAGGCATATAGAGTTGGATTTTAACATGAGATATTTTTAAAATTTTGGTTCTATGCACAATTTAGTGGTGTCACTCTCATTATCAAATTTTGTTGTTGGTATATCATAACACCCGTTGAGGTTAGATAATAATTTTTTTTCCATTAATCTGACAAATTTTTTCCTACGTCTCTGATTTTCATGATTCTTGCAATTTTGGAAAGGTACTCCAGAGCTCTTTGGATCTATCCATGCATTTTTTCCATTATCTATCCTAGGTACATTAAGGTTATTGGATTTTTTTTTATATGAGATAACTTCAATTGATCTATTTTATGTGCATTAAGGTTATTGGTCTTTGATTTTTTTTTAATTTGAGGAGGTATCATGAGTTATTTTGTTCATCGTTCTATGGTCATCCTCAGAAAGGATAACTATGAGTCCTATCAAAACAACATATTTACATATCTTAGGTGCCTTAATATTTACTCTTATATTTATGAACTCACATCTACTTTACATGCACTAGATGTTGATCACCTTGGGGTGACAAAATTGACCATGTTATAGAAATAATTTGTTCTAGTGTTGATCGAACATCCATGTGTGTTGTATTGGGCCTTGATTATTCTCACACACTTTGGACTAGAAATTTGGAGATCTAGGTGATGACTAGTAACTAATTGAATGTTTGAAGATGTTAAGTCAATCACCGAAATGCAGAAAGATAATGCAAGACATTAAAACAGTTAATGGATTGTATTGTCATTGATGTCGACTTGATATAATCTAATCGGTTATATTCAAAGTGTCAAAGACTTTAGAGATTCAGAGAGATAAAGATTATGCTTTTAGTAATGCATAAAATACCAACATTCACTAAGTGACTTCAAACAACAAAGACTAGTGTAAACTGAAGGACAGAGAAAACCAAGAGAAAAGTCATAGTGATGCCCGAGCAAATGAACCGACAAGCATTACTGACGGCCAAAATCATAGTGTTAACCGACAGGCAGACAAGCTCGAAGGATAGACAACCTCGACGGACAGACAACACCGATGAAGAAGCCCGAGGAGAACTGAAGTGTTGACCGAAGCCATCAAAGAGTTAAAACATCAAAGTTAATTGGAGTTCAGAAATGAAAAAATACTTAGTTGGCAGAGCTAAAGATAGACTTAACTGGTTGTTGACATTGTTTTAATCGACAAGTTAAAGCCAGAGATAAGTAAAATATTTAAAGTTGTTTTATCTAGTTGACAAGAAGATTTCTATGAGATAAAACAAGAGTTACACTTTAAATCAAGATTGGCTAAGATTGTGGATCACGCCAAGAACAATAAAATCAAGAAGTCAGAAATGGTGATATCATGTCTATAAAGAGACAACTAAATTTATTATGAATTAAGGGGAGTAAATGAAAAAGAGGATGCTAAAGAGAAACTGATGAAGAACAACTTCATAGAATCCTGATCAATCAAGCTGAGGAAAGAGATAAAGATTTTAGCGGACACCGAGCAACAGAGAAGCACAACATCACCAAGAAGAAAGAAGTGGAGCAAAGGTATTGAAAAGATATATATTGATCAGAAAGGTAAAATGAGCTTACAATAGATCTAAAAATATGCAAGTATAATTTGTATGTTTGAATAGATCATTTACTGTCTCTTAACTGAGTAGGATTTAAAGATCCTTTCTATATTGAGATACATCCCAAGGAGTATCAAAAAGTTTGATCATGAAGATAGCATGAGATGCCATATACCATTTGACAAACTACACTAGGTTTGGTCATAGAAGGTAGCATAGAGATGCTCGATATCAAGTGACAAACTATTCTATTTAAATCCTCTAACAAGGTCACACCTAACAGTGTGTTTGTAACCTTTAACAGGGTTGACTCTTCACTCAGCTCACTTTAGAAGAGTGAAAATTTTGGGTTACAGGTCCCAACTATTTTTTCCCTTAGCAGGGTTTCCCATAAAAAATCCATGTGTCAATATGTTTATGAGTCATTACTATAGTGTTTTGCATTACACATAACTAATCTGGATTGATTGGTATACACTAAGCAATTTACTATTTTTTGGTAAATGAAAGACTACTATTCGGTAAACATTAAGAATAAGGTTTAACAGAGTACTCTGAGTAGTAGTTATTTGATAAGTATATTTGAAGGCATACATCTTGTAGGACTAAAGATAACTAGAGGCTTAATATTATGCTACTAAGTTTTTGGGTTGATTTATTGGAATATTTTTGAGGCCACTGATTCACCCCCCCTCAATTATTCTAACAATTGGTATCAGAGCTTTGAAGGCATTATATTTTTCCATTAGTATACACAAGGAAAAAAATGATCCGCACCATTGGTTTACACTACACTGATAGACAGGGAACAACACTACCTGATGCCAAGGTTACCTGATACTGCAAAGTTCAAAGCATCTCGACAAACACTATTTAGTGTTATCCGATAACAAAAAGGTAAATGGAACCTGACGAGTAACAACAAGTGCAACCCAACGGAATAGAAAAGAGAGGAACCCAAAAGAAAAAGGGAACCCGATGATCAGTTCAACAAAGGAACATCAACAGACTTTCAGTTCAACCCGATGACCAAGAACCGATAGTCAGTTACATCACGCAAAAAGTGGATCTAACTTTCCATGTCAGATAAATCACTAAAGTTGTATTTATAGCTTCTTGATTTTCTTTTAAATCCATTATGTGTGGAGGACACAATGACTAAAGAAAAATGGAGACAACTCCTAGATCTACCGACATAGTCAACAAGTGGTGAGAACCAGTTACTTCTCATTGACACACCTCATAGAGAGGAGGAGAAAGACAAGGAAAGTCCTCAGCACATTACTTTGGACAATAGTGAAGATATAGAGAAAATTGACTTGGACAAAGTCATAGATGATCTTGACATTCAAGACATCACAAATTATGACTCTAATAAAGATCCAAAGAAGAAAGATGATGTTATATTCATAACACTTAAGGATCAGGGACAACAACAAGAATTGCAGACATCAGATGGAAAAGAAATTAATGTTGTTGGTGAGATAGTGTAGGACACTTTAGTCATGGACTTAATAGGACCAGACCTTGTAGACCAAGTACAAAAAGACGAGGATGTCACTACTCTAAAAGATCAAACCGACAAGCAGGACACCACTTTAGATACAACCCAAGCTACCACTCAAAGCAATATGCTTGTACTAATGAAGGCAATCAATATTTTAGAGGATAATGATGGATCTACTTCAGAAGACACAAGCACACCCAAAGATAAGGGTGATGCTGAAGCAAAAAACACTACAGATACTACAAAGGACACCATTGCAGAGAAAGCTGCTACCGTTGATCAGAAAGATAACTCTACTCATCAAAATAAAGAAGAAAAACAAAAGGTAGAGGAGGAAAAGCAGAAAGATAAGAGTGAAGAGGAAAAGAAGGATGAGCTGGAGAAGAAAACAAAAGAAAAATCTATAGAGACACCCAAGGTGGATGAAGAGATGTCTTCACCAAACTGATAGGTGCACTCCGAGTAGAAAAAACAAGAAGCATCTTCTACAAAGCCTTCACCAAGCAATTCAGAGAGAACAAATGAACTAGAAATGGTAGTTCACACATCTGCGTCCCCACAAATCTCAAAGAAGAAGAACAAGAAAAAACACAAGAATCCAGTAACACTAGATGAAATCGTTGAGATTCTAGTTTGTGATCCGAGGACATTAGATCCAAATGAATTGACCAAGTATGAAAAACTTTGTGAGAGAAAAGATTTGCAAGATAAACTAAGGAAAGAAACAAAAGAAACAAAGGTACTGGAAGTAGAAAGAGGTATACTTCAGCAAATCATTCCAGATATAGACATTGATCAAACTACCCCAATTCTTGATCAATTGGTGGTACTCACAGATGTAATAACATCACAAAACATCGATGCTGAAAAGGTCATGGAAGAAATACTTGAATAGAAGTATGAGTTCAAGCTAGCTGAGAAGATAAGCCAGGAAGTGGCATTGAAAAAGGTAAAGCTTTCTGAATTGATTAGCACAATAGACCCAATAATCTCATAAGCTATTACTTTGATATAGAAATTGTGTACACTTGATCAACTCACACAATATTATACTAAAAAGATAGCAAAAATGGATGCTGATCTTAAGTCAAGTGCACAAAGTCTCACAAAAATTGAAGAGGCAATTAAATTGCACAATGAGCAAATCAAACAGGCTTGGAAATTGAGGTGGGACATACAAATTGTAGAGACAAAGTATAGAGATGAGGTAAATGAGCTCCAAGCTCAGCTCTTACCGACACTTTCACTACTACAACAACATGTGACAGAGGCAAACACAATAATTGCCACCCTAGAAATGTCTGTCCTAGACAACATTTATGATATGCATGCAAGGCTAGAGCTAGAGCACATGGCACTAGAACTACTAAAAGAAAAATGGGAGAAATTTCTCAAAGATATCAAGACAACCCATTCCCATATTCTTGACACATTGTAAGTTACACATTTTTGTCACAATTTTGGACATCTTATAAGTTGTACATTTTTTTTATGAGTATCAAATAAAGGGGGAAATGATATGTACAGTTCAATTAGTATAAAGGGGAAAATGAACAGAGGAAATGATATGTACAGTCATACAACTGAAAGAGAAAAGAACAGGGAATGTACAGTAAAGAGGCAAGTATACATATGTACATAAACACTTATACTATATTGATGCGTATAGTTAGGGGGAGTCATATAATGAAAATGATATAAACACGACGTACATACTAAACACTTTAGTATTGTGCACATATCAGTTTTTGATACTAATGTCAAAGGGGGAGATTGAAGGCATTATATTTTGCCATTAGTATACACAAGGAAAAACATGATCTACACCATCAGTTTACACTACACTGACAGACAGGGCACAACACTACCCGATGCCAAGGTTACTCGATACTGCAAAGTTCAAAGCATCCTGACAAACACTATTCAGTGTTATCTAATAAAAAAAAGGTAAATGGAACCTAACGAGTAACAACAAGTGCAACCTGACGGAAAAACAAAGAGAGGAACCCAACAGACAAAGGGAACCTGATGATAAATTCAACAAAGGAACGCCAGTAGACTTTCAGTTCAACCTGAAGACCAAGAACCGATAGTCAGTTACATCCCGCAAAAAGTGGATCTGACTTTCCACGTCAGATAAATCACTGAAGTTGTATTTATAGATTCTTGATTTTCTTTTAAATCCATTATGTGTGGAGGAAGCAATGTATTTATTATAATTAGTTTTACTGATTTTAAACATGCAAACTAAAGATCAAGGTCAAGTTGTAAACCTTGGATCTAAGAGTTAAAATTGTAATGCGTGATTCCAAGATAGATCAAAATAATTGTATAAATAGATGCTCAATCTATTGTAAACAGTTGTTGTTCAATGAAGATTGTAGCCACGGAGAGCATCTAGAGACCAGACAAGAGAATTCATGCAAAAGGACAGAAAAGAATCAAATCAGTTTCAATAATAAGAACACAGGGTACTGACGAGCACAGAAAGGTATTAATAAGTCACTTAAGGTGATATTATTATTATGAGAGCTTTAATGGATCTGTAATCAGAAATTTTAGATTGCATATAGTCAAGTCAATCATATGTACTCATTCTAACAAGTGTAGTACACAAGAAATCCTTTCAAGAAAGGTGGACTTAACAGTCTTATTGTAAATCTCTTAATCAAGTGCACACTTAAATTAGTGTGCTCTTAACAGAGTAGATCTTAACCGGTCTCCAACTTAATACTCCTAACAGGGTAGATCATCAGAAGTGATCAATTGTAAGCCATTACCAACTCCCTTCCATTCTATAGATAGTGAATTTTTGTGGGTGCCATCCCCACAACATTTTTTACTTTGTAACAGGAGTTTTCTCCGATATTATATCTTGTGTTATGTGTTTATCATTTTCATGAATGTTTCAAACTATTAAAGATTATGAATCAATACTACATGCATAAGAAAGAATAACAATAATGGTCGGCAATGCAGTAATTAATGATTACTAATGATGAATGGTAAAAAGAGATAAAAGTTTTAGAGGTACTGATTCACACCTCCCCTCTCAGTATTACTTCTCATTAATTCCAACAATTGGTATCAGAGCTAAGTCTCTTCAAGGAAAATCTTAAAGGCTTAAGAGCAAAGATCATACAATGGAGAAGTACAAACTTGATAAGAATATTGAGAATAAAAAGATTGAGATATAGATGTTCTATGAATAGTATAAAGAAGCAAGAATCAAGATGAGAGAACTCCTGGATGATAGGAAAGGTATGACAACTCGGATCAATGAAAAAGATTATCAAGAAGAAGAGATTCTAGATTTATTTGAATCTTCAGGATCCAATGCAAGTTATACATCAGACACATCAGAAGAGAACATCACAAATCTGAAGGAGATCAATCAACATCTGACAGAGAAAATAAAGATGTTGCAAATCGGTCAAGAGACCCAAATGGTGAGAATGATTGATGTCATGAGTTCTTCTAGACAAGCTGAAATAGAAATAACACTAGCCACTGATGACAGGAAGAAGATTACAGAGAAACTACAAGAAAAGGAGTTGGAAATTCAAAGACATACTGAGCATCACCATGAGCTCACTAATCATATTATTCTTATGAGTCAAGAAGCAAACATAATGAATGTTGAACTCATTGAAAGAATACAGATTATTGGTGAGCTAAGATAAGAAAATGAAAAACTAAAGCATGAGGTTAGAATTCAGCAATAACATAATGAAGTTATCAGAAAGGCTGAAGAGAGAAATAAAAGAATGGATGATTTTCTTGAAGGACAATGAAGAGTCAACAACAAAAATGATTTAGGCTTTACCAAAAATGGAGAATCATCAAATCAAGCAAATCCAAAGAATGTCTATGAAAATCCAAGACCAAGAAAGATGACATGCAAGCACTGTGGAAAGCAAGGCCACACATCAAATGTATGCCGAGGAAAAATGAAAGGTATTCCTAAATCTACATCTTCATTCATAGGATTTTGTTATAAATGTAACAAGAAAGGACATAAAGCATATGAATGTAAGTCTAAGATAGAAAAACCAAAGAAGGAAACCTTCATGGAAAAATACTATCCTACATGCAAGATGAATGAGCACACAAGTCTTGAATGCTAGAAAAAGAAAAGGCAAGCATGGAAGCCAAAAGGTCAAGAAACTCCCTATCAACCAAAGAGAATCGGTAATCAATATGTATGGGACTACAATACATGGAAAAAATATACAACATGTGGTAGATATGGTCACATTGCTGCAAATTGCGTGCGAGCATGGACCAAAAGGTCTAGAGGCTGGTCAAACCCCGGAATGGCATGCTTACACTATCACAAAGTTGGTCATCTCAAGAAAGATTGCAAAGACCGAATGACAGAGACAAGAACATATCTGAATGGAAACACCATTGAAGATATCTGGAGGGCTAGAGACAAAATGTGGATAAAATCTTCAAGCAATGATGAATCTGGACCAAGCAATGCTAATGGTGACACCCCATCCAATGGATCCAGTGACATCACCACCCCCACTTGAGCTGAACAAGTAAGTATGGAACTGCACTACACCAAGTCATATTTTGCATCAATTCCATTATAAAAATTGATAGATAGTCAAAATCTACATAATAAAGATGCATATTATGTTACTTGTTTCAATTCTGAGAAATCAACCCCGTCGGTATACACATACCGAAAATCATTGGTGAACATAATGGATGAGCTGTTTACACTTACCGAAAGTTGTTGGTCAACACATAAAATGGTTAAGTTACCAATGTAACCTGACACCTGTCGGTAGGAAGGCAAATTTAAAAATTTGTCACGACAGAATACCGATATCCGTTGGTAAAAGAAAAATTGTTAACATCAGTCCCAAGCATCATGTCAACATCGACGATGAATTTAAAAGTCTTCCCGACGAACTCTGTCTTCATGTCCTGACGAGTCGTTGAGAATTTATGACAAAGACTTAGGACAAAAATGCTATAAATAGACGACAAGACAACTTCATTTTGCACCCAAGATTTGAAGAGAAATCAAGAGAAAAAATAGAGCGATTAAAGAATAGAAAGCAGAGCGTCCACAAGTAGATCCAAGCACATAACAAATAGATATTTCACCACTATCATAGATCAAAGTAAGTACCGAAGGCACAGAAAGATCTCTGTCACTATTTTTCAAGAAAACCCTAAATTACCAGAAATCCCTAAATTTTCAAGAAAGCCCTAGAAACTTGAAAAACAATGGCAACCACATCGAGAACCATAAAGATTAAGAGTGACAAAAAGAATGTGGTTAAGTTGATTAAGAATAGCACATGTGTAGAGCCCAAATATAATATATTCCTGGAGATTGCATCGCAACACAGTGAAACCAAAGCATTTTCTAAAATTCCACCTAGGGTTTTGCTCATAGAAGACGTTAGGTCTTATATTCACTATAAGATCACTGAAATAGGAGATCTAGAGATGGGTGAAGCTTATAAGAAGCTTTGTGACACAAAAGGAAACCTAAAGGAAGAGCACAAACACTTAAAGGTCAAAGGGATAACCAATTCCCTATATTTCCTGAGGGACTTCAAGATAGACTGGATTAGGTTGGTACTTAGCAGATTGCATGACCAAAATTTATGGTTGGATCAACCCAAACAAATAACCAAGGATGTCCTTCACACAGTCACTAGTTATCCAATAACCAACAAGCCCAAGGATCACAAGCATCTCTCCAGGCCAGAAGTCACAAAACTCACAAAATCTGAATGAGACAACAAAGGTCTGAAAGTAAACACCATCACCGACGAGGAACTAAGGTTTGGTGCATGTGTGATTGGTTATAAAATTTTTCAAGCAAGCAGGTTGAACAACATATCTACAATATTAGTAAGCATGACTTACAAGATTGTAACCAAGGGCATAAAAAGTTCTAGAGTACAAGTTCATAGAGTTGGACACAATGACTAAAGCAAAATGGAGACAACTCCTAGATCTACCGGCATAGTCAACAAGTGGTGAGAACCAGTTACTTCTCATTGACACACCTCATCGAGAGGAGGAGAAAGACAAGGCAAGTCCTCAACACATTGCTTTGGACAATAGTGAAGATATAGAACAAATTGACTTGGACAAAGTCATAGATGATCTTGACATTCAATACATCACAAATTATGACTCTGATAAAGATCCACAGAAGAAAGATGATGTTATATTCATAACATTTAAGGATCAGGGACAACAACAAGAAATGTAGACATCAGATGTAAAATAAATTAATGTTGCTGGTGAGACAGTGCAGGACACTTCAGTCATGGACTTAATAGGACCAGACCCTATAGACCAAGTACGAAAAGATTAGGATGTCAATGGTCTAAAAGATCAAACTTACAAGCAGGAGACCACTTTGGATACAACCCAAGCTACCACTCAAAGCAATATGCTTGTACTAATAAAGACAATCAATATTTTAGAGGGTAATGATGGATCTACTTCAGAAGACACAAGCACACCCAAAGATAAGGGTGATGCTGAAGAAACAAACACTACAGATACTACAAAGGACACCACTGTAGAGAAAGCTGATACCCACGATCAGAAAGATAACTCTACCGATCAAAATAAAGAAGAAACACAAAAGGTAGAGGAGGACAAGCAGAAAGATAAGAGTGAAGAGGAAAAGAAGGATGAGATGGAGAAGAAAACAAAGGAAAACTCTATAGAGACACCCAAGGTGGATGAAGAGACGTCTTCACCAAACTGATAGGTAGAACTTCAGAGAGAACAAATGAACTAGCAATGGTAGTTCACATATCTGTGTCCCCACAAATCTCAAAGAAGAAGAAGAATAGACACAAGAATCCAGTAACACTAGATGAAATCATTGAGATTCCAGTTTGTGATCTGAGGACATTGGATCCAAATGAATTGACCAAGTATGCAAAACTCTATGAGAGAAAAGAAATGCAAGATAAACTAAGGAAAGCAACAAAAGAAGAAAATGTACTGGAAGTAGCAAGAGGTATACTTCAGCAAATCATACCAAATATAGACATTGATCAAACTACCCCAATGCTTGATCAATTGGTGGTACTCACAGATGTAATAACATCATAGAACATCGATGCTAAAAAGGTCATGGAAGAAAGACTTGAACAGAAGTATGAGTTCAAGCTAGTTGAGAAGATAAGCCAGGAAGTGGCATTGAAAAAGTTAAAGCTTTCTGAATTGATTAGCATAATAGATCCAATAATCTCATAAGCTATTACTTTGATACATAAATTGTGTACACTTGATCAACTCACACAAGAGTATACTGAAAAGATGGCACAAATTGATGCTGATCTTAAGTCAAGTGCACAAAGTCTCACAAAAAATGAAGAGGCAATTAAATTACACAATGAGCAAATCAAACAGGCTCAGAAATTGAGGCAGGACATACAAATTGTAGAGACAAAGTACAGAGATGAGGTAAATGAGCTCCAAGCTCAGCTCTTACCGACACTTTCACTACTACAACAACATGTGACAAAGGCAAACACACTAATTGCCACCCCAGAAATATCTGTCCTAAACAACATTTATGATATGTATGCAAGGCTAGAGCTAGAGCACATGACACTAGAACTACTAAAAGAAAAATGGAAGAAATTTCTCAAAGATATCAAGACAACCCATTCCCATATTCTTGACACATTGTAAGTTACACATTTTTGTCACAATTTTGGACATCTTATAAGTTGTACATTTTTTTCATGAGTATCAAATAAAGGGGGAAATGATATGTACAGTCATACAACTGAAAGAGAAAAGAATAGGGAATGTATAGTAAAGAGGCAAGTATACATATGTATATACACACTTATACTATACCGAAGCATACAGTTAGGGGGAGTCATATAATGACAATGATATAAACATGGTGTACATACTAAACACTTTAGTATTGGGCACATATCAGTTTTTGATACTAATGTCAAAGGGGGAGATTGAAGGCATTATATTTTGCCATTAGTATACACAAGGAAAAACATGATTTGCACCATCGGTTTACACTATACTGACAAACAGGGTACAACACTACCCGAAGCCAAGGTTACCCGATACTGCAAAGTTCAAAGCATCCCGACAAACACTATTCAGTGTTATCCGATGAAAAAAAGGTAAATGGAACCCGATGAGTAACAACAAGTGCAACCCGATGGAACAACAAAGAGAGGAACCCGACAGAAAAAGGGAACCTGACGATCAGTTCAAAAAAGGAATGCCAACAGACTTTCAATTCAACCTGAAGACCAAGAACCGACAGTCAGTTACATCCTGCAAAAAGTGGATCTGACTTTCCATGTTAGATAAATCACTGAAGTTGTATTTATAGCTTCTTGATTGTCTTTTAAATCCATTATGTGTGGAGGAAGCAATGTATTTATTATTGTTTTAATTAGTTTTACAGATTTTAAACATGCAAACTAAAGATCAAGGTCAAGTTGTAAACCTTGGATCTAAGAGTTAACATTGTAATGTGTGATTCCAAGATAGGTCAAAATACTTGTATAAATAGATACTCAATCTATTGTAAACAGTTGTTGTTCAATGAAGATTATAGCCACAGAGAGCATCTAGAGACTAGACAAGAGAATTCATGCAGAAGGAAAGCAAAGAATCAAATCATTTTCAAGAACAAGAACACATGCTATCGACAAGTAGAGAAAGGTATTAATTAGTCACTTAAGGTGATATTATTATTATGAGAGCTTTAATGGATCCGTAATCATCAATTTTAGATTGCATACAGTCAGGTCAATCATATGTACTCATTCTAACAAGTGTAGTACACATAAGAAATCCTTTCAAGAAAGGTGGACTTAACAGTCTTATTGTAAATCTCTTAACCAAGTGCACACTTAAATTAGTGTTGCTAAAGCTCTTAATAGAGTAGATCTTAACCGGTTTCCACCTTAATACTCCTAACAGGGTAGATCATCAGAAGAGATCAATTGTAAGCCTTTACCGGCTCCCTTCCATTCTGCAGATAGTGAAGTTTTGTGGGTGCCATCCCCACCACAGTTTTTACTTCCTAATAGGATTTTTGCATGATATCATATCTTGTGTTATGTGTTTATCATTTTCATGAATGTTTCTATGAATGTTTCAAACTATTAAAGATTATGAATCAATACTACATGCATAAGAAAGAACAACAATAATGGTCGGTAATGTAGTAATTAATTATTACTAATGATGAATGGTGAAAGGAGATAAAAGTTTTAGAGGTACTAAATTCACCCCTCCCCTCTCAGTACTACTTCCCATTAATTCCAACAAGCTTGTGTGCTTAGAAAGGGAGTTTAATAGCTCAAGCAAAAGATCACAAGATGAACAAGTGAGATGTGCCCAAGTTGAATAAAGTCAAATTTGTATCATGGAAAAGAAGAATACGACTCCACCTATCAGGTATTAGTAATGAGGTTACTCAACACCTTGATACTTTACATGTGTTGCCTACAGGACCTCACACTCTTGAGCAATTAAGAGAAAAACATGAGCATAATTGCATGATGATAGAACTTGCTTCCTCACTCTTCGATGCTGAGTTTGAAGATCTCAAAACCTGCACCTATGCAAAGAAAATGTGGGATAATTTGAAGGTGGTACATGCAGGAGATGCTAATGTACAAAGATCCAAGGAAGAAAGCCTAATAGGGAGGTTTAATGACCTAAGGATGAAAGAAGGAGAAAATATCACTCAGTATAGCTACATGATCAAAGAGGTAGTCAATGCTATCCGAGGAGTTGGAGGTGTACTTGAAGAAGAGACAGTGGTAAGTAAAATCTTAAGAACCTTACTGCCTGTATATGCTATTAGTTTATTTGCAATTCAAGAAATGAGAGGAGTTGCAAACAATATAGTTACTCTAGATAGTCTGATTGGTAGACTGATTTCATTTGAGATGAATAACTTTGATAATAGTGTCTTACCATCAATAGAGTCTACATTCAAAACTTCTTTGAAAATAAGTAGGTCAAGTCATAGACACGCTATTAGAAATGATAGTGAAAGTGATAAGGAGGATCAAGGACTTGATGAGATTGAAGCACTAATGGCAAGAAGATTGCAGAGAGGCAAAGGGAGATACAAAGGTAAATTACCACTTGTATGTTTTAATTGTAAAGAGGTTGGACACTTTGTTGCAAGATGTCCTAACAGAAGAAAAGATGATAGAAGTAATGACATAACATATGAAAAGAAGTTTGATCGAGGTGATAATAGAGATTACCAAAGAAACTGAAAATCTAAAAGAAGAGATACCAGAGACTACAAGGACAAAGGGAAGAAAGCATGTTACCTAACTAAGAACAAAGCTGATGATACTGACACCGAATCTAAAGAAGACATTGAGATGGTATTTGTAGCCATGAAAGATGATTCAGACATAGAAGAAGAAAGGTATGTAGAAACTACACTCATATCTAAGGTTAGTAAGAATGATGTCTATATTATAGATAGTGGCTGCACTCACCACTTGACCGATTATAAGAAAAATTTTGAAACTTTTGAGTACTATAATGGCGGTTTAGTAAGAATGGGTAATAACACACCTTGCCCAGTTGAAGGTAAATGAACCATAATGTTGAATAACTTGATCAAATGTGAAAATGCTTACTGGGTAAAAGGACTGAATTATAATCTGTTAAGTGTTTCACATCTGAACATTACATGTCACTAAGTAACATTTGAGAATAAGAAGGAAAAGATCTTCAATGAATCAGGGAGGTTGATTGGAACTGGTGAGAAGAGAAAAGGTAACCTTTTCTATCTTGATGCCATTAACACCACTTGTTTAATGTCTTGAAATGAAGATAAATGGTTGTGGCATAAGAGATTGTGTCATTTGAATTTTGACAACCTGATAAAAATAAGCAATAAAATAAAAGTCAGAGGCTAACCGAGCATGTCAAAGCTCGAGCATATCATGTGCAAGAATTGTCAAAAAGGTAAGATGACAAAGTCTAGTTTCAAGAGTAAAGACCATACATCTAATGCAATTCTAGAATTAGTCCATACTGATCTATGTGGACCGATGAGGATAAAGAGTTACTATGGAGATATGTATTTCATTCTCTTTGTAGATGATTATTCTAGAATGATGATAGTTATGTTTTTAAAAGATAAATCAGAAGCATTCAAGATGTTTAAATGGTATAAGGCTATTGTAGAAAAAAAAAATGATAAGAAATTGAAATGCTTAAGGTTAGATAGAGGAGGGGAATTTATTTCAGATGAATTCACTAATTTCTGTAATGAGCATGGAGTTAAAAGACAAGTTTCTGCACTGAGAACACCACAAAAAATGGAATTATTGAGAGGAGAAATAGATCAATTGTTGACTGTGCAAGAACATTGATGATTGAGAAAAGCATCACTCAAACTTTCTGGAGGGAAGCTGTCAGTACTATTGTCTACACATTGAACAAAGTACAATTGAAGAAGGACACAAAGAAGACACCCTATGAGATTTGGTATGGTTACAAACCCAATGTAAGTTACTTCAGAATTTTTGGTAGTCAATGTTATATTTTGAAAGATGATAGAAATGGAAAGCTTGACTCCAAAAGTGATGAAGGCGTCTTTCTAGGGTATTCCACCAAAAGCAAGGCTTATGAATATCTTAACAAGTCATCTAACAAAATCATTGAAAGTGCAAATGTAAGAATAAATGAATTTGCAGAAAAGAATGATAAGGAAACCATAAAAGAACTAGACTACAACAGGTTTTTTTACACTAAAGAACCTGACACTCTAACCGAGCAATAATGTATCACTCCCAAGCAACAGAACATTGCAACTGAGCATCAGGCTACAATTACCAAAAATTGGGAAAATACTCAAGATGATGTACCGAGCGATGGAGATCAGCACAAAGGTCAAGAAGATGATCAGAATGATGGACAAAGAGCTGAACCAAAATTTTCCAAGTATGTTAGAAGACATCATCCATAGAATTAGATCATAGGAGACAAGAAGGCTGGAATGAGAACAAGAAGTAAGTCACTAAACACTAGTTGTTTACTTTGTTATTTTGAGCCTAAATATATTAATACAACACTTGAAAATGAGGAATGGGTCAGTGCTATGAATGAAGAAATATAACAGATTAAGAAGAACAGTGCATGGACACTAGTACCGAGACTAGATGAAAATAATGTCATTGGTACCAAATGGATATTTAGAAACAAGATGAATGAGAATGGAGAAGTCACAAGAAATAAAGCAAGATTAGTATGCAAGGGGTATGCACAAGAAGAAGGTATTGATTATGGTGAAGCCTTTGCACCCATTGCTAGACTAGAAGGAGTAAGAATTATTCTTGCTTATGCTGTATTTAAAAGATTCAAGGTATATCAGATGGATGTCAAATCTGCATTCCTAAATGGAATACTATAAGAAGAGGTATACATTGAAAAACTAGAAGGGTTTGTTGATCCAGACAAGAGAAACATGGTATGTAGACTACATAAATCCTTGTATGGATTGAAACAAGCACCTAGAGCCTAGTATGAAAGACTTCACTCCTATCTCATTAGCATTGAATTTGTAAGAACAAGTGAAAACAACAATCTGTACTTAAAAGAAGATATTGATGGTAATATTCTATTTATTGAAATATTTGTTGATGATATCATTTTTGGGGGAAATGAAATATTATGTAAATCCTTTGCTAATGAAATGAGAAAAGAATTTGAAATGTCTATGTTTGGGGAGATCAAATTCTTTCTTGGTCTACAGATTCTTCAACAAGATGCAGGCATATATATCACTCAATCCAAATACATCAAGGAAGTGTTGAAGATATTCAAGATGGAAGATTCCAAACCAGTTGGAACACCTATGGCTACCAGATGTAAGTTGACAAAGGAAGATAAGTCAAATGAGGTAAATCAGACCTTGTATAGATGAATGATTATCAAACTAATGTATGTTGTTCATACTAGACCAGATATTGCACATGAAGTTGGAATAGTTGTAAGATTCTTTGTTAATCCCAAAGAATCACATATGAATTATGTCAAGAGAATTCTGAGATATCTAAAGATCACCGAGGACTATGGCTTATGGTATAAAAGAGAAGGAAAATTTGAACTACAAGTCTATATAGATGCTGATTGGGATGGAAACATTGATGACCAAAAGAGCACAACTGGAGGAGCATTCTTCATGGGTGACAGACTTGTCACATGGATCATTAAGAAACAAGGATGCATCTCTCAGTCTATTGCATAAGTAGAATATGTGGTTGCTACTACAAATTTCTCAAATATTGCTGGAAGGTATGAATATAAATATTTTTGAGCCAATGATTATCTATTGTGATAATACTAGTGCAATTAATATTTCTAAGAATCCAGTCATGCATGCTAAGACTAAGCATATTGTAATCAAGTATCGCTATTTAAGAGAACAAGTGCAAGAAAAAGAGGTGATACTAGAATATGTTCAATCAAAGGAACAATTAGTTGACATCTTTACCAAGCCATTACCGAAAGCTACATTTGAGTACCTGAGATAGAGACTAGGGGTCCAACCCTTGTCTATCGGTCAGTAAGTTGACTAGGAGATTGAATCATCCTATACACAAATCAGAAGATCATTCATGTTGATACAAGAACTGAGATGGACAACAAAATATACATCTGTACACAACAAGGTACAAATCTACACCGAACACTAGAGATAATGTATTGCTGATGGATAGGGAAATTCAAGGAGTATATTATAAAAAGGATGAAAGATGATATGGAAGAATTGTTTGGAATTGTTGTCAAAGGGAGAGATGATTCTCATTATCATAAGGGAGAGGGATTCTCATTATCATAAAGGAGAGATGGTCTCATTATCAGAGAAGAGATTATATCATTATCCATGGAGAGAAGTTCGTAAGAACTCAAAGGGAAAGTTAATCAATATACAGAGAGATTAATTACATATGAAATATCCATCTAAGGGAGAGATGTAACAAAGGGAGAGAATACATACTAAGGGAGAGATTGTTGTCAAAGGAAAAAGAGATATTCAAGAAGAGGAACAGTCAAGGAAGAACACATATCATAAATAGAGATTAGAAGCTGATACATCTATCTAGTGAAGGGATTGAAGATTGAAGAACACACTATAAAAGAAACAAATCTAAGTTATTTTGAGCTTACTGAGAGCTGGACATTTGTAATAGTTACAATAGGAGAGATTGATGAACTTCAATTGTTATATTTCATATTGTATTAGTAATAATATAGTGTGATAATGTAGTGTATTGCCATTAATGCCAAATGAAGAGATTGATGACATGTAACTGATTAAATGTTTGAAGATGTTAAGTTGATCGCCGAAATGCAAAAAGATAATGCAAGACATTAAATCAGTTAATGGATTTTATTTTCATTAATGTCGACTTGATATAATCTAATCGGTTATATTCAAATTGTCAAAGACTTCAGAGATTCAGAGAGATAAAGATTATGCTTTCAGTAATGCATAAAAGACCAACATTCACTAAGTGACTTCAAACACCGATGGCTAGTGGAAACTGAAGGACACAGAAAAATAAGAGCAAATTCATAGTGATGTGCGAGAAAATGAAATGACAAGAATTAACGATGACCAAAATTACAGTGTTAACTGACGGACAGACAAGCCCAAAGGATAGACAACCCCAACGGACAGACAACACTGATGGAGAAGCACAAGGAGAACTAAAGTGTTGACCGAAGCCATCAAACAGTTAAAACACTGAAGTTAACTGGAGTTCAAAAACAAAAAAATACTTAGCTGGTAGAGTTAAAGATAGACTTAACTGGTTGTTGACATTTTTTTAATCGACAAGTTAAAGATAGAGATAAGTAAAATATTTAAAGACACTTTATCCAGTTGGAAAGAAGATTTCTACAAGATAAAACAAGAGTTATTCTTTAAATCAAGATTGGCTAAGATTGCGGATCACTCCAAGAACAAGAAAATCAAGAATTTAGAAACAGTGATATCATGTCTATAAAGAGAAAACTTAATTCATTATGAATTAAGGGGAGTGAATGAAAAAGAGGATGCTGAAGAGAAAATGATGAAGAACAAATTCATACAGTCCTGATCAATCAAGCTGAGGAAAGAGCTAAAGATTTCTATGGACATTGAACAACAGAGAAGCACAACATAACTGATCAGAAAGAAGTGGAGCAAAGGTATTGAAAATATATATTGATCAGAAAGGTAAAATGAGCTTACAATAGATATAAAAAATATGCAAGTCTAAGTTGTATGTGTGAACACATCATTTACTATTTCAGTTTAACCATTGATTTAGAAAGTCTCTTAACTGAGTAGAATTTAAAGATCCTTTCTATATTGAGATACATCCCAAGGAGTATCAAAAAGTTTGATCATGAAGTTAGCATGAGATGACATATACCATTTGAAAAACTACACTGGGTTTGGTCATAGAAGGTAGCATAGAGATGCCTGATATCAAGTGACAAACTATTCTATTTAAATCCTCTAACAAGGTCACACCTAACAGTGTGTTTGTAACCTTTAATAGGGTTGGCTCTTCACCGAGCTCACTTCAGAAGAGTGAAAATTTTGGGTTATCGGTCCCATGTGGGTTTTCCCTTGATAGGGTTTCCACGTTAAAAATCCATGTGTCAATGTGTTTATGAGTCATTACTTTAGTGTTTTGCATTACACATAACTAATCTGGATTGATCAGTATACACTAAGCAATTTACTATTTTTGGTAAATGAAAGACTGCTATTCGGTAAACATTAAGAATAAGGTTTAATAGAGTAATCCAAGCAATAGTTATTTGATAAGTATATTTGAAGGCATACATCTTGTAGGACTGAAGATAGCTAGAGGCTTAATATTGTGGTTCTAAGTTTTTGGGTTGATTTATTGGAATATTTTTGAGGCCACTGATTCACCCCCCCTCTCAGTTATTCTAACACTAGGGGGACCATCATATCTCTCCATTCCTAGAGGATCTTGCTATAAATCACCCCCTTCCCATTATAAATTATATTTCATACCCACTGATGATGATATTTTAGAGGAGCTTGAATATATCATAGATCTTGCATGTTTCAATGGTTTAAAGGATTGTCTCTTGTTCCCACTCTTTATATTATGAACCAATCTCCATATTTTATTATTATTGATCAAGTTGGCACCACCTCATCTATATCCCTTATTAATTTAGACCATTGGGACATCCATCCTCTTCCAAACACATCTATTTCATATTTATATATTGCATACACATTATCCTTGTTTATGGAACCTCAGATTATATGTTTGGAGGATTATTTTGAATAAATTTATCTCTTATTTATTAATATACATAATATCACTATTAGCCCATCATCATCATCATCATCATCATCATCATTTGTTAGTAATAACTGAGAGGGGCGGGGGGGTGAATCAATGGCCTCAAAATTTTATCCTTTAAACTTTAATCCACCAATCAATACACCTCAGATTATTAAATCCCTACAAGATGCATGCCTTGAAATACTTTGAAATAATAAACTATCTATCGGTTTACCTTGTCTATCCTTATTCTCCTTGATTACCGATAAGTAGTAAAACTTATTTACCGATACTCAGTAAATATGCAGAGTATACCAATCAATCCAGAAATGAATATGTGAAATGTAAAACAATAAAGTAATAAACCATACACACATAACACATGAATTTTAACGTGGAAACCCTGTTAAGGGAAAAACCACTGGGACCGGTACCCCAAATTTTTACTCTTCTGAAGTGAGCCTTGTTAGGAACCAACCCTGTTAAAGGTTACAAACACACTATTAAGTGCGACCTTGTTAGAGGATTTTTATACATAGGTTGTCACTTAGTATCTGGCATCTATTTCGCTACCATCCTTGAATTAGCCTCCTTCTTAGACTGTCAATAGGATTTAGGCAAATCTTGCTACCATCCTTGAATCAACCTCCTTCTTAGGCTATTAATAGGATTTATGCAAATTCAATGCTACTTTCATGAATCAACCCTTTTGGTAATATGTTAGGATATACCTCAATTATAGAATACTATTAAGTCCTACTCAGTTAAGAGACTTGATGCTTCAATGGTTAAATTGAAACATTATGACCTGTTTCTAATGCAACTTTGAGTTGCAAATTTTCAGATCTATTTAAGTACAATACCTCTTTGATCAATGTATCAATTCAATTCCTTTGTGCTCCACACTTTCTTCTTTGTGATGCTGTGCTTCACTATTTGTCACTGTCTGTAGAATTCTTTAGCTCTCCCTTAGCTTGATTGATTAGGACTGTATGAAGTTTTTCCTTCACCAGTTTCTCTTCAGCATCCTCTTTCTATTCACTCCCCTTCTGTGTATCTGATTTCTTGTGGAAATGAATTATGCTTGTCTCTTATATAGACATGATATTCCTTAATTCTTGATTCTTGGCGTGAAAAACAATCCAGCCAATTTGATTCATGACTTTAACTCCTAATTTATCTCGTAGTTATCTTCTTTCCAACTGTATAAATCTTCTTTAAATCAATTTCTTAACTGTGGTTGGATAAAACAAATAAAACAACTAGTTAAGTTTATCCTTAAGCTCTGCTAGCTAGATATTTTGTCATTTTCTGATCTCTCTATTCCGTCAGTCAATTCTACAGTTTGTTTTCGGTGACAAATACGAGTTCCATCGGTGTAACTTTAGTTAGCTTTGGGATCTCTGTCCGTTGGGCAACATTGGATCTTTCTCATCGGGAAACTCTATTTTTAGCTCGTCGGGTAATACTGTCTTTTTCTTGTCAGTTATCACTGTGACTTATTCTCTGTCTTTACCGATGGTGTGCAGTCCGTTGGTGTTGTTTGTCACTTAGTGAATACTTGACTTTTATGCATTGCAAAAAGCATAATCTTTGTTCCATTGATTCCCTGAATTTTTTGGCGTTATGTAAATGACCGTATAGATAATATCAAGTTGACATCAATGAAAATACAAACCATTAATTGTTTTAATGTCTTGCATCATCTTCAAGTTAACATTATCAAACATTCAATCAGTTACATGTCATCAAGCTCTCCCTTTGGAATTGATGGCAACATACTATATTATCACACTATACTATTTCTAATATAATATGAAATACAATTGTTGAGATTCATCAAATTACCAAATAGTTTGTTTTGATAACTGATAAAAATGTCTGATCGCCGGTAAGCTCTCTGTTAGCTTAGATTTAATTCTTGCAGCTTTCTATGTTTCTTCTTCTGATGTGTTGTGTCCTCTACTATTGTCAATTTCTCTCTTTTGACTGTTCTTCTTCTTTGATGTCTCTGTCTTTTGTTTGCAACTTTTATACAAATTCTCTCCCTATGGATATGATCTCTCCCTATTTGGAGTAATCTAATAATGAATAGTTTCTAATGATAATAATGATACATTCTCTCCCTTTGACAAAAATGCCAAACAAATATTTTACAAATATCTGACATTCATGTCAAACAATTATTTTCTTCTATCCATAATATATTCCTTGAATTTCCCTTATCCATCATCAATACAAAAATATGCTCTAGTGCTCAGTTCAGATCTATATAGATATAGCTTTGAAGTTCATATTTTGCTTGCATCAACAAGAATGATATTCTGATAATATATAGACTGATGCAGCCTTTAGTCTTTTACTCACTGATAGACATGGGTTTGACCCCTAGTCTCTTTCTTAGGTACTCAAATGTATCCTTGGGCAGTGGCTTGGTGAAGATATCAGCCAATTGTTCTTTTGATTGCACATATTCAAGTATCACCTCTTTTTCTTG
>MU224776.1:1160458-1198019 GCA_018584345.1 Thuja plicata | reverse complement strand
TAAACCATACACACATAACACATGGATTTTAACGTGGAAACCCTGTTAAGGGAAAAACCACTAGGACCGGTACCCCAAATTTTCACTCTTCTGAAGTGAGCCCTATTAGGAGCCAACCCTGTTAAAGTTTACAAACACACTGTTAAGTGTGACCTTGTTAGAGGATTTTTATACATAGGTTGTCACTTAGTATCTGGCATCTATTTTTCTACCATCCTTGAATCAACCTCCTTCTTAGACTGTCAATAGGATTTAGGAAAATCTTGCTACCATCCTTGAATCAACCTCCTTCTTAGGCTATCAATAGGCTTTATGTAAATTCAATGCTACTTTCATGAATCAACCCTTTTGGTAATCTGTTAGGATATACCTCAATTATAGAAGACTGTTAAGTCCTACTCTATTAAGATACTTGATGCTTCAATGGTTAAATTGAAACATTATGACCTATTTCTAATGCAACTTTGAATTGTAGATTTTCAGATCTATTTAAGTACAATACCTATATGATCAATGTATCAATTCAATTCCTTTGTGCTCCACACTTTCTACTCTGTGATGTTGTGCTTCAGTGTTTGTCAGTGTCTGTAGAATTATTTAGCTGTCCCTTAGCTTTATTGATCAGGACTGTGTGAAGTTTTTCCTTCACCAGTTTCTCTTCAACATCCTCTTTCTATTCACTCCCCTTCCATGTATCTGATTTCTTGTAGAAATGAATTATGCTTGTCTCTTATATAGACATGATATTCCTTAATTCTTGATTCTTGATTCTTGGCGTGAAAAACAATCTAGCCAATTTGATTTATGGCTTTAACTCCTGATTTATCTCGTAGTTATCTTCTTGTCAACTGTATAAATCTTCTTTAAATCAATTTCTTAACTTCGGTTAAATAAAACAAATAAAACAACTAGTTAAGTCTATCCTTAAGCTCTACCAGCTAGATATTTTGTCATTTTATGATCTCTTTGTTCCGTCAGTCAATTCTGCAGTTCATTGTCAGTGACAACTGCCAGTTCCATCAGTGTAACTTCAGTTAGCTTTGGGATCTCCATCCATTAGGCATCATTGGATCTTGCTCGTCGGGCAACTCTATTTTCAGCCTATCAGGCAATAGTGTCTTTTTCTCATCGGTTATCACTATGACTTTTTCTCTGTCTTTACCGATGGTGTGCACTCCGTCGGTGTTGTCTGTCGCTTAGTGAATACTTGAATTTTATGCATTGTAGAAAGCATAATCTTTGTTCCATTTATTCTCTAAAGTCTTTGGCATTATGTACATGACCATATAGATGATATCAAGTTAACGTCAATGACAGTACAAACCATTAATTGTTTTAATGTCTTGCATCATCTTCAACTTAACATTATCAAACATTCAATAAGTTACATGTCGTCATCATCATCATCATCATCTTTGGATCTTGTTATAAATTAGTCTTCACAAGTTTGTAGTTTGACATTGTTTCATTGTAACATGTGACAATTTGAGTAGTTTTCAAAGGCACACACTATTTGGATTTTGATTCCTTATTCATCTAGACTATAGGAATGACTTCTCCAATCAGTAACTGACCTATTTCTTTGTAAGGGGAGAAATATTGTTTATAAATACTAGATCGTAAATTTCATTTTTTAGACTCCATCCTTGGTATAGGAGCTACTTTTTTTATGAGGATATTCACATCCTTAATTTCTCTATCTCAAAGTGGGGGGTAATTTATTGTAATTATTTAATAGTAGTCCTTGGGGAGTTATTTAGAGTCCTCCTTCCTCCATTCTTCACTAGTGCATGCTTATTTCATTTTATTTCTTTTGGAGATGATTTTTTCACCGTATGGCTTTCTCCTTTTGTCTAATGATGAGAGATTAAACTTTTTGTACCTCATTGGGCCTTATAGTTGAGACTCATCCATGCATCCATCATTATTTCTCCCTAAGTTGGTCTTAAAGTGGGTGTTGATGTAAATATATTAATCACTTAGTAGCTAATTAATCATCAATTAATTACTTAATTCCCCTGTTATTTTAGATTACACTTAAGCTAAAAATACTAGGAGTGCTTTTATGTACATAGTTTTAGATATATTTAGGTTCTGGTGTTTCAATTCATAAGATGGGGATGCTCAACATGATCTAATTTAATCCTCACCTAGATCTCATCTAGGGTTTTGATTTTATAAACATTCACATTGTACACTATAATCATATAGGCTAATCAAATTAATCTCAATCTCAGATGTCATTTTGTGGATCAATCTCTCTCTCAAGGTTACATAGCATAATCGTGAATTTTCTCCTCATAATTGGTAGATATTTTAGTTGTAAGTGATTTTTGGGAGTTGTAGGATTCACTATCAACTTTAACAACTCAAAAATTTCATTTTGGATCTATTATCTTCATTTAAATATGCCTTGTTATATATTATAACATGAATCATAAGTTGGTCAATAAATGTATCTAGCTCTTACAATGTTATTATTAATCCCTAATAGGCCTGGACCCTAAATAAGGGCTGTCGGGAAGCTCTACATATGGGGGACCTTATGCAGTATGCAAAGTGACCTCTAGGATTTTAGAAGATGACTCTTCTTGTTTTTATTTTTTGAGGGTAGAGAGAGGAGAAAGGGAAACAACTACTTGTAGGCAATTCACCAGAACTTCCCTAATTTCAAAACTAGGAACCCTAAACAACCCAATCATGAAAACCACAGGATCCTCATAAAGAGATAGGGAAAATATGCAAAATTTATATGGACATAGTGCAACACATTTGTATCTCCTTATAAGAAAACCTAGTTTAGGGCTCACAAGAGTCGTTCCTAAATAAATTGAAATAGGTACCTAGGAGAATGTTGCTCACTAAGATGTCATAATATAACTTAGATTACAAGGGTTCAAAGAGTATTAAACATGATCCAACTGATTGCAATCTATGATGAAATTATTAAAGCCAAAAAAGTAACAAATGATAACTATGTCCCTCCAGAATGACATAAAACTTAAGATTATTCACAAAATAAGAGAAAGACATAGAGTAAAAGAAAGAAGGGCATAGTCCAAAATATCCCCTCTTTTTGATTATTTGAATACCATGTAGGTTGAAATAATGATACAATGGCTATTTTGAGTGTTCCCCAGGATGATAAAACTACAAACTCTTACATTAATTCCTCACTAAAGAGGTTGTGATAGAACTCTAAAGCTAAAAATTATTTTTTATAGCGTGCCCTTGGACTTTATATAGGAAAAATTCTTGGAGTTGGACCTCATAAATATGACTAGGAAGTCTTCTATAAAGTTTGTGCACACAGAGGAGGTATTCCTAAAAATTCATCTACAACAATGACGATAGATTGAAAAGGTGGCATATCCTTTTAGAACTCAAAGTGCCTCATCAAATGGGGAGGTACTGCCGTCCTGTGATCAAAACTAGGACACGTGTCAAAATGGAAGGATTTTTTTAGAAAATTATCATCGAAGTCAGTCGGGAGATGCATAGTTTTGACATATGGTGATACAATGCATGAACCCATTAGAGAGATAAGTTGTTGCAACCTAAGTCTGGGGACTGTTACACACCCTTATCTCATGAACTCCAACATTCATGTAGCTGTGGGAGATGATATCTATAAAAATGGCATCTCACCGGTGATCTCAATCTATTGGGATGAAACCTACGAATCTCTAATTTTGCATATTAGTACCTTATCCATTGGGAGAAGAGTTACAGGACAAGGAAGACCTACCCTATAAAATGAGAGGAGACATGATGGACCTGTGCAAATACTTTGAAGGGAAATTACAATGTGCATCACCTTAAGGGGAATGTATAATATGTGAAAGTAATTCTTGGAAAGAAAAAACAACTACCCTACACTATTCTACTCCTAAACTAACCAGTCAATTAAACACTAAACAAAACCATTGGCTGGGTTATTAAATTTGCTTCTTTTCCTGACCAGGTTTTGATGCTAATCATGCTTGTGTAAAAAAATCCAAGAGAGAAAGAAAGAAAGGCACATCGTTGGTTTTTAGCATGATTCCCAAATGCCGGGAACCCAAAATATTCCCCCCCTTTGGGAAGAGATTTCTTGGGAAAGATTATCTTACCCTCTTTGATGTTCACCTTCATGGTCAAAGATAAGCACGATCAAGGGTGACTCATACTTCCACAATAGATACCTGATGGGGAATTATTTTGATGTCTTTGTAGTCTTGGTGCTTTGTGATCCTATAGGGGTTGACATTGAAAGCCCATTTGATGGCACAAATACTTCATCCAAGTGGTGATCCTCATGGCCTTTGGATTTAGGAATTGTCAATTTGAAGTTAATGGATGAGCAGATATAATCAAACTCACTCATGATGTTTTCTTCCCCATCGATCTTCTCCATGAAATCCTCCAATCCATAAAGATTTCCAGGTTGAGGTATAATCTAGAAGAAACTTATTTCCATCGTTAGAGATAGGGGTGTCTTTAAGATATCCCTCCTTCTGCTCCGTACTGGGGTTAGAAGGGAGCTCTTCACATGACAGAACTAAGATTTCTCTATTGTTATCCATCTACAGAGAGGTTTGTTGGGGTTAAAATTCTCAATGTCCTCTCATGGGTGCCCTTGATGCTCAAGCTCCACTTCACTTTCCACCTCTTCTTTTTCCTCATCCTCATCCTCATCTATAGTAGAAAATTTCATTGCAAGGAGCTACTCCAACTGTTTTTTCTAGACCTCCATATATTGCTACCTATATAATAGAGAATGGTAAGAAATTTGTTCCAACTTCTAGAAATATTCCCGCTCTTCCTCAATAGCCTGTAGCTGTAGTTGGAAATTCACCATTATGTCCCTAATAGTAATGTTTTCCAAGCCTCATTCATTTTGATATTGGGCCAAGGGATGATCTTGTTGGTGGGGAACATGGTATGTCACTTTTAGTTGCTGGTACACATTCACATGATGACAAGAAGGATATGCAAGGTTGGATGAGGGTTGAGTGACATAGAAGCACTCATAACCAACTGCAGAAGGTTGATATGAAGGAAAGTTTGGGGCATCTGCAAATTTGTATGAAAACTAAGGGGGCAGAGGATTTATGTTCCTGTAGAAAAAAGAGGGAAAGATGTGGTGTAAAAAGTATCCCTCCATGCTGAAGTTGAGGGAAGAATCGTGGTATCTCAGATGATGCTTCAAACATGAACATGAGGCCTCCCAAGGATGGAGGACTAGGATCATGTCAACAAAGACATCAAAAATCCTTGAACTATTGAGTCTCCTAGTTCTTGGAAACTACATCTTCAAGGCTAAACTACTGAGGATTACACCAAGTCATCAGCTCCACAAATCAGTCCCACTAGGTGTGCCATTAAAGATGTTGATCCCTAATAGGCCCATGGCCTAAATAAGGGCAGCCAAGAAGCTCTACATATGGGGGATCTTATGCGCTGTGCAGAGAAACCTTTGATATTTTAGAAGCCAACTCTTCTTGTTTTGGTTTTTTGAGGGTAGAGAGAGAGAAGAAAGGGGAACAAATGCTTAGAGGTGATTCACCAGAACTTCTACGACTTCCTCGAGTCCCCCTTACAGGAAACATAAAGCTAGGAACCATTCACCCTTAGGCATGGAAACCAAAAGATCCTCATAATAAGATAGGGACACGATGCAAAAGTTAGATGGACAGAGTGAAACACATCCATATTTCCTTATAGGAAAACCCAGTTTAGGGCCTGCAAGAATGGTTCCTAAATCCATTGAAACAACTACCCAAGAGAATGTTGTTTTCTAAGATAGCATAGTATAACTTAGATTACAAGGGTTGAAAGAGTATTAAACATGATCCAACTGATTGCAAACTATGATAAATTTAAAAGCCCAAAAAGTAATAAATGATATCTATGACCCTCTAAGATGACACAAAGCTTAGTATTATTCAAAAAATTAGACAAAGAGAGAGTAAAAGCAAGCAAGGAATAGTCCAATATATCCCCTCTTTTTTATTATTTTAATACCGTCTAGGGTTGGAGAATGATGCAATAACTATTTTGAGTATTCCCCAAGATGAGTGAACCATAAAATATTACAATAAATTCTCCTTAAAGAGGCTTTGATAGAAATCTAATGCTAAGAATTATTTTTTACAATGTGCACTTGGGCCTTATATAGGAAAAAATACTTGAGCTAGACCTCATAAATGTAACTATAAAGTCTTCTATAAATTTAGTGCGTGTAGAGGAGATACTCCTAAAATGTAATCTACAACAACGAAGACAGACTAAAAAGGTGGAGCACCTTTTTAGAACTTGAAAAGTGCCTCGTTGAATGGGGAAGTAATATCATCTCATGATCAAAACTAGGATACGTGTCAAAATAGTGGGCTTTCTTAGGAAATTATTGCCAAAGATGGTTGAGAGATACATGGTATTAAAATGTGGTGGCCCGATGCATGAACCTGTTAGATAGAGAAGTTGTTGCAACTTGAGTCTGGGGAGTATGGTGCACCCTCATTCTACAAACTCCAACATTCATGTAGTTGTGGTAGATGATATCTATAGTTATAATTTGTCATAATTATCATTAAAATATTTTTGTGGGAGGCTCAACTTTTGAAAGATATAAATTTTGATCTATGCATCTAGTTGAGACCTTTTTAAAAATCTCAAAGATATCCATGTCATTGTAACTAAATTATTTTATTAAGCCTATTTTAACTTTTTTTGAGCCTTAAAAATCACATTTTGTGTTTTATAGCCAAAATATTGCATTTTTTTATTCTTAACATTGTGATGAAAGGTTGATACACCTTTTTCAATTACCTCCCACACCTTAAACACCTTGTAGGAGTAAAAGGGATACCAACATTGTCACCTATCTATTAGGGATTAATAAGCCCAAGGACTTATTGCATGAATTAAACTTCTTTATGTTGAAATAATTTGTCATGCATCTATGAAAATATACAAAGTGTTAACTTTCTCTAGCATTAACCTCTAATCATTTACCATATCATAAAAATATTAGTCAATGTTTGTGCGCTTGTGCTTGCATAAAAGTTTGGTTTATTTACCAAATATATGATACTTTGAAGTTATCAAAATGAACTTTGATAGTTCCCTGACTCAACTCCACATCTTTATAAAATTTATTGATCCAAATGACCTCTTTATAGATATAAGTAGCTACTATGTAGTTAGACTTTTTAGTCAATAAAGTGAAACAAACTATTGCTAACTCATATAGCTAATAGTCTCATCACATAATCTAAATACATGTCCACTAGTGGATATTATATTATTGACACCATCTACCCAATCTAAATTTATGAATATTTGTTGAGTGATAATCCCATATAGAATTTCTATTATAATAATAGAGTGCTATATGGGACCCTAAAAATATCCACACGTCTTCTTGATTGCATCCCAATGATTTTATCCAATATTAGTTATGAGTTAACTAGGGATTCCTAATTCTTGAAAAATAACTTGTCTTGTACATATTGTTGATGATTTTTTATATGAAAGGAAGTTAATGTTGGGAAAATGAGTGTTGTACACCTTGCATAATAATTTTTCATTATTGTAATATTTTATTTTATTATGTAAATGTTGCACTTAGGAGCACCTAGATGGACTTGTAACATGTAGAGATTCCTTTGGAATATTATTGGGACGAGTTGATGAGTTGTATTATAATATTATAAAATTATTTAATGTAATTATTTTATATTGGGGAAATAAATTAAATAAATTATCCGATGTTAAATGTGGGATCATGGGTTTGGTAGCACATGGTTTTAGCATATGGTTTATGTAATACCACTTTGGTGGTTTTGTGAGAGCTTGTTTCTATAAAAGAAACCACAATGATAGTTGTTGAGGTTAGCTAGGTTAGAATTTGTAGAGCTTGGAAGTATGGCATAGGATGTGTGGTTTCTTGCTTGTTCACATGGAGTGTTTTTATGACCGAGGCTTCAAAGGATTTCATGGTATATTGTAATGGTTACATTGTTGAATAATACATGGATGATGGATGATTTTGGAGGCTAGAGTTTTTCCTCAGGAGGGTTTTTCCAAGGTATATTTTATGTCACATTTTTGTGGGTATGTTGTATATTCTATTTCATGTGGATTCAAAGTGTTTATTTGCTTAAAATCCTAGTGCAATTTTTTTTATGTTGGCCTCAAGTTTTCTTATAGTTAAGGTAGTGGAACAAATTCCTACACTAAAATTGAGAGGAAGGTTGTGTAAAAAAATTCTTAGATCTTTAAAGTAGTTACAAAAACTTAAAAAAACCATAAATAATATGCATACCAAAACACAATTATTTACGTGGGGAAAAGCCTTTTGGGAGAAAAACCATAAACTTCAAAATTTGCCCAATATACTATTCAAAAATCAATAATAGACTACAATATAATTGCATATAAAGATTCTCATAGGAGTATCACCAAATATAGATCCAAAGGTAACTTAATAGCTATAATAATTTAACACACAAACTCCATCTCAAAAACTTAATGTATAGGAGATAGAATACATGAAATTGTCAAACAATATTACAAAACCATGGGCTAAAACTGGCCAAAATGTGGTGCTCATATTATCTCCAATCCAACACTCCCTATGATGTGTCAAAACACACAAAGACACATGTAAATCCATTTTACAACTCATTCATGTGTCCAACACATTTTTATAGTTGCTATTTCAGGATACCCAACTTTTGAAGCCCATAACTTTGAACTGGGTGTCCCATTGATGAATTGCTTGAAGCATTAGAAAGATCATAACATGATCCATAAGGTTATAACCTTCTATGATAGTTACATACACTTTTGGTCAATTTAAAAGTCTCTAAAGCCTTCAAAATAGACTTTAGGCCTTTCGTTTGCAACTTTAAAAAATGAAAACATTAATATATTCAAATCTAGACATGATCTTGCAATGAAAATTTATTGACATGCTTATCTGGCCCATCCAAAGCTTTGGGGAAAATTTCAAACCAATTTGTGCTCAAATGTCAACTTACCATAAATAGTAAGCTTATGTAAATGCAAGGTTGAGACATCATTTTCCTAATATTTTACTCACTCGTAACTTAGATAAGATTTCAAGTATCTCACCTCTGCTAAAGAAAATTAAATACAAAATAATGAGAAATAACTACTCATAAAGTCTCTATAACTATTTATTGGCTTGCAAAACAACTCATCTTTTATTATACTTATTATTTCACAAGGGACCTTATATACAATGATTTACTAGAATCTAAAGAACAAAAGATTAGATTTATAAGTATGAACCTTTTAAAATAAACTTCTAATCCTGAAATTATAGCTTCCTAAAAGAAAATATAAAATTACTTTTAATCGTCAGATACAACATATTGTGATGCTTTATTCTAATCCTACCATCAATATTTCAAAAATATCACAAGATAGGGTAGAAAAGAAGGGTTCTATAAAATCATAAAATATGGATCTTTATTGAAATACTATGAAGTGAAGAAAAAATCTAAAATAAACTATTCTTTACATAACCATAATGACTTAAGGTGTTGTATTGAAAGTGGAATCTTCAAAAAATGGTTTGCAATGATAACAAGAACTATGATGGAGCTAGAGTCCCTACCTTTTGTCAAAAATGGATGATAGATTTGTTCTATTGTTGAAACATAATGACTGAACATGGAAAAGCAACAAGGATAGTAACATAGCAATAAAAAGTAGGAGTATGAACCAATGTTAGCAACTCAAAAACAGAGCAACTAGAGGCCGTAACGATTTGAAAACCATTATTCAATGAATTGTATAAACACTTAAACACAATTTAGAGATCAATTATCTCATACATGAATGCAATCAAATCCTTGCAATAATTTCAATTGTACAATACAAATATTCAATTCTATTCCAAAATGAAATAAAACACAACAAAAAATGATCTAGCTTCACAATGACTCATATTAAGAAAAATTAGAACATGCACAAACAAAGCCACTAATGTTGAGTGAGGAACTGCAATTAAGTGCAAGGATTAAAACCTATCCCCAAGTTTTTTGTAGACTAGGGAAGAGGAAGATTAAAAAATGTTCTATGCAATTTATGAATTATGATGACGATTTTCAAAGGTAATCATAAAAAAACCATAATAGTTGCTAGCTAACTATTTTATTAAGATTCTACATGATGATGCAATTTTGTACTCAATTTATATTCAAATGAATCAAGTTCAATATGAAGCACTTTTGTAATCATTTATAGATTCACTAAATTTATTTATTGTGAAAATTTTCCAATTTTTTTTTTTAAATTTTGAAGTTGTTAAAATTTTTGTGAGTTTTTGCCAAGCCACAAATTTTGAGTCAGCCAAATTTTTGCCAAGTTCGAGTCTGCAAACTATGGTTTTAAGGAATTGATCCTCTCTTTCTATGCAATGGGATTCCTAATTTCAATCTCTACACAAATTTTTGGTAGATGAATTATTTTTAATCAATATTATATGCTCAAAGGTATTCCACTTAGGGATCCTATAATACATAGCTTCTACTGAGATCATATTGGAAAGGGAAAAATGAAGAAGAAAAAAATTGACAAGGAAAAAGGGAAATAATTGATGAAGAAGTGCAAATAGACCTAGGTAAGGAAGGAGAAAGCTCTCATAAAGATGATCACTTGAGAAAAATAGAGCCAATATTGGATTAGTCAAGGCATCAAATAAGGTATAAATTTGTAGCTTCAAGCTTAGACTAACCACTTAGTTTGGCCTTGATAAATAATTTGATAGTCCCAAAACAAGGAATTTCTCTTTTGTTCCCTGTACAACTGATAATAAGGAAACCTTAATACAGGTGGTTGCATCAAGTGAATCCTTGCAAGTAAATTTATCAATAATATTTGAACTTCTAGCCGTACTGAAATTAAAAGTTTCCATGCTAGAGTGAGAAATAATGAGCCAAGGGGTGTTATGTCCAAAACATCATTGCAAGATTAATTTATCATCTGCACTAAGAGTGATTTCATTGGACTAATTTTGTATTTTAGCGCTATAGCCACTTGAGTTTTTAAGTAATGGATTAAACCTCTCATAAAATCATAATTGAGTGTACACATGCTCATAAACTAAACAATTGTATAGATGAATTTAGTGGATGAAGAAGAGAACGAGAATATGAGAAACATAATGAATCAGTGTCTTAGAAATGATGTCTAATGTCCACAAGATAGACAATCTAAGAGTTTTTATAGAAAACATACACCGTGGCTACTGTACACCCACAAAATGTTCAACATAGAAAATTATAAGATACACAAATGCTCATCTCCCTTTAGGCAAGCTTACCCTATAATTGTATTAATTAGGCTTGTAACATAAATGTAGTGATTTTTTCTACATCTTTGTTTCTTCCCATGATAGAAAGAGGTGATAATTAAACATTAAGAACCTAAATAAAAAGTGTAATGAGTGAAAGTTGCTATTGCAACGTATGTTAAAAAGGAAGGGAAGGATTTAGATGAGTTGAAAGTGTTCAAGAAACTAGTTGATTCAAGAAAATTTCTTGAACCTAAAGCCCCTTCACAGATCTTTAAAATGGTTAAAAAAACTTAAATAAAATAAACATAAATAGTATGAATACCACAACACAATGATTTATGTGGGGAAAACCCTTTTGGGAAAGCATCACCAAAAATCAGCAAACCGTCAATAAAAGCATACCCGAGAAACAGAGAAAACCGTCGGTAAGGACATCACCGAAAATCATCGGTAAAGACATTCCCGAAACTCGTCAGTAAAGACATCATTGAAACTGTCGGTAAAGACATTACCAAGCATCGGGAATAAGCATGCCCAAGAGATAGAACCTGAGCGATAGAGAACAACATAAAGAACTCAAGAAAACATCTTTTTGGTTGTGCAGGATTTCCAATGACCCAAGATTCTCCTGCATCAGACACCTGGGGTTACAAGAAATGATTCTTTGAATCATTTATTAGGTCCAACCTGAATTGAATCCAACTTGGATTTAGAAATCCATGATGAGTCTTCAATCAATCTATTTTTCCACTTTACCAGATATCCCATGTATTTATTTCCTCTTGTACTTCTGTCGATTCTCTGTTTCAAAATCTTTTCAACTTCCTCTATCTACTTCTTAGGATAATCACTTGGTACAGTCATTTCTTCATCAGGTTCATGATATTCATACAAGTCTGTAATATTGAATATAGGTGATATATCCATGTCATCAGTTAATTCAACTTCAAAATCATTTCCATTGTCAAATCTTCTCAATATTTTGAAAGGAAAAAATTTCTTCATCTTCAGTTTACCATATGTTCTAATAGGAAATCTTCCTTTCTTTAGATGAACCATTACAACATCACCAACCTCAAATGTTTTATGTCTTCTTGATATGTCTGCATCATCCTTGTATTTCTGATTTCTTTTCTCCAACTTGTGTTTTACATATTCATGCAATGTCTTCATAAATTTTGCAAATTCCTTTGCTTCAACACTTCTTTTATCTTCACCAACAATACCTCTCAAATCTGATATACCTCTAGGTTGTGTGCCATGAACAATCTCAAATGGTATCTTTCTAGTACTTCTGTTTACTAAACTGTTGTATGCAAACTCTGCTTGTGCCAACATCAAATCCCAATTGCTTGGTGTGTCTCCAACTAAACATCTCAAAAAATTACCCAAAATTTTGTTAACAACTTTTGTTTGTCCACCAGTCGGTGGGTGAAATGTAGAACTAAATTTCAACTCAGTATCCAAATTTTTACAAAGTGTTCTCCAAAAAATAACTTACAAACTTACTGTCTCGGCCAGAGATGATACTCCTTGGTAATCCATGCAATATGTCAATCTCCTTAAAGAAAAGATCTGCTATATGTACTGCATCTGATGTTTTCTTACATGCTATAAAATATGTCATTTTAGAAAATCTATCCACAACAACAAATATGGAATCATCATCTCTTGTTGTCCTCGGAAGTCCAAGAACAAAATCCATGCTTATGTCACTCCAAGGTTTCTCAGGGACAAATATCAATGTATACAAACCAGTATTCTGACTCACTCCCTTTGCAACTTGAAAAAATCCACAACTTCTCACAAACTTCTGAACATCCTTATACAACTGAGGCCAAAAATACCTCTCCTTCAGCAAACTCAATGTTTTATCAATGCCAAAGTGTCTAGCCAATCCACTACTATATTTCTCCTTAATCAGATTAGTTCTCATTGAACCTCTCGGTATACATAAATGAATACCTTTAAACAACATTTCTTCCTGAATGAAATAGTCTTCATACTTACTTGATTGATTTGAATTAGGTGCTCTACACACTCTCCACTGCTCTAAAAAATCAAGATCATCTTCATACAATTTCTTCATGTCATCAAAACCAAGAACTTCAATTCTCTTTTCAGTCAACAAAGATCTTCTTCTACTCAATGCATCAACAACTCTATTAGAAACTCCACTCTTATGCTTAATAACAAATGTAAAGCTCTGCAAATACTCTACCCATTTCATATGTCTCTGATTCAACTTATTTTGACTACCTGAATGCTGTAAAGCCTTATGATCAATATACAACACAAATTCATTTGGCATCAAGTAATGCCTCCATTTCTTCATATCTTGCACAATATCGTAGAACTCTTGATCGTAGACATAATATTTTCTCTTTGCATCATTCAACTTTTCACTAAAGAAAGCAACAGGTTTACCTTCTTGAGTCAACATATCTCCAATTGCACTTCCACTTGCATCACATTCAACTTGAAATACCTTATTGAAATAAAGTAAGGCTAACATAGGTAATTCAACAACTTTTAGCTTCAAAACTCTTATCAGATCCATGTGTCCATCTAAATTCTCTTTTATCTCCTCTCATTGTCTTAGTCATAACATTGCGAATAGAACTGAAATATCTGATAAAATTCCTGTAAAAAATCACCAATCCATGAAATGATCTTACCTCAGTAACATTCTCAGGTGTAGGCCAACTCAGTATAGCTTCAACCTTTTCTGGATCCATCTTCAAACCATCAGCTGGAATCACAAAACCCAAATACACAAGCTCTTCTTTTATGAATGAACATTTCTTCAGATTTATCAGTAAATTTTCCTAATTCAATCTCTGCAAATTTTGTCTTATATGCATCAAATGCTCTTCTCTAGTCTTACTGAATATCAGAATGTCATCCAAATATACAATCACACATTTATTCAAGAATTTCTTCAAAAATTCATTCATCAATCTCATAAATGTACTTGGTGCATTAGTTAGACCAAAAGGCATAACCAACCACTCATACAAACCTTCTTTTGTCTTGAAAGAAGTTTTCCAATCATCACCTTCTCTGATTATGATCTGATGATATCCACTTTTCAAATCAATTTTTGTAAAATACCTTGCTCCACTCAAACAATCCATTATGTCATCTATTCTTGGTATAGGAAACCTATACTTTACTGTGATCTTGTTAATTTCTCTGGAATCAGTGCACATTCTCCATTCTCCATTCTTCTTAGGTGCCAACATAGTTGGTACTGCACATGGACTCAAACTTTCTCAAATCAATCCTTTGTTCAATAATTCATGAACTTGTCGGTTAAGCTCTTCATTTTCTATCGATGTTAACCGATGAGGTGCCTTGTTTGGTAAACTAGCTCCAGGAATCAAATCCATACAATGAATGATATCTTTGATTGGTGGAAAACCATCAGGTACATTATCTAAAATGATTTCTTTGTATTCAGTCAGCAACTTCTCAACTTCTACAGGTATGCCATCTTCTGTATTCTTACTTGGTTTTTTAGGAATCAAAGCATAACAAATATCATCTCTTTTCAAATCCTTGACAAACTTTCTACCTGCCATCAGAAAAACTTTCACAGATGTACATAACTCATCAACAGATTCTTCAATCAAAGGTAACAAGATTTGCTTCTTCCCATCAACCCAAATAGAATATCTATTCAACCTTCCATCATATATAGAATGTCTATCATATTGCCAAGGTCTACCCAACAAAATATGACAACAATCCATTGGCATAATATCACATAACACCTTATCATAGTATTTTCCAATTTTTAGATTCACAAAACATTGTTCACTTACCATTAATATATGCTCATCTTTGATCCATGAGATCTTGTAGGGTTTTGGATGTTTCATCCTCTCCAACTGCAAATTTGCAACCATTTCCTCAGATGCCAGATTCTCTGAGCTTCCACTATCAACAATCACCTTCCAAACTTTGTCTGCAGCTCTACATCTGGTCTTGAACAAAATTTTTCTAATTGGATCTTGCTTATCTTTCTCACTCCATAGTATCCTTCAGATCATGAGGTTACTTTCAGATTCATTGGATGGTTCCTCTTGGATCAATTCATTTCTTCTACTGCTACCACATTTTTTTCTTGCATGTGTACATTAAAAGGATTTATGTCCTTCTTCACCACAGTTGTAACAAGTTACTTGGAACCCTCTTCTTCTATATCCACCTCTAGAATAATTACCTCTTCCTCGGTATGAATTTCCACCTTTCTATTCAGTCTTCCCTTTGTCTTGAGATGTGTCTGAAATTGACTTGTCTAGTTTAGATCTACTATTTTCACCATGAGATCTACCTCTTCCTCTAAGGAATCTACCACCTCTACCTCTTTGTCTTTGTTCATATCTTTTGTTCAACTTCTCTTCAGCTGTTAGGGAAAATTGATATGCCTCTTCAATACCTTCCATTTTGACCAAACTGATCTCATCTTGTATGGAACTTCTCAAACCATTCAGATATCTTTCAATTCTTTCTACTTCATCTTCAACATGTCTAGATCTGATGTCTAATCTATAGAATTCCTCAGTATAGTATTTGACTAATTTGTCCTTCTGCTTCAAACTTTGCATTCACCAGATTAGGTTAATCTGATAATCACAAGGAAGAAACTTGCCTTTCAATTTGTTCACCATCTTATTCCATATCTTGATTTTGTCTTTTCCTTTCTTCTCTCTATCCAATTGCAAATGTTCCCACCATAAGGATGCATGAAATTTCAATTTTGTTCTTGGAATCTTCACCTTCTTATCCTCTGCAACATTCTCATATTCAAAATATTTTTCCATCTCAGTGATCTAGTCAATCAATTCATCAAAATCTAGTTTTCCACTATACTCAGGAGGATTAAACTGAGGTGTGGATTTCAAACTTGTCAAGCTCTTAGGAACCTTTCTTCTTCCTGGTCCATCATAGGTGCAAGTGTAGCTTCACCTTGAACCTCTTCAAATTCATCATCACTAACATCTTCAAGATGTATTCCTCTATGCTGGGCTATCTCAACAGCTTCCAATCTTGTAGCCATTTGTCTAAGCATATCAGCTAGACCTTGATCAACATTTCCTCTCCCACGAACCATCTTGAAACTCTCTACAATTGTAGGTCAGATCGCAACCTACCACCCTAAAAAAAATACCTTTAGAGTTTACAAGAAGGAACCATGGATCTTAACTCACTCTTATACCACCTAATGCAAGGGCAAGATAGAGATGGGACTAGATAGGGCATGCCCAAAACCATCCATCCAGCAGAAACATGCAAAAATAACACAACAACACAATGAGAAAGGGAAAAACAAAGATCTTTTATCATTAATTGATCAAAATAAATACATTCCAGGTTGTAAGGCCTTCCTGGTTACAGCCATATACATGAAAATGTATTAAAAATGATCTTCTTACAATAGAGATCTTAGATCTTCAATATCTTAACATTTTCCTTCTTTCTCTAAGACTTGCTTCTAAACTAAGAACATATAAAAGAATATATACAAGAAACAAATAGGGAAGTTAGTGCTCAAATACAAAGGTGAGACCCAGAGTTAGGTCCACAAAGATCCCAATGAGAGACCCCATATTAATTTAGCCACATAAATTAAGTGTAGAAGTCAGCCAGAACTGGAAAACACATCTCAGGAAAGCATCACTGAAAATCAGCAAACTGTCAGTAAAAGCATACCCGAGAAATAAAGAAAACCATCGGTAAGGACATCACTGGAAATCATCGGTAAAGACATTACCAAAACCTATCAGTAAAGACCGCCAAAACCATCAGTAAAGACATTACCAAGCATCAGGAACAAGCATGCCCGAGAGACAAAACCTGAGTGACAGAGAACAACATAAAGAACTAAAGCAAACATCTTTTTGGTTGTGCAAGATTTCCAATGACCCAAGATGCTCCTACATCATTGGATCAATGTATTTTTCCCACTTATTCATTATATTGGCATACTTATTCATTATTTTCATTATTTTTACTTTGTTTTAGGTCTTCTCAATGTCAACTACTAATCATTGGTTTCTCTTTCTCCCTTGTGAATGCTTGTCAAGTAGAAATGGTAGGATACCATCTATCTTCCTTGAAGACTCTTTATTTAAAGGGGATCAATGTCCTTTATCTTCTATCGAATAAGAGGTGCAGAAGGTTACTTTGCATCCATTGGGTATATAAATTGAGTGGTATACCCAAATGATGCAAAGCATCTTCTGCACCCTCAATTTTAGTGAAGAGAGAAATGCCATTGATATCCTTTGGATAAAGAAGCTTTAGAATATAAATATGATATCCTACCATTACTACTTGATAAGAATTTCCAAAGGATCATAGATGCTCTATCCTACCACAGACACGTGTGTGTTCCTTATCATAGCCTTAACACAATCTCAATCTCATGAGGTTGTAGTGGACCCAATTGATCTAGATTGACCTATAACAACTTCCACTTTCTACATTGAAAAAGTACCATATCTCTCTCTTCAAGGGTGGGTTATTCATTACTACCATGTCATGTTGTATTTAGTTTTATGTAGCTCTAATTTTTTATTGTTTACTATGAAATATTTAGCATATGTATCATGTGACTTATGTAAATCTGATTATGATTGACCTTCATAACATTGACCTGTATCATAAAGACATTGCCGAAATTGCAATCATAAAGACTATTTTTCTCCATCTTGTTATCCATGCATATTCTACGTAGCTGCATGTACATTCTCGATTCAAAGTGGGAAAATCTTATTTTGGATGCTTCGTTCATATTGCCGCAAATTCAATCGGTAGTCAACACCACTCTCCCTCCCTCTTTTGATTGTACTTTCTTATTTTCTCTGAGGAAAGAGGTTTACGTTTTGGTTGTCCTGTAGCATTTGGACCACGCTTTTTGTGGTGGAATGAAATCAAGGTTGTGCTTCTTTATTGTATGCTTATTTTATGATTAGAAAGGACTAAATATGCAAGTATCAAATAGAATTATGTAATGAAAGTTCTAAGATAAGTGGTCATAGAATTAGGTAATATGTATCTCCTCTCATACAATTATAAATCTTGTAGTATTGGGATCATGGATATTTCCTTAATATCTTACAAGAATTGGTTCTCCATCATAGTTACAACCTGTTGGGTAGGTAACCATATGAGGAGGTATAACTTATTTGTAGGTAGAATCTAATTAGGATCTCACCCTTGTTCACCTAAGTGGGTGGAAGCTGATGGAGACACTGTCTGGGGACTCTACCCTAGAAAGGGGTTGCGTAACCACTTCTACCATCTTTTAAAAGATCGGTTTTAAAGTTAAACCTGAACTACGTTGTCTCTATGAGTTACGTAGGCAAGGCCATCTATGATGAGCGGCCGAGGCATTAGGTCTGGGCCTTAGGTCTTGTATTTTTGAGTTCTTCCTTGATCTTACCACCCCTTACCAATATTTTACATATTTTGCATCTCTTTACGAAACTAGTTTTAAATACCTTATGATTGATTTAGCTAAGTTATTGATGTAGCTTATCTTATGATCTTGTATGTAGTAAACTATGAATTTTATATCATGCATCTAGTTGTGTAGCCATATATACAGGTGCAGGAAATAGAGAGGCAAGGAGAATATGATACACATGCAAGAAAGAGAAATTCAGGTATGCAGTTGCAAGTCATGTTGGTTATTTGAACATCGTGATAAGCTTTATTGTTCTAAGTAGATTTATTATCATTTTAGATTCCAGTTAAATGATATAACAAATAGGTTCACACTATGTATTAATGTAGTATGTCATTGTTTAGAAAGAAAAAAATATTGCAAATTAAAAATGTTCAGAGTAGAATAAATAGTTTGTTTAATGTCCAATATAGTGTTATGAATTTTGGGCATTACATACAACTCTCCCATTTATTTTTCAAAAGTTATAATACTTCATATGGTAGAATTTTTTCAGCACTCGTGTGTTATGACATTTAATGAACATGTACGTATCATAAGTAGAGTTTTTACAATTTTATTTCTCTGCTATAAACAATTCATTATATTCAAATTATTGCTTATGATAGTTATAGGAACATTTCAAGGACTTTGTAAATAAATGGGTTTTCAAACCCCATTACAGTTATTGTAGATGATGTAGCATAGTCATGTAAAGAAAATCTATGTTTTGTTCTTTTAAATTTCTTTTTTGATTTATAGTTATTTTAATTAATGAAATACTTGTAATTCACTAATATAAAGGGGTATAATGCATTCAAGCAAAAGGCTCTAGAGGGTGCTAAGTCTTTTGTACTAGAAAACACCTTTTACTTGGTAATTTGAAGCCATCAATGGAAACTTACAATCCTAAACAATTAGTATACCATTGATGACTTCATAATTATTAAGTGAAAGGGAGATCTCTGATCTAGAACCCCCTTTGGTGAACATCCTTCAAGTATGAATCCGACCATTGGATGCCCAAAGACAGGAAGAGAGAAATACAAACGAACATTGGTTGTATTTGAAGCTAGGTAATTTGACTAAATTAAGTTTATATTCTTGTACTTTGTTTGTTGATATTGGGTTGTAACCATAATAAAACAAATGCATTTATCATGTAAAACCATCTCTATCTGGCAAAACCTATTATCCATGCATATTCTACGCAACTGCATGTGCATTCTCGATTCAGAGTGGGAAAACCGTATTTTGGATACGAGGGAGAGAAGCTAAACACATAAAGAACATGCATATAAACACGAGAACTGATAAACATAAGTGTAGATATCACAACAACTGAGAAATATAAATGTAAATATCATAGTCACAATTGTTTGGAGACACAACATAATTGAATGGTATACCCAGACGATGCAACACAACCACTACTCCTCCAGTTCCAAGTTGACACTATGGGATCCAAGAATAAATTTAGAGAGCGGAGGAGGGTCGTAACGACCAAAATAATACAGGGTCCCTATATTATTTTGGTTGTTATGGCCCTCCTCCTCTTCTCTCTAAATTTATTCTTTATCTATGGTTTTTGGATCTTGCAGTGTCAACTTGGAATTGGAGGAGTAGTGGTTGCATTGCATCATCTGGGTATACCACTCAATTATGTTGTGTCTCCAAACAATTGTGACCATGATGCCTACATTTATGTTTATCATCTGTTGTGTCCCAGGACCCCTTCTGACCCTTTATGGCCCTTTACGATCCCTAAGAATACATCTTAGAGGTCTTAAAGTGTCGTAAAGGGTCATAAGAGGCTCCTAGGAGGGGCCAAATGAGCTTCCACCTTCACGTGGTTGGCCCTGTTAAGTAGATAATATTAAACTATTCTCAAAACAAAGAGAAGCTCGACAACCAACATTCAAATTTGAAGATTTATAGGCTAGGGTGAAATATTTTTTTTTCAAAAAAAACATCTCGTCGCTTTTTTGACCTTTGTTACTTTCATAGTTGACGCGAAACCTATATAAATGATGAATTGATCGACATATTGTCGTCGTTGTTTCGACAACCTTGTGTCGACATTAACATCATTTATATAGGTTTATCGTCGTAAAAGTGACGGACTATGAAAAGGGCTTAGGGTGAAAGACGCACAGGACATCTCTCATGGAACCCTTTTTTTGACCTTTTGGTTGTCATTTTTACGACGAATATGCTAGTCGTCGTAAGTTTTGACAAAATAACTTTCACGTCAACTTTGGTCGAGTGATCGACCTTTTTCAGTCGCAAAATTGACCTATGATCGTAAAAAATTGGGAAAAATTTTATTAGTGTTCAGACCTTGATGGAAGAAGAATCACTACCACCCGACCACGTGGAACCTTGAGTCCCACCCCATCGTGCAAAGGAGATATATACTAGGCCCCACACACACATACATCCAAAACAAGGAAGAGAACGAAAAAAATATTTTGAAGGATGCAAATTAACTCAAGGGTCTCAAAACAAAGTCAAATCACAACTAATAGAGATGACCAAAACAAATGGAAGAAACTTAGAACACATACAAGAAAGTTTCATCACATATCCCTTCCAATTGGGTTACCCCTAGACAGTCCATTGACCCCGGCCTCCAAGTCTCTTGGGTTACCCTAGACGATCTCTGGACCCTAACCCGCAAGGGAGAACTTAATCCTTTCATGTGGATAAGGAAATATGATCATGTCAGCTCAATATATCCCATAGACAGACATGCATCATCTCCCACTCCCATCCTTAGCCTATACTAGCACTCAAGGCATGGGCGAGGCACTAATTATTATCTTTTTAATGTTTTCCCCAATTAATTTTATTAGTTTATCACTTAGTTACTCAGCCCACAATAAGTTACCTTGGATGACCACTTTTAGGACCTCAGCCCCCATTGTGAGCCACTTCCCTACTATGCTCCTAGATAACCTACCCCTAAGCTCTAAACTAAAAACCAAAAGTGCTTAACAAAAAATAACTATAAAAGAACCTCAAAGATTCATCAAATCCAAAGAAGCCACAAAACTAGAGTTTGGAGCATAAATAATTAAATCTCAAATCAACATCAAGATCCACATTTGTCCATCCTCTATATGGAACTCACATTGGAACTCTTCTAGGTTCTATGGCATAGTCCAAATGCCAATCTCACATAACTATATAATCTGAAAACCCATTACATCATTCAGGGTACCAAAAGTATAGACAAGGCCCTCATAATACATCAATTCACAAGTAACTCTAATGCACCAACAAGTATATTAAAAATGAAAAATCACTAGGACAAAAATTAAAACATACTAGGTCATCAAAAGCTTAATGTTACACGAGTACACAAACCTCATATACATCTTGACTTGATTATTATCAAATTCATTATCAAGAATTACTTATAGCTTATCCAAATAAATAAAACCATTAAATAAACCCCATACTAATCATAACAGAATAGTTCTAATTAAAAGATTCTAATCATACACAAACAAAGAAGTTATTTAATAATACATATATAGTTTAATCTATTTCATAATATGCTTTTTGATTATACAGAAAAATCAGATTTTAAATTTAATAAAAATCAGATATAAAGTTTAAATAATTAGATTTCAAAACAAAAAAACATGGTTTTTTCTATAGGATGATTTACATCTTTTAAAGTTCAATTAAAACAAATCCAAACGTGGCTTTAATAGGAAAGCATTTGCAGATTTTTTTAAGACCAAATAAAAATCAATTTCAACAAAAATGTGGCTTTACTTGCAGATTTATTGCATTTATAAACACTTAAACCTCAAGCCAAAACCATGCCTTTTCTAAGAAAGAAAATGCAGCTCAAGAGAAGAGAAAAACACATAAAAGAAAATGCAGCTCAAGAGAAGAGAAAAACACATAAAAGAAAAGACACAAAGGGTAAAAGGACAATGTTTTTCTCCAGGTAAGTTCACAGTTTTTGTATGACAAAACATGCCAATTCCAAATGCCATAATAAAAGGATAAAAACACGCCAAATATAACAAGCCAATATGTGGCTTTTTAAAAAGAAGAAAACTTGCAAATAAATGAAGGGATAAATCACAGCTCTTACATTCAATGAAAGATTAGATTATAATGACAAAATCCAAAGAAGGTCAAAAACGTAGATATTAAAGTTATAAAACAGCAACCAAAAAGTTATTTAAAAACATGGTTTAAATGTAAACAAAATGCGAAATAAAAGACAATTACATATGTAGAGGAAAAATATCTTATCTTGACAAGGAAATCATGGAAAATATCATGGAAATCTGAGCTCAAGACTGTGAGCCAGAAGGCCATAAAAAGTGGTTCTCAATATAGTAAGAACAGAAAAAACTATGTGGTTCTCAATATAGTAAGAGGAGAAAAAAACTATGTGGTTCTTATTTAATCTACATAGTTTTATGAAAATACAAACGCCTATCTCATGCATGAATACAAATGGATTACAGATTAAACACAATAAAGAAGTATGAAAGAAGTATTCCATTTCATAGAAAAGAAATTGATTCAATGAAGATAACAGATGATAATACCGATCCAATTAATTTTGTATTATGAATCACTCAATATTTAATCAAACAAAGATTCAACTTCCTACCTTGAATACGATCACTAAACCGAGACAAGATGAAATCGAAATCCAAATCAAAGCTTTCAAATCCAAGCCAGCAAATTCCTTCAATCCAAAATGTCATAGAAATCTATGTGTAAATGAAGACCTCTCAAATGACCAGATACATCTATGTTGATAATATGGCAGTGAAGAACTAAGATGGGGAGGGGGTGGGTGAATTAGTTGTTCCAAAAATTTCAAACTTCATGCCCTTAGTCTTTAAAATCCTTAAACTTAAATATCATATATTCTGATATAATTAATTGAAAATGAAATATGCATGCATCCACAAATCAGAATCACATCCACACAACTTGACACGAGACTTTTATCGTGGAAACTCTCTTGGGTGAAAAACCACGGTGGGGTTGATTACCCACAATGAGTAAATACCTTGTTAGAAGTATAAACCTATTACAATATATGGGGAATGCACATGCATTCAGGTTCACTTCCTAGAGCTCACTTCTCAAATGAAAAAGCCTTGGGCTACAACTCTGAGGAAGGCTCACTGCCTTAAATTCAATCACTACAATGATCTAGAGTATTTTGAACTGTGAAAGTGACATATTCCTTATGTCTCATAAAGCTCCAATGTAGCACAATGTAGATCTCTATTCAACCCCTTGTTGAACACTTCTAATCACCAATGAATTAAGCTATTCCTCCTCTAGCAACCTCTAGCATTCACATCCATGATCTGCACCTTGAATTTTCCCTAATTCATCATCTTATATCAAGAACTAGGTCGGTAAAACCTAATTCACCATCTCTTTAAATCAACGCGCCAACTCTCATGTTTCAAATCCACCTCTAACTGTCAAATCATAGCCATGACCTATATCAACCACCTCGAGATTATAAATCTCCTAGATTTCATGATTTAGCACTTACGTAACACAATTTGCCAACTAAGTTGACCAAGAACAAAAGATAATATTATTATTATTATTATTGACCAAAAATTCTACCAATCTGATCCATATGTATCACCAAGTCATCAAGCACATAATTCGAGAACATCCTATAGCATCATGATAAACACTCAAACACACAAATCCACCATAGCCATTGGATTTGACAATCCTTTTCTACCAAACCTAAAAAACATTGTCAACAAGTCTCTAAGACAATAAAAATATGTCATGCGAACCTATAAAGTACAAACTCTTTGAATTGAAGACACCTAAGTATGTCCCAAACACACTCCTAGATTCGCTCCATGAAATTATGACTTGATTATGCATATTGAACCTCTTTTTGTCTTCCCGTCAACATTGTTTCTCACCCTTTCTACTAGCCACCAATTCTGACCTTGAATCATGCTCAAATATTCATGATATCCATTGGAACTTGGAGTGAACTAATACTAACCTTCTTCAACAATCTCCCATGTGCACGACCTCATATATGTAATATCCAATTCTCACCAGACCTTTGAACATCTTGTTCCATTGGCTAACTTGCAATAGTTAAGTTAGCAACAAACAAATAGATCTTCTGATAAATTCCTCTGATATGCTAACATCAATGAAAACACATCCAATTATGCCAATATGTCAATAATCTCTCCCTTGGTATTGATGGAAACATATGACGTGAAAAATAAGTAAAATAATCAGAAACCAAAAATCTCACTCCTAGAAAGATAATCAATAGTACTACCAACAATATCCATAATTATCTTTCAGAGTCTCTCTAACACTTCTCAATAATCTTCTCCCCTAGAAGAAAGCTTCCCTTGGTTCCAATCTGATTACATGCTCTTCTCTTTTATAAATTCTCTTCACACCTGATTGTTTTTTACATCAACTCATTCTCCCCCCTTGACATCAATGACAAAGACATTCTTTACCAACAATCTTGCACTGATTAGATATTCTAATCTTTCTTACTTGTAGAAACAACTAAATAAGTAACGTACCATGCTAACTACCCCCCCTTAGTAGTAGCATCCTTACATCAACCTAGACTTTTGAAGAAAAAACTTTAAGTTCACTAGATTGATGTATCTTCCAACATCATTTAGTTTTGAGAAGGAGGGACAATGACCCCTAACTTGCCTCTGAAATATTCAAATGTCTCCTTAGGAAAAGGTTTGGTAAAGATATCAACAATTTTTTCTTTGGTAGGTATGTATTCTAGCCTTACATCTTTTTCATTTACCTTCTCCCTTAATAAATGGAACTTGATTGAAATATGTTGTCTTTAAGTGTTGTAATAGATTCTTTGAAATGTTTATAGAACTTTATTTATCACAATAGATAATGATAGGTTCATCAAAGACAATTCCAATATCAGACAACATTTGTTTCATCCATACTACCTGGGTACAACTTATAGAAGCAACAACATACTCTACCTCATCTGTAGATTGTGAACTATGATTTTGTTTCTTACTCATCCAAGAGACCAATCTACCACCCAATAAAAATGCTGCACCACTTGTTCTTTTTTTGTCATTAACATCTCCAACCCAATCCGCATCTGTATATGCAAACAAGGTAAAATATTCACCTTTAGAATACCATATCCCAAGGTCAACTATCCCTTTTAAATACCCAAATATTCTCTTGTCTACAATCTTATGATTTCTCTTCAGTTCTACTTGAAATCATGCAACTACACACGATGTATTCATTATGTCTAGTCTGGTATGATTTAGATACAATAGGCCACCAACCATTGATCTATTACTTGACTGATTTACCTTTAGAGTCTCATCATCCTTTTTAAGTTTGCATCTGGTCACCATAAAGGTGTACCCACTAGATTTGAGTCATCAAAACCAAATTTCTTCAATACTCCTTTATATACTTGTCCTGTGACAAATATTCCTTCATTTTATTGAATAATTTTCAATCCTAATAAAAATTTTATTTCTCCTATCATGGACATCTCAAATTCATTTTGCTTCTGTAAGGAAATTTTTTGACTAAACTTATCATTACCTCCAACGATAATGTCATCAACAAAGACCTCAACAATCAAAATTTTCTCAATATCAATCTTGAAATATAATTTACTATCAACATTAGCTTTGTTGAAGCCAAGCTTAAGTAGATACTTATCCAATCGGGAGTACCAAGCTCTAGGAGCTTGTTTTAGTTGATATAGGGTTTTCTTCAATAAACATACCATGTCGGGTTGATTAGTCAGCTGGAATCCATCTGGTTGTTCAATGTATACTTCTTCTTCCAATTCTCCATTCAGGAAAGCATATTTGACATCCATTTGATATACCTTGAAGTTCTTATGAGAAACATATGTAAGAAATAGCCTTACCACTTCCAATCTTTTCACGGCTACAAAGGTTTCTTCATGATCAATACCTTACATTTGTGCAGAACCTTTACAAACCAATCTTTCTTTATTTCTCACCACGTCTTCATCTTCATTTAGCTTCTTTCTGAATACCCATTTTTTGCCAATAACATTTTTGTCTATAGGCCTGGGAACAAGAATCCAAGTATTGTTTTTCTCAAACTGTGTCATCTCATCTTTTGTTGCCTTGTACCAATTTTCATCCTTACAAAATTCCTTGACATCCTTTGGCTCAACTTGTGAAATTAGGCATACTTGATCTTCAACAATTCTCCTTCTTGTCTGAACACCTTTATTCCTATCTCCAATGATTTTTTCTTCAGAATGATTTAATCTGACATACCTTGGTGTTTCTAGCCTTACTTCAACCTCTTTTCCTTCACCTTCTCAACTAGTATATGATTCAACGATTTTATTCACCATACCTCCTTAGACTTGGTTATGTTCATTTTGTTGATCTCTTTGAATTGTGTTAGAATTTTGATCATTTGAATCATATCCACCTGATTTAGATAAGCTTGCATTGCTTTCATCCACTTTTACAATTGCACTCTCTACTATCATTTTCAACCTTTTGTTGTAAAATCTATAGGCCTTGCTCTTAGTAGAGTATCCAAGAAATATGCCTTTATCACATCTGGCATCTAAATTTCAATTGTCCTCATCTCTCTTGATATAACATTTATGGCCTAAGATACTAAAGTACTTAACAGTAGGAACATTTCCACACCAAAGTTAATAAGGTGTCTTACTGTAGACACCTAAAACTGGGCAAGTGACTTAGAATCAACCAAATATGCAAATCTCAGCAAAATGTTTCAAAATGCTTCAAAATGGATTAAAAAAAATCAAATGGACATTTATCAATTAAATTGGGATTAAATCAAATAAAATCAAAGGATTAATTAATAATGACATCAAATAATCAAATATCAGCCTATAAGGGTCAATCAAAATTATATAATTGATTTTAATCAATTAATTGTATAGTTTTAAATCAAAAATCAAATTGAACCTATTCATCCCTACATGGCTAATTTAATTAATTGATTGAATTAAATAATCCTAATATATTTCAACATAAATTTGAGCAACCAATGGGAATTGAGAACACAAAAGAACATGGATCACTCCTAAATTTGAATCTCAATAACTCATTTTCAGAATTGAATCTCAATCACTCAAACTTATCCCTTTGTCCCAACCTTTGAGACAATCATTTAAAATGTCCCCCCATTTGAAACCATCTCAAAGCCTTTCACTCGACCAAGGCTTAATCATGATCGAATAACTCTACCCCTACCCTTGGGAATTTACTATAAATAAAAGCCATTTTCAAGCATATTCATATCCTAAGAAAATTTGAATGCATACCATCAAACCTATAGGCTATTTTGAGCAATCTTGAGCATATTTGAGCAATCTCGTAGCAAATTGAGCATTATGGAGATCATTTTTGTTGCATTTGGATTCACAATCATGATCATTTGAGAGAATTAAGCTAGATTAGGCATATACTTTTATCAATTTCTCATTCTAGGATTGTCACTAGTAGAGATTAAGGTTGAGAGCTTTACTAGCATACTAGTTAGAGAACCATGAGATGTTTAGTGATTTAAATGCAATTCTTTAGTTTAAATTGTTTATGTTTTTCCATAGAATTATAGTTAAATAAATCAATCTCATGAACAAAACATTAGGCATATGCTCTCCACTTTTCGAAGTGGATCAAAAAGCCAAACATGTTGCATTTGAGGTGGTAGAAAGAAAGGGAGGCAAAATTAACCAAACATTTCATTTTTAAGAACCTCTTTGTAACGAGGTTGAAAAAGAACAATAAGTATTTGAGGTGTTTTGAACAAAGAACAACAATAGGGATATGCTCTTCACTTTTTAAGTGAATCAAATTTCCAAACTTGTTGAACTAAGTTCATTTGCTATTTTTATATATATGCTAGATCAATTAGAGGTTTAGAGGGCCTACCTCCTGAGAATTCCTTTACGAAGGTGGTGAGAGGGAACGACCCAAAGTGGGAGACAATCGCTTTAGCCATGATACTATCCAACCCATTATAAATAAATGCACTTTACCTTAATTGGAAAGCGACTAAGTTGTGTGCAAGTCATCTTCACTTTCTTGAGTAGTCCTTCGAGATTGTGTAAAATTGTACTTTTGTGCGTGTGGGAAGCCCGCAAGGGGGTAAAATAACTTGACATGATTTAGAACGGATGTGTTCACTAAAACCTTGTTAAAGTAGTAAGCTACCTTTTAGAGCCATTGTTAAAAGTCAAATTTGATTCTAGGTAGATTTCTTGGAAGATATTCTTGTGTTATAATTGTGAGAATGACTGAGAACATACACATTTAGTGTTGTTTTAGGGACATGGTGCAAATTTGATGCGTGTGTTGAGTTTGTATTTATTTTTTAAGAAATAATCTTCTTTGACAGATCTGATCAAAAACCTTAAACTTTTAAAACCCAAAAAATTGAAAAATTCAACTTTGATCTGCAATGTGCCACCTATGAGCAATTAAACAATGCCTATGATACTTCAAACGATGCCTAGCAGCATTTCAACACTACGTAAGTCACTGGAAAGTGACGTTTGGAAACATTGAAACAACGCCTATCAACAGGCAAACACCGCCTGCTAACTACAGAGTGTCACGTAGCTAAATTCTAGTCGATGCCTGTTAACATTTAAGTCATGCCTACACATAGGCAAGTGACGCCCAAAAAAAAGAGGGGAAAATAGGGGGCATTTCCTGAGGGTTTGGAAAGATTGTAAAATCATATTTGGATACCTTTTTCAGAGTTATTCCTGGTCAGTGAAACAAATAGATCATATTCCTTCAAATATCTATAATGATGAATCTATTTGAGAAATGCATCAATCCTATGGTGGAAAATAATTATCAAAATCAAGATCAAAATCTCCATAGGAATCAATACGATGAAATAACTGAAGATGACATATTGGAGGCATCCCAAGATCCCATATTTATGGAAACAATACACTTAATTTTGAAGAAGGATAAAGAAGCATATTTCTCAAATTTTGCTCAATTAGGAGCTAATCTTTCTCATAATGATGATATATCAACCTTGAAGAAGGATGAGGAAAAAAAAAGGATACATTATCTAAAACACCATCATTACAATCTATTTTTCCTTTTCTTTATGATGATGGGCCATCAGTATCTTCATATTCTTCATAAAAAGAAACATTTAAATGCAACAAACCTATCTTGGATCAAGGGAAATTTCATGACCACCCTATTTGTGATCAAGATAATAAAAAGAATGAAGATGGTATTTAGGTGATCCCTAGGGATCCAAAAACTAAAAACTCAAAAATAACCTATATCTAGGGTTTGGGATCATAAATGACTCATAGTGACCCAAGGACTCATAATGTGCCAATCTTGGTACTATGGCCTTACATGTTGATCCAGTGTCTAACCTAATATCCTAGCATTTGTAAAGGCCTCTTAGGACCTTGAGAGAACCCCTAGGGTCCATAGGAATAGTTGGTTCAGTTTGGGCACTCCTGCACCATACTCCCCATGAGATTTGAACTCAAGTTCCCACTTGAGGATAGCTGGTCAATAGTGGCTTCGTGTTATTTGATATGGTCCTCTGTCACCCAGGTAGCATCTATTAGAGGGAGTCCTTACCATTTTACTAAGTACTACATGTACTTGTTCTTTCTTGTTTGCTTCAAGACATTAGTTTCCAAAATGGTGTCTAGCTCCACTTGCTTGCTTGGTGGGAGATCTGTTACATAGTCTCCAACATCTTCAACCTATGATCCCTGCATATTGACAATGTCTGCAACACACTTTTAAGGGGTGAGGTCTGCAATATTAAAAATGGGAGAAATCAGTAGGGTATGAGGCAAGGATATCTCATAAGCATTTTCACCCATCTTGGTGAGGATTGTGCAAGGACCAATATTCTTCATGTGCCTTGGAATATCTGCCTTTAGGGAGTCTCTCTTTCCTTAGGTATTCCCATACCTTATCTCCAACTTTGAAGTAAACGTCTCTTCTCCTCTTATCTTCTTGTGTTTTGTACTTCATAGTTTCTTGTTGTAGCGATTCTTTTACCTCTGTCTGCACTTTAGAGATTAGTTTGGCTAACTCCTCTCCTTATGCACTCACTCTGAAATCAGATGGTAACTCTACTAGATCCAATGGAACTTTAGGGTGAAGTCCATATAATGTTTGAAATGGTGTCTTTCCAGTGGACCTATTCATGGAGTCATTGAATGCAAATTTTTCCAGGGGTAGGATCATATCCCAACTTTGTGCATACTATTTGGTTAAGAATATCAAGAGGTTACCAAGTGATCTTCTTACCACCTCCGTTTGTCCATCTGTTTGAGGGTGGTATGCTAAACTATAAGTCAAATTTGTGCCCAACTTTTTCAAGAGTGTTCTCCAAAAGTGACCCTGAAATTTGACATCTCTATCAGACACTCTTGTTTGTGGTAGGCCATGTATCCTAACTACTTCCTTAAAGAATAAATGTGCTATATGAAAGGAATCATTTGTGCTCTTACAAGGGACAAAGTGCACCATTTTACTAAATCTGTCCACTATTACAAAAACACTATCATAGCTCTGCTTTGTCCTTGGAAAACCCATAACAAAATCTAAAGAAATTGATTCCCATGTCCTAGAGGGAATTGGTAGGGGTTGATACAATCCTTGGTTAGTGGATACACCCTTTCCTTTCTGGAAAATAGTACAAGACTCAACAAATTTCTTGATTTCATTCCCCATCTTAGGCCAAAAATAACTTATTTTTACTAATTCAGTGGTCTGATCTATGCCAAAATGTCCTCCTAAGCCACCACAATGTTTTTCCTTAATAATATTTGTTCTCATGGAACATTTAGGGATGCACAATTGGGCTCCTTTAAACAATAACCCATTTTGAATCAGAAAATCAGAAAATTCAGTATGGTATTTGCCAACCATTTTGGTGCATACCTCAAAAGATTCTCCAAATTATGTATCATCTGCATATAGGTGTTTTAGGGAGTCAATCCCTACACTATGAAGTTTCACTTCCTCAACTAATCCAACCCTTCTACTTAGGGCATCAGCCACTTTGTTGGCCACTCCTTTTTGGTGTTTTATGTTGAAGATGTATTCTTGCAACTGCTCCATCCACTTAATGTGTTTGACCCCTGTAGACGTCTAAAATCATCCTTATATTAATTTAATTAATATTTCCATAACACTATAGTTAATTTTAATTAATTATATTTGTTATATTCTTCTATCTATTTAATTAAATTTATTTAATTAATTCACTTTCCTTAGTATTTTAATTTAATATAAATACTACCCCATTTTTTATGTATTAAATCTTATTTAATATATTATCCCTCATTAATGCCCTTTAAATAAATTTTTAATTTATTTATTCCTCCACATGACTTAAATTCTACTAAACCAAATTAATCTAAATTTTAAATTTATATTAAGCTAATTTGAATCTAGATCCTACCCTACCTCACATCACTCTCACCAAATAAACCTACTTACTAATTAACTAAGGTTAATTAGGCCAATTTCTTGATTCCTACACCAATTAGTCCTAATTATTTGCTCACACGTGTGAGAAAAATTTTAAAAATTGTCTTTTCCAATTAATCCTTATTTGGTGCCAACAAGGTTTCTTACACCCATGATGACACCTTCTTACACTTTCTAAAAGTGTTTCATTGGCCCAAATCTCTTACACCTCTTACAAGATCCTTCACATGTGTACTTTAAGTACACTTTGACCCATCACATCCAAAGTTTCTCACACATGTGTGAGAAAAGTGGGCCTCTTGTATGGCTTATATGTCAATCATGTAGCACCTATGTGGATGCCACATGAGCTCCACCTCATCCAAGCCCTCTCTCTCCTCCAAAAAATCTATAAATAAAGGCCATTGTCAAGAGAAAATCATCTCTCTTTTATGCATTGTTACCATGTTAGTATAGCTCTAGAATTTCTTCATGCATTTCATGTTTTATGTTCATTAGTTCATATTTGATATCTAGATATTACATGTTAGGATTAATGGAATGAATTTAGATTATTTTCATTGAATCTTGCATATCATTCTTAGCATAGTCTTGCATTATCATGTTTATACATTTGATGAAGGCTTGAGACAAGTTCCTCATACTTGTTCTTGAGCTCTTCATTAAATCCATTAGTTGCACTTAGTTTTCATTCATCAATCAATCATAGTGGGATTTTAGTATTGTGTTGGGAGAGCACACCCACAAACTTCTCTAAGATAAAATCAACAAGGCTTGGGTGCACTTGTTTGGCTCATCGAAAGTTGTGGTGAATTGTTCTTGTTTTAGATTTCATTATGAACATGCTAACTTGTTGAATCTTTGTTTCTAATGACTAACTCTAACGTTTTCATGTTTTAGTGTTGTCTTTGTAGGTATACTTTCTATCATATACATTTTGGCACGCCCCTTCTTTTCTAATAACTTTTGCAGATTAACAGCGGTTCTAGAAATTCTTACATGGACCTGTCTTCGCTCTGGAGTTTCCATCTCCATTGATCACTATCTGTGCTCCTCGGCCGTCTACGAAACTCAGCCATCTGCGCCTATAACTCACCGTCTTCGCTTGTGCAGAAACACAATTATAACACTATGGTTTTAAACTACTTTTTACCAAGTTTTTAGCATTTTAACTATCAGATTTTTGATAGTAACACAATTTTTAGGAGTTAAATGCTGTCTGGTTTGGTAAAAAAATTATTTTTAAGTCTGGTTAAGTCTACTTTTTAACAAAATCTAACTGTGTGTATCTGGTCGTCTGTGCAGGTATATCACCGCTTCTGCAGATCACCATCTGCGTAGATTGCCATCTGCGCAGATCACCGTCTGCGCAGATCACCGTCTACGCAGATCACTGTCTGCGATACTTGGTCATCAGCATGTTTTCATGAGTTTTGTGATTTTCTGCAACATTTAATATCTGAGATTTCAAACGCACATTTTCCTGAGTTTTGTGATTTTTTGCAACATTTAATATCTAAGATTTCAAACTGCTAACAAATTTTATGTAGGTTCCCTGATGATTTTTAATAGATTATTAAATTGAACTTGTATGATTAAACACTTGTCTTTGAATGTATGTTGTTTAAAATGAAAACTCACTCAATCTTGAATGTTAAGGGAATGAACTTCACCAATCTTGAATGACATAAGGTAAATAAACACACCTTTTACAAAGCTTTCTTTTTATTGTGTGGGAAATAAATTGAATATGAATGATTAACCATACTATTGTATCTTTTTCTTAGATAGAAAAATACATAGTTGCTTTTAATAGGTTCAATTTGGAATGAACACTTCTTGGTGTGTTTGAAGAAGTGTTTTTCAACACTTCTTTTGAGCTATATGGCATTAGATTAAAACCTTTAACATAAGTGACACTATGATTAAGTTATAGCCGTATCCTCTCCCCTCGCCTTCACAGATCTTGGGTGAAGAGAAAGCTTAGCTTAATCAAGCTTCTAGAGAGGCCTATCTAGAGGGTGTGCTTCCCCTTTAGAGGACAACCTCAAACTGGTAATTCCTTCAGCCAGTATAGAAATAAAGTGTGAGCCAAAGGTCCTCTTTATCCCTTCAAGCTCGGGTGGGTCATGTTCAATGGTAGTCTATACTAAGTGAATATCCTCAGCATATTGGCATGGTTGAACTAGAGACTTAAGTGTCTCACGCCGTACAAACTGATTGCGGGGACGCCATGAAACCTTGCTAGCAACTATAAATTAGTAGCCTACCTAATTCACCTCCAAATGGTGACTTATTACAGTGCAAGGGGAGGGAAGATTCTCCCTCTAAGATTCCTATCATACGTGTCCTAGGGTATTGTGTTGCGAAAGAGATTTTGTAGCATGAAAAAAATACCTGGCAAAAGGAAAAAACACGGGCGCCCTTCTGGGGGTGACATTGCTGTGTGAGCTCAAGGACTACCAAGCAATGGGCCTATAATATTTCATGTGAAGCCAAATTCCTAAGGTAGCTACTGTTTGAACTATTTTCATTGTGCTATACCCAGTAAAAATATAAGTGGCTTGAAAGAGTCACTTGAACATACACAAATGAGATCCTACAATTTCAAATCAAGGTTTTCTAATATCACATTTGCTGGTATCCCTAAAGGTTTCTTTGTCCCTTATTGGATTGTTTTGAGACATGTGTCTATTATTTTTCTGGTTTGAATGTGCTAAAATTATTTCTTGCCATCAAACAAATTTGCCCAAAATCAGACTGAAGATCAAAAATTTTCCCAAAATTTCAACACATTGCCTTAGCCACAATTGGTCGTATCCACTTTGGATTCGCCATCTACGTAGATTACCATCTATGCAGATCACCATCTGAGATGATTGTCAGCTGCGTCTGAGACTACCGTCTCTGCTTTAAAATAGTGAGCTTCCAAATTTGCCGAGATATTCAAAATTTGACCTTCTACAGGACCCTAAAATCATCTGTCCTAGATCATTCATTCATTCATCCAAAATGAGATTTTTCATGACATGACCAATTTCAAGAAACATAAGAAGGTTAAGCTTCCAACACCTCCAGTCTATAAAGAGCAGAAGGAAACCACCCGTAAATCCAAGGAATACCAACATATTACAACATCTATCAAATAAGAGATTGAGCATCGTGAGAAAATTGACAAAATCCTCTACAATAACAAAGTTTATAATTTCATGGTCAAATATTCTATCAATAGTGCTTTTGTTGCCATTGAGCAATACGATTAGATAACATCTTTCTTTTGGATCATTCTTCCATTCTTCCTTCTCTTGGAGCATTAGATCAAACCATCAAGTCAAATGAATCCTGTAGGTTGAAGGACCTTAATTAAAGTATTACAAATCTTCATCCTCAAACAAACACAAAATTTCTTGTAGACCATGAGTCCATCTCAAGTAATTTAAATCCCTTAGTGATGTCCCATTTTTCTTGAGATCACAAGTCCATCTTCAAGTAGAACAGGTGTTACTTTAAATCATTTTGTGTTTGTATCATCATAAGGTTTTGGCATGCTTAGGTTTTGTTCCAAAAACCTTTAAATAAATTATCAATCACTCAATCCTCAATTCAATTCAATCAATCAATCAATCCTCAATCTAATCAAATCAATCAATCAATCAATCTTTAATCAAACATCAATCAAATCCAATCAAATCCAAGATCAAGATCTTTGCTCCCTTTCATTTCTTACATCTCCTTGTCCTCCATTCTTCTAAATCCACCATTGTATGGTAGTCACTCGATCCCAAGCTAGAAACATGAGGCGTGCAATGTTCAACACTGTTACCCGTGAGGAGAATCCATTCACCACTCAATATTTTCAAGGAATTGGGGTACAAGCTGAGGAAGTGCCCGAAGAAACTGAATTAGTGGACCAAGAAGAAATACCCACCAAAGTTAATGACTTCCTTAGAGACCCATACAACTTAGAAATGGTTGAGAAGGCCATTATGCATAACATTGCTGAAATATTCTTGAATCTTATTCATAATGGTGTCATGGTTCTTGCTGACTTTGATGAAACACTCCTTACCCAAAATGTCACCAAAGCTGCTGCTGCTACTGTAGCCATGGCTTCTACTTCAAATGCTACATCATCACATGACACCGGTAAAGGACCTATTAGCGAACCTTCCACATCAGTACCTATATCAAGACATGTGTCAACAACTACATTAATACCTCAATTGACACCTAAACAAATTCAACAGATCATAAGTGCTTTGCCGAACAATACTACACATAACAATACTCAAACAACAACGACTCAAGGAGCAAGTGCTAATGTCAATAACATAGGGGAAATTTCCATGCCCTTGTCTACTCTCTATTTCAAACAATAGGGGCAAAAACATCTGCAATCAATACGTCACAAGCCTATCAATATATACCTCCTCCTACTATTGGTATGTCCTCCACGGGCTTTTCAACTGCACAATTTAGAGGAGGTGGAGGTTATGTACCCCCATTTCTCAGACAGAATACTCCAGACTTTACACAACAATTCAATGAGCTCAAAAGCATTGTACAAGGCTTATAGAATGGGGGCAAGAAGGAGTTTTCTTTTGAGGAGATTTTTCCCTATCCATTTGACAAGTCTATCATGATGCAACCATTTCCACCAAACTTTGAGATGCCCAAATTTGAGAAATACAAAGGTGAAACATGTCCTCTACAACATCTCAAAGAATTTTACATTGCATGTCAAAAAGTTGCCTATAATGAGAACTACTTAAAAATACTCTTCACTAGGAGTCTTGGAGGTGCAGATTTGGAATGGTTCATTGTTAGAAGTATTAAAAGAATGAAAATAAGATCATGAAGTAATCCATGAAAATGAAGTGCAAGAAGGATTTTACCATAAACCAAATGTGAGATAAAGTTTTCAAGATCAATAACCAAAAACATGAGAATACTCCAAGAATCCAACAAAGAGCCAAGAGATTTTTGTAAGGGGAAAAGCAAAGAAAAACCCCTTTGTAAATAATAAGAATATGGCACAAAGCCTAAAGGATGAGAGCAATAAGCTCAATACAATAATGAGAGCAATGAGATATTGAGAGAAGAAATGAGAGAGAGGAGAAGATTATTAGAGAAAGTGTGTGAAAGGCATCTCTTAAGTAGAGATGAGTGGAGGAGTTTGCATGTAACTCCCTTCTCCTATGAATGCCACATTCATATTGTGTGTGTGACAAATGTGTGATTCCTCTTAAGGAGGAATAT
>MU224776.1:1073247-1123556 GCA_018584345.1 Thuja plicata | reverse complement strand
CCATGTGCACCTCTCTAGAGTTTTGTGCCATGGACCCTTAATTATTGTTTTCTATGTTGGCCTTTGTGCCCAAGATTACTATAAAAGAAGGGCTTTCTCTCTCATTTTCTCTAAGTCTAAGAACCATGATCAAGTGAGCTAAGTCTTCTAATCATGATCAAGAAGCAATACCAAGATCTCTCAAGAATTCAAGACATCTACGTTCTCAATTCAAGCACTTGAGCACATTTACTTCCATGGAGCCATGAATTGGCATGGTAGATCAACTTCATACTCTTCTACAAAGTTCAAACAACTTCAAGCATTCATCCTTGCGGATCTAAGGATTTGAATCCACCACAAGGGTCTCCATAGAAGCAAGGTGAATTTGTTTACTTCTGCAATTTCAATTACATATATTTGAGGCTAATTCCAAAACTGGGGTTTGACCAAGGAAAACCCCTTCCCCCCCCAAACAAACAAATCTCTTTTTCTTGTAGGTACAGGTTCAGGACTGTAGATTTGGACTCAGATCTGGGTACCCTTTTTGGCAAACTTTTGGGATCTGTGAACAGAGTCACTTTCGGATCTGTGTAGGTCAAGGTCGACATTATTGGGTCAGGGTCAACATTTTGGGGTCAGGGTTGACATTTGTGGGTCAAGGTCAACCTTTTTCATAAGACGACATCAGAACAGAAAATGATTTCTAGGTTTTGTTCGTCTCTGCGTTTCAGTTTGGGATCATACTTTAGTTTTTCCAGAAATAGCCTACAGACCTCAAAAAATAGCATTCTTTGATCTGCACTATTTTAAGGTTGGTACTTCATCTCATCCATTTCAATTCCTAGAACTATCAATAACATTCCTTTCTAAAATGGGAATTTAAGATCTTTCCTCTTTGCTCTCATTTCCAAATGGATGATCAATTTGTGCATTGATCCTTCTTTTGGGATAATCAATTTGGATCTTTCATTTATGCATTTGAGGTTAAAAGGAACATCTTATCTTCCCCACACATCACACAAACACCCACTTATTTCAAATGTTACATGTTCTTATGTTTCACATTAGTAACATTTTTATATGTTACAAAACCAAATTCTTAAATGGTGTGTGAAATTGCTGATCCCAATTCCCCATGGTACCAAGAAGTATATTCCTAGCTTCACGATGGACATACCCCCCTTAATTTAACCCCCAACCAACATAAAACCTTCATTCATCTCACTTCCTGATACACAATCCTTGCTGATACGCTTTTCCAAAAGCATTTTGATAGAACTCTTTTAAGGTGTCTGAATTCTAATGAATCACAAACATCCTTTGATGAGGTACATCAAGGAATCTGCGGGGCTCACTCTAGTGGACTTACCTTGGCCAATAATTTGTTATGCACTGGATATTACTAGCCTACTATGGAGTAGGATGCCTACAACTATGTGAAGAAATGTGTGCCTTGTCAGCAGTATGGCAATTTGCTACCCGCTCCCTCCCAATCCCTCCAGCCCACCATCACCCCTTGGCCGTTTTCACGCTGGGGTCTCGACCTCATTGGCTAGATTTTCCCTAATTCTTCCAATGGCCATAAATACATCCTAGCTGCTACAAAGTACTTTACCAAGTGGGTTGAAGCTGTTCCTCTCACCTACACTACTGGAAAATAGATTTTGAAGTTTATTTTGAACTATCTTATCTGTCGCTATGGTATTCCTTAGGACATTGTTACTGATAATGGAGGACCTTTCAAGAACAAGGATGTCATAGAGCTATGTAGGAAATTAAGCATTACCCACCATACCTCTTCCAAGTACTTTGCAAAAATAAATGGTCAAGCTGAGGCTATGAATAAAACCATCCTCAGAATCCTCAAGAAAATAGTCGATGAAGCTGGCCGTGATTGGCACCTTCACCTCAACCCTACCCTTTGGGCTTACCACACCTCCATTCCAACCCCCATGGGAGCCACTCTCTTTTCCCTTGTTTACGGTACTGAGGCTATTCTACCCATTGAAATTGAAATCCCTTCCCTCAGAATTTCTCTCAAGAATCTGTTGTTTGAAGAAGAATATAGAGTTTCCCGCTTGCAAGAGCTATAACTCCTCGATGAGAGATGCCTCAATTACCTAGACCACCTCTGTGTGTATCAAAATCATCTTCACCTTTAATTCAACAAAAGGATTAAGCCTCGTCAGTTTGAGGTTGGTGATCTTGTCCTAGAGCACAATATGAAGAACCTCCAAAACCGTGAAAAGAAAGGGAAGTTTGAACCTAATTGGTTGGGTCCCTTCATTGTCATAGCAAAGTATGGTTCAAGCACTTATCATATTGCATCACCAGAGGGAGATCCACTCCTTGATCTAGTAAATATTGTACATCTCAAGCGCTTCTATGCTTGATCTGTCAGTAGTCCATTGTACAATAGAAATCTTCAAAAATCTAAAAAATAAAAAAAGTATAAAAAAATACAAAAATCTTGAAAAGAATATCAAAAAAGAAAAAGAGAAATAAATCCGTCCATCTGTGAAAACCACTTCGGTGGTGCAATGGATAAGTACGATGGTGAAAATCTATTTTAGGCACCATGTGTAGTCAGATCCACCATCAATTTCCACCATTTTTCTATACAGCTTGCATCGCCTTTCATAATAAGAGTCACTACCCATATTTGTACAGGTAGTTCCTTGACCATTTTTCACCTCCGTAATAAAAATTCTTGAATGATTGAGCTTACCATATCAAATACTGAGCTTTGTTCTAGACACAGTGATGACAAACATTTTACATCAAATCATCAGACAGATTAACTTTCCTATGATCATTCTATTCACAAGCAATTGCTAGCGAATTCCCATTTTTTATAAATCAACCTTTGGCCCATCAGGATCCATCCTTTCGATGTCGGCTGTTCTATCAATCCTCACATCAAAATTTTTCATGGGAAGAATGTTTGGACTGAATGACCACTTGGTTGGGATGCCTTTTTGTTGATTTTATCTTGTGTTTTACTATGTTCTTATCGCAGTAGCCTCGATCTTCTATATCTTGGTTCGTTATCGTGAGTATCTAGTGAAATACATGTCATTTGTGGTATGATCTTCTTGTCATAGTTTTTTAGTGCATTTATGTTTTGATATTCAGTTATGACTATGTATGCCTCACTGGGGGCAGGATTCATGCATCTCAAATCCCTCAAAATATCTAGATGTACTGCATCTCCTCATGAGTAAAATTTCATACGAATCATCATGCCAGATATCTTGCATTCTTGTTCCTAACAACCTATTTGTCTAAGAGTCTAGTCCACACAAAGGAACCATGTCACTTGTGCTTTCTAGTACATGGTGCATAACTCCTTTTGCAATATCAAACTAGGGTGTTCTCTTCAACATTAACACGGTATTAATCCCACTATCATCATATAGTTAGTCTTTGCATTGTAGTTAGGTCATATTGCACTTTGATTTCGCTCTTGGAAAAGGTTTCTATTTTTTCCCCCTATCCAGTCACCTAAGTGATTTTATCAGACCTATTTGATACACAAAAAAATAGTGTCCTCATATGTCTCATATTGCATTCATTCATTACAATTGCATTGTTCATTTAGTTCATTAATCATTATTCATTACAGTTACATTATTACTCCATTCATTAATCATTATTCATTAGCAGTTGTATTGTTACGCCATTCATTCATTAAGGTTGCATTTAGTTCCATTACATGATTTAGTTGCATTGTTACTTCATTTTAATCATTATTACCGTTGCATATAGTTACATTTCATTCATTATTAAGTCCTTAAAACATTTTTCATTCATTCATTTTAGATTCATTTCAGAAATCATATATACATTTACATTTATTCATCATCACATTACATCAATACATGAAAAAATATATCCATCTATAAGCATTAACACATCACATCTAACATCTATATATATATGCATCTCATCCCTGTATCAAAAATATGTCAGCATATTTATGTACATTCATCTCATCTTGCATATTAGTCATAAACATCATATAACATATGTAATATAACATCATAATGCATCCATACATCCTGCATAAACATCACATCATATAACATCATCATATAGCAGCATAAAAGTCCATAAATCAAAGTCCAATAGTCCCAAAGTCCATGTATATATCTCAAAAATTTCAATATCATACATCATGTGTCAAAATCATACATAATGTGTCAAAAATATATATCCAAAATGGTCTGAGAAATATCATGGTGGTGGCCGCGATGGTCCTGCACCACTACTAGGACATGGTGGTAATCCCACTGATCCCTGTGAACCTTGTCCTGTGCTCTCTTTTTGAGCTCTCTCAGAGTATGTAGGGTATTGTGCCTCCTCTAGCACTGCACCATAGTAGAGCCCCATATAGTATGCGGCCTCTCAGCCTCTCCACCCTGCCTCCCTCTATGCTGCCATGACATCTGTCATCATCTGACCAATCCCCGCAGCCCTGCCTACTAGATGCGCTATATCACGGTCTACCTTGTAATCCTCCGCACATCTCCATGCCAAGTCTTGCTCTACAGTAAGATTTGATATCTGTGCTGACATCGCTGCCAGCTCCTCATCATGATCACCATGCTCCTTAATGATAGCAAACTCTCCGCTGTCCATTCGAGCCTGTAAAACATCTAGTGCTCTCTGAGCACTATCTCCCCGAGTAGTCTCTGCTACTAGATCTCCCTATACCCTAGCCACCTCTGACTATAGGCTATTGGATGTGGCCTATTCTGTAGCTAGTAATCTCTGCAGCCTCTGGATCTTTGCCTACGCACTCACCTCAATCGCCTGAGATGTCACTAACAAGCCCTGTACTCTACCCAGCTCAGTCCATAGACTATCCTGCTCTGCTATGACTATATCATGTGCATCCTAGGCTACATAGCCTATTGGTGGTACCCGTCCCTATCTTGGTGGCCCCTGTCCCTATCCTAGTGGCCCCTGTGGCCCCTATACCTGTCCCGGTGGCCCTGGTGGACCTTGTGTATCCTGTCCCTGCACCTGAGCCCCTGGTAATATGGGTGCCTACCCTCATGCAGGTATCTATACCTGTCCTCTCCACCTTGGCACTGAAACCCTAGGAAAAACTCTCCTCCCACTGGCCCCTCCTCCATCTCCTCCCTCCTCATCATCATCATCATCCTGGCCTCCTCCATCCCCTCTGCCTCCAGGCTGCTCATCCTCCTATACTACGCCTGGCACTGTCAATCTAACAGGTTTGTGTACGGCCCACCACTGTGTGTATGCTGGGACTACTCTTGCATCCTATAATGACTCTAGGGATCTGATCCATGGGACCTCAATCATCCCCATAAAAGATGCTCATGCTATGCATGGATCTCCATCCATGCCCTAGACACTCCCCACCTCTCGGGTCACCAATGGATGTGGGAACCCATCTAGCATGGCCTCCTGTATCTTCCCCATCTGTCTCAATACTCTAGATGACATGTATCTGGAGATGATATAGGTCATCCACCCAATCAACTAGTATTCGGTCTGAACAAACCTCATATAATACAAGTCATAAAACTCATCCTCTCGATATCCATCTTGCTGAGGGATCTCATGACCCCAAACCTCCACCCCGCATAGGGTGCCCATTGTATATCCCCCATCTCATCAAGTCTCCGTCGCCAGTAACCCATTGAATATGTGGCCTCATAATTGATAGGTGGCCTATACCTGCATACGAATGACTCATAAGCCACTCGGGTCTCGCGGTGTCTAATCAGTCATATGACCATAATATGATCCCACGCCCATACCAGAAGAAGCGTGCACCTGAGACTTAGTGCCCTACCCCTATGGTAAGCGTACATATGTAGATTGTAATATAACTAACTAAGGATGGTTTAACCCCAGTAATACTAGTCTCCATCCTCAACCATACTACTTAGAACCCGTGCCCAACCCATAGGGAAACCCTTGTCTGCATGATCAGGCATCATTCGTCCCCCTATCAATCCCGCTAAGTATAAGGCTACCTGTCGCAACCATGGCTCCATCTCCATCGCCCCCTTCCAGGACATCCACTGCCACGTGGTAGGCAGTTCTGCATATCTATGACCAAAATCCATCTCCATATAGGGCTCTGAGCCCTCAACATAGTACTCAAGTATCAGACCCCAAATCGGCACTCTGTAAATCCTCCATACATCATGGAGTGTGATAGTAGCTTCCCCTGTATGGAAGTGAAAGCTAGACGTGGTGCTATGCCACCTCTCTATCAAAGAAGACATGAGTGCATTACATGCTCACAGATGTGTCCAATGTCGTACGTGCTCCAGTTCGCATAATGTAACAAGCCCCCACTCGACTGTCGTCAACTGCTGCTCTAGCTCAATGGTCACTGGATAGCACTCCCTCACCCGAAAAGTGATGGTCTCCTCCTACATCTAGCAAAAAAATGTCAGAAATTAGATAGCATTCTAGGGCATCAAAAAATGTCCCAGGCCTGTCCGGGGCATCGAAAAATGCTCCCAGACCCTTGTCTTCCCTCTTCTTCCTTTCTTTTCTTCTATTTTTGGGTCAATCCGTGTAGATGGCGGTTGACCCTCACAGACGGTAGACTTTCACAATCGCAGACAGTGGTTGAGCCATTTGAAACCATCTCAAATCCTTTCACTCAACAAAGGCTTAATCATGATCAAATAACTCTACCCCCTACCCTTGGGAATTTACTATAAATACAAGCCATTTTCAAGCATATTCATATCCTAAGAAAATTTGAATGCATAGCATCAAACCTATAGGCAATTTTGAGCAATCTCATAGAAAATTGAGCATTATGGAGAGAATTTTTGTTGCATTTGGATTCACAATCATGATTATTTGAGAGAATTGAGCTAGATTAGACATATACTTTTATCAATTTCTCATTCTAGGATTGTCACTAGTAGAGATTAAGGCTGAGAGCTTTACTAGCATACGAGTTAGAGAACCATGAGATGTTTAGTGATTTAAATGCAATTCTTTAGTTTAAATTGTTTATGTTTTTCCAGAGAATTGTAGTTAAATAAATCAATCTCATGAAGGTGTATTAAATTCACACACAAATGGCACCTAAAACCCTATTATTGTCCATCTTGAACAAAACATTAGGCATATGCTCTCCACTTTTCAAAGTGGATCAAAAAGCCAAACATGTTGCGTTTGAGGTGGTAGAAAGAAAGAGAGGCAAAATTAACCAAACATTTCATTTTTAAGAACCTCTTTGTAATGAGGTTGAAAAAGAACAATAAGTATTTGAGGTTTTTTTAACAAAGAACAACAATAGGGATATGCTCTTCACTTTTTAAGTGAATCAAATTCCCAAACTTGTTGAACTAAGTTCATTTTCTATTTTTCTATATATGCTAGATCAATTAGAGCTTTAGAGGGCTTGCCTCCTGAGAATTCCTTTATGAAGGCGATGAGAGGGAATGACCCAAAGTGGGAGACAATCACTTTAGCCATGATACTATCTGACCCATTATAAATAAATGCACTTTACCTTAATCAAAAAGTGACTAAGTTGGGTGCAAGTCATCTTCACTTCCTCGAGTATTCCTTCAAGATTGCGCAAAATTGTACTTTTGTGCATGTGGGAAGCCCACAAGGGGGTAAAAGAAATTGGCACAATTTAGAATGGAGGTGTTCACTAAAACCTTGTTAAAGTAGTAAGCTACCTTTTAGAGCCATTGTTAAAAGCCAAATTTGATTCTAGGTAGATTTCTTGGAAGATGTTCTTGTGTTATAATTGTGAAAATGACTGAGAACATACACATTTAGTGTTTTTTTAGGGACATGGTACAAATTTGATGTGTGTGTTGAGTTTGTATTTAATTTTCAAGAAATAATCTTCTCTGACAGATCTGATCAAAAACCTTAAACTTTTAAAACCCCAAAAATTGAAAAATTCAACTTTGATCTGCAAAGTGCCACCTATGAGTAGTTAAAAAATGCCTATGATACTTCAAACGATGCCTGGCAGCATTTCAACACCGCATAAGTCACTGGAAAGTGACTCCTAGAAACATTGAAACAACACCTATCAACAGGCAAACACCGCCTGCTAACTGTAGAGTGTCACGTAGACAAATTCCAGTCGACGCCTGTTAACATTTAAGTCATGCCTACACATAGGCAAGTGACACCCAAAAAGAGAGAGGGGAAAATAGGGGGCATTTACCAAGGGTTTGGAAAGATTGTAAAATCATATTTGGATACCCTTTTCAGAGTTATTCCTGGTCAATGAAACAAATAGATCATATTCCTTCAAATATCTATAATGATGAATCTATTTGAGAAATGCATCAATCCTATGGTGGAAAATAATTATCAAAATCAAGATCAAAATCTCCATAGGAATCAATACGATGAAATAACTAAACATAACATATTAGAGGCATCCCAAGATCCCATATTTATGGAAACAATGTGCTTAATTTTCAAGAAGGATAAAGAAGCATATTTCTCAAATTTTGCTCAATTAGGAGCTAATCTTTCTCATAATGATGATATATCAACCTTGAAGAAGGATGAGGAAAAACAAAAGGATACATTATCTAAAACACCATCATTACGATTAATTTTTCCTTTTCTTTATGATGATGGGCCATCCGTATCTTCATCTTCTTCACAAAATGAAACATTTAAGTGCAACAAACGTATCTTGAATCAAGGGAAATTTCATGACCACCCTATTTGTGATCAAGATAATAAAAAGAATGAAGATGTTATTTAGGTGATCCCTAGGGATCCAAACACTAAAACTCAAAAATAACCTATATCTAGGGTTTGGGATCATAAATGACTCATAGTGACCCAAGGGCTCATAATGTGCCAATCTTGGTACTATGCCCTTACATGTTGATCCAGTGTCTAACCCAATGTCCTAGCATTTGTAAAGGCCTCTTAGGACCTTGAGAGAACCCCTAGGGTCCATAGGAATAGTTGGTTTAAGTTGGGCGCTCCTGCACCATGCTCCCTATGAGATTTGAACTCAAGTTCCCACTTGAGGATAGCTAATCAACAGTGGCTCTGTGTTGTTTGATCTGGTCCTCTGTCATCCAGGTAGCATCTATTGGAGGGAGTCCTTTCCATTTTACTAAGTACTACATGTACTTGTTCTTTCTCATCTACTTCAAGAATTTAGTTTCCAAAATGGTGTCTAGCTCCACTTGCTTGCTTGGTGGGAGATCTGTTACATAGTCTCCAACATCTTCAACCTGTGATCCCTACATATTGACAATGTTTGCAACACACTTGTACGGGGTGAGGTCTACAATATTAAAAATGGGAGAAATCAGTAGGGTAGGAGGCAAGGATATCTCATAAGCATTTTCACCCATCTTGGTGAGGATTGTGCAAGGACCAATCTTCTTCATGTGTAACTTGGAATATCTACCTTTAGGGAGTCTCTCCTTCCTTAGGTATTCCCATACCTTATCTCCAAGTTTGAAGTGAACTTATCTTCTCCTCTTATCTGCTTGTGTTTTGTACTTCATAGTTGCTTGTTGTAGTGATTCTTTTACCTCTGTCTGCACTTTAGAGATTAGTTTGGCTAACTCCTCTCCTTGTGTACTCACTCTAAAATTAGATGGTAACTCTACTAGATCCAATGGACCTTTAGGGTGACGTCCATGTTTGAAATGGTGTCTTTCCAATGGACCTATTCATGGAGTCATTGAATAAAAATTCTTCCTTGGGTAGGATCATGTCCCAACTTTGTGCATACTATTTGGTGCATCTCAAGAGGTTACCAAGTGATTTGTTTACCACCTCTATTTGTCCATCTGTTTGAGGGTGGTATGCTAAACTATAAGTTAGATTTGTGCCCAACTTTTGGAAGAGTGTTCTCCAAAAGTGACCCTGAAATTTGACATCTCCATCAGACACTATTGTTTGTGGTAGGCCATGTATGCTAACCACTTCCTTAAATAATAAATGTGCTATATGAGAGGCATCATTTGTGCTCTTGCAAGGGACAAAGTGCACCATTTTACTAAATCTGTCCACTATTACAAAAACACTATCATAACCTTGCTTTGTCCTTGGTAAACCCATAACAAAATCCATAGAATTTGATTCCCATGGCCTAGAGGAAATTGGTAGGTGTTGATACAATCCTTGGTTAGTGGATACACCCTTTCCTTGCTAGAAAATAGTACAAGACTCAACAAATTTCTTGATTTCATTCCCCATCTTAGGCCAAAAATAACTTCTTTTTACTAATTTAGTGGTCTTATCTATGCCAAAATGTCCTCCTAATCCACCACAATGTTTTTCCTTAATAATATTTGTTCTCATGGGACATTTAGGGATGCACAATTGGGCTCCTTTAAACACTAACCCATTCTGAATCAAAAAATCAGAAAATTTAGTATGGTATTTGCCAACCATTTTGGTGCATACCTTAAAAGCTTCTCCAAATTCTGTATCATTTGCATATAGGTGTTTTAGGGAGTCAATCCCTACACTCTGAAGTTGCACTTCCTCAACTTATCCAACCCTTCTATGTAGGGTATCAACCACTTTGTCGGCCACTCCTTTTTTGTGTTTTATGTTGAAGGTGTATGCTTGCAACTGCTTCATTTACTTAATGTGTTTGACCCCAAGCTTCTTCTGGCTGTTTAGAAAAATTAAAGCATGGTTATCAATATAAACAATGAATTCATTAGGGAGTAAATAGTGTCTCCACTTTTTCAAGGCTTGTACCATTGCATAAAGCTCTAAATTATAAGTAGAGTACCTCCTTTTGGCATCATTCTATTTTTCTGAGAAAAATGCTATAGCCTTACCTTCTTGGCTCAATACTGCACCTATGGCCAAGTTGCTTACATCTATTTCAACTGTGAATACTTTGTTGAAGTCAGGGAGTACCAAGATTGGGTATTGTGCAAACCTATTTTTGAGATATTGGAAAGCATCTACTACCTCCTTAGTCCACTCAAATTTGGTCTTCTTTCCACCTTTTATTGTATCCAACATGGAAGCACACACATGGCTAAAATTCTTTATAAATTTCCTATAAAAATTTGATAAAACATGAAAAATTATCACATCACCTTTGTTCTTTGGTGGAGGCCAGTTGATTATTGCTGCAACCTTCTCTGGATCCATTTTGAGAGTGCCTTGGGAGATGACAAAACCTAATAAGATGAGTTCCTTTTTCATAAATATGCATTTTTCCAAGTTAATCACTAACATGTGTTGATGGAGTCTCTTCAAAACTTTTTCCACATGTTCAAGGTGTTCCTCTCTGCTATGACTGAAAATCAGAATGTCATCTAAGTAAATGACCACAAATTTGCCAATAAAATCAATAAAAATCGCATTCATTAATCTCATGAATGTACTAGGAGCATTACTCAAGCCAAATGGCATAAAAAGCCACTTAAACAATCCCTCAGTTGTTTTAAATGCTATCTTCCACTCATCTCCTAGTTTAATTTTGATTTGACAGTATCCTGATTTTAAATCATTCTTGGTGAAGTAGCAAGTAGTGCCTAGTTGGTCCAGAAGATCTTCCATTCTTGGAATGGGGAACCTATATCTTATTGTTATCTTGTTTAGGGCCCTACTATCAGTGCACAATCTCCATTTTCCATCCTTTTTAGGAGCCAAAACTAAAGGTACAACACATGGAATGAGACTCTTTTGGATGAGTCCCTTCTCTAGCAGTTCATTCACTTGCCTTGCTATCTTAGCATGCTTCACTGGAGTCATTTTGTATGGGGATTTTTTGAGCAAAGAGGAGTAGGTATCAAGTCCATTTGGTGACTGATGTCTGTTATGTGAGGGAGGGTTGTGGGTAGGTCACTAGCAGTGACAATACTATATTTTATCAGTAACTTCTAAACTTCATCTAGTATAGGATCATTGTTATCAGACCTTAAATTATCCTTAGGCTTGGATATTAAGACATATGCTTCAGTTTTAGATTCTTTCAAAACTTTGAACATTTCTTTCTCCCCCATGTTTATGATAGTTGGTTCTTTCTCAGTCTTGTTATCAGGCATGGGTTTCATGGTGAATTGTTTCCCATCCTTAGTGATAGAGTAGGTATTTTTCCTAAAATGATGAGTGGCATCAACATCATACTACCAAGGTCTGCCTAAAATAATGTGGGATGCATCCATCTCCACAACATCACAAAGAACTTTGTCTTTAAAGTCTGCTATTGAAAAATCTATCCATGCTTGTTTAGTGACTAAGGTTTTCTGACCCTTTGTTAGCCAAGACACATGGTAAGGGAAAGGATGAGGTTTCTTAGGGAGGTTTAACTTATGTACCATTTCACAAGAAACAAGATTTTTAGTTGAGCCAGAATCTATAAGTAGTTGACATACCTTTCCATTGCTTTTGACCTTTGTCTAGAAGAGATTCTTTCTTTGAGGAGGTTCTTGGCTTTTTGGCACTTGGAGGAAGACTTGTCTCATCATCAAGCATTGTCCTTCCTTTGGTTCTAGGTCCATTGCATTTGATCTTTGTCTGGAAGAGATTCTTTCTTTCAGGAGGTTCTTGGCTTTGTGGCACTTGGAGGAAGACTTGTCTCATCATCAAGCATTGTCCTTCCTCTAGTTCTAGGTCCATTGCATTTGGATTGTCTTCTTGCTTGTCCTCTTGAATGAGTTGTAACCTCCTTTCTCCATGATTTTTATTGTTCCTCTTTTCAGGGCATCTTCCTGCATGGTGTCCCAACTGATTACAATAGTAACACCTTAGTGGCCCATTTCCTCTTCTAGTGTTTTTTCTTCCCCTATTGAAGGGTCTTCTCCCTCTATAGTTACCTCTGGAGTTTGTATCACTATTTTCTTTATCTCCTTGTTCAGGGGTCCTGCTGCTATTACCACTATATTTCCCTCTATTCCAAGAGGTTCCTCTACCCCTAAAGTTCTTCCCACTATCATTACTCTTTCCCTTTCCAAAGTCCTACTTTCTTTTCCACTTTTCCTCTACCTTGAGTTCCATTTGATAGCACTTGTTTACTGTTGTAGGGTAGTGTAGGATAAGTTCCTCTTGAATGGATACTTTGAGCCCATTCATATATCTTGTCACATTTGTCTTCATACACAATTTTAGGAACTCCTTAGTATATAGGCCTACATCCACATCCTTTTGTTTTATAAATTTCTTCCTCCTATGGAGTTGAACCCCATAGTCTTTAGGCACATAGGTCTCCTTGACCAATGCAACCATTCTATTCCATGAAAAGATCATACTCTTTCCATTCTTCACCCTCTCTATTTGGATGAAGTTCCACCAAGTTAGGGATACTCCCTTCAACTTGGATCTTTCCATTTTCACTCTCTGCTTCTCAGGGATGTCCTCACACTCAAATAAACTTGTTAAAGCCCCTATCCAATCCAAGGCCAAGTCTACATTCATCTTTCCATTAAAAGTTGGCAAATCCAACTTCTCATCCATGGTTATTCTCCCCATAGATTTCAAGGCATCTATGAAAGGTCTTTGGTCTGCAGGAATGTTCACATCTTGATCAGGGTTGTCACTCTCTGACTCACTCCCCTCTTCATCACCAGAAGTGTCTCCTTTACCCTTCTCTACCTTGTTCTCCAACTCTTGGGTTCTTCTTGTCAAGGCCGCATTTTCTACCCTCTATTCTCTCACCATCTTTGCCAATTCTATGTTTGTAACCCTTAAAGGGACATCTTCATCCTCAGGAGCAGACATAGCTCTGATACCACTTGATGCAAATTAGGAAACTAGAAGCTTGTTTGAGGTCTCAAAATAGGGCAAGGCACCCTAGACCACCAACTTTGTGAAGGTAAAATGCTTGACACTTATCACAAGTGTAGAAGAAGGACTTGATTAAGGTTCTCTCAACCCCAAAACCCCAAGGGTAACCTAATCACTAGGTCTTATAAATCCTTCAACACCAACTACCTAGGTTAGTTTCACAAGCATAATGACCCTAATTGAGTAGTTCCAATGGTTCTTTCACTCAAATGCAATCCATAAGGCATGGTTGCTTCACAGCCCCAAGACTATGCTTGTAGCCTTTTTCAGAAGGAATTTTGATCTCAAGTGAGATTATTCCACATAAATCTATGAACTGATTGGGGATTTAGGAACCCTTTATGGCCTAAGACTTTGGACTAAATCCCTAGGGTTTGGAATTGAGAAAGAGATAGTGTAAAACACAAATTTGCTTTTGTAGTTAGCCCTAATTATGCCTCCATTTAAACTACAAGTGTCTTCTAGATGCATGCAATGCACAAAATAATGATTGGATCATGTAAGGGTGTACACAAATGACTCTTCCTCTGACTTAGGGCCTTTGGTCAATCCCCAAACTCAAATTATGTCTTCTGTCCTAATTCTGGATAGGTGCATACATGTGAATATACACCTAGGACATCACTCCATTGCCATTTCCTTGCAACTTGAAGAACCTATCTTTCATAATATTGAAAAGAATCATAAGAAAAATCTTTCCACCAAGGGTCATTGAATTCCCATGGTGGAAAGTGGAAATACACTTAATTTCTTAAGAAACCCTAAATTAGGGCCTACAATTTAGGCAGTGAGTTTATAAATTGGATAAATTTCAAACAAAAATTGATTAGGACATGAGACCAAATCCAAATGGAATAAAATTCATACCCCTAACTCCTAATGTTAGACTCACATGCCCCTCTATTTGTACCCAACCATACACAGTGACTGTTTCCTTTAGAATGCAAGAAAATGGTTATCTTTATTGATTTCATAATGCCACAGTACATCATCAACCTACCACCTACCTAAAAGGGATATTTTAGGCTCTCCCAATGGTTACATGACAATTTTGAACTGACTTGACCGTTTGGGAGTTGGTTTTTGAAAAGTTGTTAAGTTTGCTCAAAAGTTGCTTGACAACTTTTGAGCAACTCTTACATTTTTTTGCACTTTTGCAAATCTAGTGACCAAATTTGGTCAAGATGTTATTTAGGTGATCCCTAGTGGATCCAAACACTAAAAAATCAAAAATAACCTATATCTAGGGTTTGGGATCATAAATGACTCATAGTGACCCAAGGGCTCATAATGTGCCAATCTTGGTACTATGGCTTTACATCTTGATCCAGTGTCTAACCCAATGTCCTAGCATTTTTAAAGGCCTCTTAGGACCTTGAGAGAACCCCTAAGGTCCATAGGAATAGTTAGTTTAGTTTGGGTGCTCCTACACCAGAAAGGTACCCCTCTAAAGAAAGATCTAAACCAAAAACCTCTATCTAGCAAGGTTTATGCCATGGCCTTTACTCCTTTCATCCTTCGTCCATCTCACAAAGCTTCACAACTATCTGAAATTCCTGCACCAAAGCGTAGGCCTAATGATGATACTTTCCACGTTGACTATGTCTACCCTCAAGGGATACCTCTAAAAGAAACCCTAACTAATTTACATCTTGCTGCAAATTGTTTCCATGCTTCAAAGATCTTGGACTCCAAAGCTTCATGTGCTTCAATGCCTATTCAAAAGGATTCTCTATCATTATTCCAAACATTCCCCACACATATATCCAAGCATCTACCTTGTCCTTAAAAGTGGCTCCATGTCAAGAGGATAATCCAAAGAGTAAAGAAAAAAGTATCAATAAAGGTCAAGATCAAGATTTTATACAATCCCCTCCCATATTTGATGAAGGTCCCATATCCATAGAATCTTGTGATGATCCTCTTACATCCATTCATTTCTTCCAAGAATATATCCCTCCACCTCAAGAGCTACATACCTCTCCACTTCCCAAGAAAGATCAAGATATCCCTTCCGCCATTTCTAATGAACATATTGAAAATCAAGATCAAAGCACCCTCTCTACATCATCCAAAGATCCTTGTCAAGATCAAAGTTTCCCATCAACTCCTTGTCATGATCCTCCATGTTCACCTCAAGAAACCATCATTCCTCCAAATTCATTACATGATAATAAATCATGTCAAATCTTGATTGATCCTATCAAAATTTCTCTTATGAAAGCTACTCATGAGCCTATTGGTATAAAGATAAATCTTAAATATGAGAGCCTTAGCAATATAACTCATGCTAAAGATATTGATATCCCTTTCACACCTTATCTCCCTCTTTTCAAATGCAACCATATGCCTTCACCATCTTCGAAATCCATTTTGGGTTCCTATGTCCCAAAGATAAAGTCTTCATCCCTTCCATCCATATTAGTTCCCTATATACCTCCATCAACCATTCCTACCAGCCCTAGTTCTTTATTCACTTAACCTACCATGTCTCAAGATCAACGAAGGCACACATACTTGAAGAATTTCCAAACATCAATCCGTATGAACCGTCCATATTATTCCCATTCACCCAAAATTCCTAAGTCTTTTGGAAGCAATTTGGATGTGCAACATAAAAAGCAAAAATCCAAAAATCAAATCACCATGTCCCATCTAATCGACATGTGAATGAAAAGAAAAAAGAAATATCCAAAAGGCTGCAAAGGTCCACAAAGAAAAATGAAATGTTCAAAAGGCCTCAAAGGTCCACCAAACAAAAATAAAATTCAAAGAAAATGTGGGTTCCAAAATCCCTCATTGAAGAAATACATTCAAAATCATCGCAAAAGAAAGAAAAATCAAAGACTATGCGGATTCCCAAGTCACTTTTGAAAGACTTGCACACAAAAGAAAAATCAAACTTGACGTTCAAGCTTCCAAAGGATTCCATTCCATCTCCTTCCAAACATTTTCCACTTTCCAAGTCTACTTTGGGTTCCTACATCCCAAAATCCACTATCTTAGCTACATCCTCACCTCCTTCATCCATTGTTCCTCCATCATTCCAACACTCTTCAAAGTGTGTGTCAAATTTGATCTTGCCAAAATTTCCATCCACAACATACCTTCTTCTTATACTCACATTCATTATCCAACACATACTTTCCATCTTTCCATCCCTTTTATCCAATCTATGGCATAAAACCTTCACCACCATCTACTCTTATCCTCCATATGTGTCCTTTATCATCACCTTATCAATATCTTTGAGAATCTTAGCCATTGCCATGGTTTATTATAGAATATCTTTCAGAAGAGCATTATCCAAAGATCCAGATGTTGGGGAAATTTTAAAAAATACAAAAAAAGAAAAAATTGAAATAGAAAAGAGCAAAGTGCCTTGGTGAAAACCTGGTAAAACAGGTGCCTTGGTGGAAAAAGTAAAGATAAATAAATCTATCCTATGGTGAAAACCACTTTTTGTGGTGCCTTGGACAAGTACCATGATGAAAACCTAGAAAACAGGCATCATGCGTAATTCCTCTTCTTGCACTCTACACTTGGGGGAAATTTTCGTCCATGCTATCCTCCATCTTCCTACCATTCATCTCACTTGAATTCATATTCCTTCCTTTATATATGGTCTTGACAAGGTTGATCACATCCATGAGCATCAAGTATCTTGACACTGTTATCCTTTCCATCATCTTACTTACTTGTTGCATCCATGCTACCCTATCATGATCTTGCTTCTCCCTAATCCACCTTCATTATTCCTATGTAGTATTTCCATAATCCTAAATCATCCCCTCATAACCTCCATCATCCCTTTATCCTGATTGTGCTATCCTATCCACATCTTACCCAAATTGATCCATTGGTCTTGATCGGAAATGAAGGACGTAAAGTACAATTTTTTTTTATCAAAAACCCCTTGATATGTCCACTCTTTTGGATCACACACTTTCATGACAATAGATAGTTATCCCATATGCTATCTAGAACTGCATCATTGGCTTCCATTGCTTATCCAAAAACATGTTTCACATTGCTATATCCTTTTTCCTTAGCTTGAGTAATCTTGAGGAGATTTTTCTATGGGTCACATTTGCATGCTTCATCCATCATGGCCTTTCCATCTCTAATCCATCAGCTTGAAAATCCATCCTTCATGTCCTATACCTTGATAGACATTGGGGGCAAACCAATGTGATCTTGTTTGAGAGCTGGTAATTTTCTAAAAAAAATCAAAAACTCAAAAATTTCTAAACAAAAAAAATTCTAAAAAATCAAAAAATTAAAAAAAATCAAAAAATCAAAAATCTCTAAAAAAACTAAAACAAAAATCTATAAATATCCAAAAACATTAAAAAAATCCAAAAATCTTGCATAAAGTATTTGAGCTGCATTGTCACAAACTCGGTTTCATTTGCCCAAGATTCACATGGTTTGACTTAACTTGGGGGAAAAAGCATTGGTTCTGGTACCAAATAGATTCATAAGTGCTACATTTTGGTCACATGACAAAAGAAGATTTTCAAAACTTTAGAGGAGAGATATTTTGGAACCTTTGATGGATATCATTGTTCAACCTAAACAGTTTGATCACATAACTTGATCCTTGACCTTCATTGACCTATTTTATCAGGATTAAAAATTGACAATACCCTAAATGATCAAAATCTTGGGAATTCTTATTGAAAATCTTGATACATTGCAAAACACTTGAAATTTTGATGATTTTCATTGACCTTTTCAAGTCATGTTCTTTTTAGCTAATCGATGATGTTTCAACTAGATTGGCGATGATGGAGACATGATGTTTTTCTTGACTTTTGTGTGACTATTTTGAGGAAGAACCACTAACTTGTGTGAATTTGTTTAATGACATGGTTATCAAAGAACCATCGAGGACATTCATATAGGAAGGAGGGTTAACCTTTGTTTGTTTACGCAAAAGGATACCTTGGCTATTTGGATCTTCCATATCTTCATACAAAAATCTACTTGTAACATTGAATCTGATGAAATTGGTATTCATACTCCCATAGTTGGTTATTCAACTAGTGAGGGTTATACTAGTTTCTTAAAGAGGTTACCAAATGAGATGAAAGTCATATTCATATTATTATGGTTACAGTGGCACCAGTAAGGATTGTATCGACTCCTAGTTCAACAACGCTCAATGATGAAAATATATCTCTATGACATTTCTTTGCTAAAGCTAGTGACAATTAGTTACATTGTATTGAATTTTCATGATAGATTAATTGCATGTTTATGGAATTTTCCTTAATCAAGGGGGTGGAAGTTAATCATGATTACATCATAAATGTCCTAATCAATGTCCTCAAATGTCTGATTCATCAAATTGACCAATTTTACATGAAGGATATCATCACTATGCATCTGCTCACTTAGGGGCAACCTCACCATCTGATTAACTAAGGGAAACCTAACTCTGTTTATCCCCTATACCTACATCTGCACCTAAATCATATCAAATTCCCCTATCTATCAGCCTCCCACCATTGATCTTCCCATCAAATCCAATCTAATTGAATATCAATCAGTCGAATCATCCAATTGATCATCTAAAGTCAATCATTTATCTGATCATCTATTTTCTCATATCGAGTTCATCAAATTTCCTAACTCTAGATCTTGAGGAAGGAAAATCAATCCATTTGTTTGTCTCTCTAGATCTTGAGAGTGAATTATCAGTTTATCCAATCAATCCATTTGTTTCTCTCTCTAGACCTTTAGAGTGAATTATCAGTTTACCCAATCAATCCATCAACCTACTTATCCTATCCGATTAACATCAATACAACATCAACCAAGTGATTCTGACTAACATCACATGATATCTGATCATCATCACCTTATCTAAAACATCAACAATGTTTTCTCAATCATAGTTGTTCTCATCATATTCTCTCATGACCGGGGCATTTTCAAAGTGATTTTATCGGGAAATGAATCTCAATTTCCCAAATTCAACCAAATCATCTACCATCATCTCAATTGATTTCCCGAGGGGGCATCATATCCACATCAAAATTTCAAATCAGGATTTTTCATCATATCTATATCAAATCTAGGGCATTGAAAATTTAAACTTTTATTAGTGGGGCATTATGTATCTTATCAAATTAGAGTTTCAAATCAGTTCTCAATCAGGTTTCAATCAATCAGTTATCAATTAGATCAGTGTTATCAATAAATCAATCAGTATCAAATCAGTGATCAGGACATGCAATTTTCTTTGAATCAATGTGCTTTGCACATCAATTCAAAGATGGGCATTTGTAGACACCTAAAACTGGGAAGGTGTCTTAGAATCAACCAAATATGCAAATCTTAGCAAAATGCTTCAAAATGGATCAAAATCAAATCAAATGGACATTTATCAATTAAATTGGGATTAAATCAAATAAAATCAAAGGATTAATTAATAATGACATCAAATAATCAAATATCAGCCTAAAAGGATCAATCAAAATTATATAATTGATTTTAATCAATTAATTGTATAGATTTAAATCAAAAATCAAATTTAACCTATTCATCCCTACATGGGTAATTTAATTAATTGATTGAATTAAATAATCCTAATATCTTGCAACATTAATTTGAGCAACCAATGGGAATTGAGAATACAAAAGCACATGGATCACTCCTAAATTTGAATCTCAATAACTCATTTTCAGAATTGAATCCCAATCACTCAAATTTGTCCCTTTGTCCCAACCTTTGAGACAATGATTTAAATTGTCCCCCCATTTGAAACCATATCAAAGCCTTTAACTCAACCAAGGCTTAATCATGATCAAGTAACTCTACCCCCTACCCTTGGGAATTTACTATAAATACAAGCCATTTTCAAGTATATTCATATCCTAAGAAAATTTGAATGCATAACATCAAACCTATAGGAAATTTTGAGCATTCTTGAGCATATTTGAGCAATCTCATAGAAAATTGAGCTTTATGGAGAGAATTTTTGTTGCATTTGGATTCACAATCATGATCATTTGAGAGAATTGAGCTAGATTAGGCATATACTTTTATCAATTTCTCATTCTAGGATTGTCACTAGTAGAGATTAAGGTTGAGAGCTTTACTAGAGTAATAGTTAGAGAACCATGAGATGTTTAGTGATTTGAATGAAATTATTTAGTTTAAATTGTTTATGTTTTTCCATAGAATTGTAGTTAAATAAATCAATCTTGTGAAGGTGTATTAAATTTAGAAACACTTACATTTATCTCCTTTTATTTGTACTTGGTTAAGAGTATAGACTATAGTTCTCACTGCCTCTTTCCAAAACATCTACAAAATTTTTCCTTCCATCATCATGGTTCTTGCAGTATCAATAATTGGCATATTCTTTATTTTAACAACTCCATTTTGTTGTGGTGTCCGTAGGATTTATAAGTTGCTCTTAATTCCATGTATTTCACAAAAGGAGTTGAACTCACCATATGTAAATTTGCCACCTCTATCTAATATCAAACACTTCACTTTTAATCATGTCTCAGTCTCAACTAGATTCTTAAAGATCTTAAACTTATCAAGTACTTCATACTTTTCTTTCAAGAAAGTAACCCAAACCATTCTAGAATATTCATAAATAATTAGCATAAAACATCTATCACCTTTCATACTCCTTGTCTTTGGTGGTCCACACAAATCAGTATGTACTAGATCAAGTAAACCATTAGAATTTTCAACTTTATATCTGAAAGTAGTTCTTGTTTTCTTACCTAGTTGGCACTCCTTGAAAATAACATTTATAGGCTTCTTCACTTTAGGTATATCTCTAATAGCATGCTTGGAACTCAATGTCACAATATTGTCAATATTCACATGACATAACCTTTTGTTCCATAACCAACTTTCATCAATTTGTGCAATCAAATAAGTCTTCTGACCACCATTCAAATGAAATAATTACCTCTTTGTTTTGAGGTAATGATTGTGCAATCTTTATTCCACAATCATTCATAATTTTGCAACTTTCATCCTTGAAATTCAATCCATATCTTATGTCCATTAGTTGTCCAACGTTGATAATATTGTTCTTTAATCCTTCTACATACAACACATCTTCAGTAGCTATCTTACCATCCAAAGAGATAGATCATCTTCCTTTTATCATGCCACAAAAATTATTTCCCCATCTTACCATTCCACCATCATACCTTTCAAAGCTTAAGAATGTATCCTTTTCATTGGTCATATGATGAGATAAACCAATGTTAATAATTCATTCATCCCTTTTGATAACTTCAATAGCTAAATTTTGTTCCTCAACAATACATCTAGCAGAATCGTTAGGCATAGGATCTATATATTTAGATTCATCTTTAATATCAACATACACAAGTTCATCATTAGTCTTAACATTATTAGATTCATCATCAGTGAGTCCTTCATTATGAGCAACATAATGACACTTCTTCTCATCTTCAGGATTATCAAACTTATACTTAGGAAATCTCTCCAGACATCTAGAGGCATAATGTCCTATCTTCTTGCAAAAAAAATATTTAAAAGGCATTTTTCCTATTTACTTACCAAATCCTTTTGATAGTCTCCTTGCAACTAGTACTTCTGATTCCCAAAGCTCTTTCTCTTCTTCTTTAATCTCTCTCATTTCCTTTTCAAATCTTGATACTCTTCTTGTAGATCCTTCACCTTGATCTGATCTATGCATGTCTCTTCCTAATATTGTAGCCTTGAAAGATGATTCAAATTTGGGTAAATAATCACCAAACTCACTCATTTCAAAAGAAGATAACTTACCAACCAATGTATCTATTGTCACAACAACAACAGTTTTAATTTCTTCAATAGAAGAAACTTTTCTCTTGTAAGGAGGAAAAGATCTCAGCACCTTTGAAACAATCTCTCCTTCATCCAATACACCACCTACACATTTGATGCTATAGAATAATTCATTTATCTTCAACATGTAAGAGTTGATGTTCTTATCCTCAAACATTCATAGGGATTCATACCTTCCTTTCAGTCTTTGAAACTTGGCTTGCTAGAAACATGCATCTCCTTCATGAAGAGTTTCTATATTTGTCCATATCTCATGAGAGTTCTCTAATTCCATCACATTTATGTACTCTATATATGATAGGGAACTTAGCAATGCTTCTTTTTCTCTGATGTTATACTCAAATTGCTTCTTTTTATCTGGTGTAGTCATAGATAGATCTGCAAGAGGAGTATAGGAGCTCTTTGTGATGGTCCAGTAATCTTCTCCAATGCCTATTAGATGAGTGATCATATAAACTTTCCATATGGGGTATTTTATGTCTTCAAACCTTGGATTGTCCATCTTGTAAGCTGCCATATCGGATCTCCCTCAAGTTGTTAGGCTCCTTTCAAGGGACCAAAGGTCTAATACCAATCATTGATAATATAGCAGTGAAAACCTAAGAGGGGGGTGAATTAGTTGTTCCCAAAAAAATCAAAATTCAAGCCCTTAGTCCTTAAAAACCTTAAACTTAAATACCCTATATTTTGATCTAATTAATAAAAAATGATATATGCATGCATCTACAAATCAGAATCGTATCCACACAACTTGACACAATTTTTTTTTATCGTGGAAACCTTGTTAGGGGAAAACCATGGTGGGGTTGATTACCCACAATAAGTAAATACCTTGTTAGAAGAATAAACCTATTACAATATATGGGTAATGCACATGCATTCAAGATAACTTCCTAGAGATTGATGAGACCATTTACTGTCTCTATTATATTAGTCTTTTGATGCAGGAGCATCTTGGGTCTTTGAAAATCTTGCTCAACCAAAAATATGTTTACTTCATTCCTTGGTCTGTTCTTTGTTGCTCGACATGTTTGTTCTCTATTACTTAGCATGATTTCTGAATAGCTTGGTCATGCTTGTGTTTTGATGCTCGGCTCTTCTTTGGCCGAGGTGTTCTATTGCTCGGTCGTGCCTGTGCCAAGTTGGTTTATTTGGGAATTAGAGTTGGTGGCCGACTTCTTCATTTAATTTTCATAGCTAGATTTATTTGGGATCTATCTTGGGATCAGTATGGATCTAAATCTGGGTCTTTCCTTTGTATTTGAGCACTGAACTCTTTGGTGGACTCTTGTATATGTATGTGGAAAAATTGGCCTTGTTATTCAACCATACACTTCAACATAGTCCTTGTTCATCAGCCACATATAGAAGTGAATATGAGTTATTCACCCTGCATGCCTGTATGATTTGACATGTTTCCTTCTATCGAGATGGGGTTTTTAAATAGCTCTCTGAATGAGAGTCTCACAACCATAGACCGATCTAAGAATGAAGGATTTTTTTCCGTGAATGCAATGAAAATGCAAGATTACTCTAAGAATTGAAATATTCAAGATTAATCTAAGACATGATTTCAATGCAATTATTCTACGAATTTGAAATTATTCTATTGTAAATGAAAGATTTTAACTAGAAATGAGATGATAAAATGTAGCAACAATTTAGTATTCTAACAATGCATATTTTTTCCAAGGGTTTTGAATGAGGAATGAGAGTTCTTTTATAGACTCAAAGGTGATCAGAATAGAAAGTTTCCTTTTTGAAATAAAACAAATAGAAAAGCCAGTTTAAAATAGAAAGCTTTCTTTAAAAGAAAATAATAAATTGTTTTCCCTTTGCTTTAACTATTTTCTTTTGATTTAACTATTTTCATTCTTTGATTTTAACTGTTTTCTTTCTCTTTAAAGCACAGTTAATTCAAAACTTCTATTTCTGAACAAAGGAAGGATTTTTGAGAGAATATTTAATTAAATAAATAAAGTATGACCTCATGAATGTGTTTTTCTCAATTATTTGAATAATTAAATTCAATTTTTGAAAAGAGGATATTTATTTAATAATTAAATATTATTTAATTCCTTTTTATGTGTTTTAGCTAAAAGGGGTGAATTTTATTTAATTAAAGTGCTAGGAATTTATAGTTAAATTAATTCAATCATAGGGTTTGTTTAGCTAATAGATATTTAGGAATTAAATATAATGTATGATTAATGTAGATTTAGGATTTTTTGCATTACTTAGGTCGAGTAGAGTCAGTCAAAACTCAGAATTGCCTAGTACAATAGGACTTTGATGATTTAGAAGAATGAAAAATGCAACAAAATTGGTTAGGGTTGCAAGATGCCAATTTTAGGGTGTTACATTTTGCCCCTCTTTGAATTGATGTGCAAGCAATGCATTGATTCAAAGAATAGTCTGATGCTTGAAGCACAGAAAAATAGATTTAGAAAATTGATGATGTAAAGATCGATTGATGAATATTTTAGAGCCATCTCCAGGACAGAGCTTGACCCTCTAAAGTCTAGGTTAGGTTGCCGAGATGCCGGTCAAATAGAGTTTTTGAGGGTCATCTCCAGAATGAAGCTTGATCCTCAGGGATCTAGATTAGATTGCCCTGATACCTAAAAGATTGAGATTTTGAGAATCATCTCTAGAATGAAGCTTGATCCTTAGGGATCCGGGTTAGAATGCCTTGATACCTAATAGATCAACATCTTTCAAAGACTATCCCCAGAAGAAGGCTCAACCTTAGGGAGTCAGGGTTAGATTTCCCCGATACCTGTCCATAAAAAGATAGTCAATAGAGGTTTTTAGGACTATCTCCAGAATGAAGCTTAGGCCCCCAATATCTAGGTTAGATTGCCTCGACACTAGTTAGATTGATATCTTTCACAAGAATGTTTCCAGAATGAGGCTTAACCTTCAGGAGTCAGAGTTAGATTGCCCCGATACCTATCCCAAAAGATAGTTAATAGGGATCTTTAGGACTATCTCCAGAATGAAGCTTAGTCCTCCAATATTTAGGTTAGATTGCCTAGACACTGGTTAGAATGATATCTTTCACAAGACTATCCCCAGAATGAGGCTCAACCTTTAGGAGTTAGGTTAAGAATGCCCTGATACATGTCCCAAAAGATAGTCAATAGAGATTCAGGAGTCAGGGTTAGATTGCCCCAATTCCCAATAGATGAGTTTTCAGGAATCATCTCGAGAACAAAGCTTGATTCTCAAGAATCTGAGTTAGATTGGTCAGACACTTAATAGATTGATATTTTGAGAATCATCTCCATAACGAAGCTTGATCCTTAGGGATCCAGGTTAGATTGCCCCAATACCTAATACATGATAAGATGTAAGGAACAAAGATGCCCTTATTGATTATGGAGTATTCAGTTTTGACTGTGAGGTACAAAAAATTGAACATGCCCCAAGTGATGAGATGCCCCTAGCAATGAGGACTTTTGAATATCAGATCAGATTGATTGGAATAGATTCAATGATGTAATCATCCTACCCCCTCAGGAGTGAAATGGAAAGATGACACATGATAATGATGATTGAGAGTGAGAAATCAAAGATAGATGTTGAATCGGAGATCAAGAAGAACTCAGAACAAATTATAGAAGAATTCAAAATATTCAGAATCAATTTTGAGAGATGTCAAGGTCCAGGTTGACCAAGTTTAACCAGGGTTGAATTTTGATGAAAAGAGTCAAAGATTTGAGAAAATGATGATGAGATAAGATTCTGACAAGAAAGCAACGTCAGAAAGTTGTCTGCACAAGTGTTCAATCGCGTTGGTCCCAAAAAATTATAAAATATGATTTTGAGCTATATAGAAGTGTCAGATTTTGATTTCAATCATGAAAATGAATTGAGCATATAACTGAAGATAAAGAGAGAGGATCAAACACTTGTGTAGTTGTGATGAAGCCAGGACGCGCGTTGAAGAATAAATCCCCAATGTATGAACCCAGGAGTATGCAATGAACTGAACATCAAATTGTTACCACAATGCAAGTCTAGAATGAAAATGCAATCTTATGCTAGATGCAATATGAAAGTGCAATTCTAGGACATGGTTGTGAGACCCATCGTATAATCATCATCGTTGAGCATTTTTTAGAACATCGGAGTCAATACAACCCTTACTGGTGCCACAATGCAACCATAAGGATATGAATATGAATTTCATCAGAAAAAATGTAGGAAACAAATGTAAGCACCAGGAAACAAAAGCCAAGATGACCTGAACATTGTTTCCAGTTAATGTTGCAAGAGTACACCAATATCGAGGCATTCAAAGCCAAGATAACCATGAGTGTGATCATACGTAAACAAATAGAGCAATAACAGTCAAGGAGATAGTACCGACCTCACCATGGCGTACAAATAAACAAGATCGAGGGATGTGAGTATTTTCCACCGTAATGAGGGAGCTCTTATCACATACACTCTTTTTATTTGACATTTCTGAATCATCGAGACTACACCAAAAAGCAGTAGAAAAAGAAAATATCAATGAAATCCATGAGAACAGATAGCATACAAAGAAAGATTCAAGCATAGCTCAGCCAATTTTAAAGTTTGTGAATGTGTATGTGTATGAGGTGTTAAAAAAACACCATTGTTCTTGTGAGTGCATTGTGTTTGATAGTTATCGATAGATGTTTATGTTGAAATATCCAATGTGTGTTGAAAAACACAGATGTGTCCAAAGATAGTGTTGAGAAACACTGTTTGAATTAGGGTGTTGAGAAACACCAGTTTGTGTCAGTAGCAAGTTGTCCTACAGAAGTGACAAGATTACTAACTTGGGTGTAAACCAAAGATGTGATCAAATGAGGGACCCATGCCCCAAAGTAACAAGGACTTACTTGACGTATGTTGTGAGGAAAAACCAGATTTGGTTGCCCCCAGGCATATGGCGCTGAATCAGTGTCAAATCAGGAGGGTTCACAAAGGAACCAAAGTGTCACGAAAGTGACCAAAAGCTATGTACAAACTAAAGTAAAGAATCATCAAGACCAAGTATCAATAGATAGAGCATGTGAGTATAACTCCAACTATAATGGATGTGAGAAATCTCAATAGTATAGCGATAGTAGACAAATGCAGTGAGAACACTGGTGACTGATGCGAGAGAGTTTCTCAAATGAAGAGATCATAGTACTAGCTAGACATCAATAGGCAGACATAGTGAGAACCACTGGTGACTTTCGTGAAGTAGATCCTCAAAAGGTAATAGGACGATGCCCCCTAGACAAGGAGGGTTTCTCTAAGAGTATGACCAATTTCAATCCATATAATTTGGTGTCCTGACAGGTAACTGAAAGCATGTAGAAAGCAAATGCAAGCAGCAAAGTAGTAAAGCAAATGCATAAAGCCAAGTGGTGTTGCGATAGATATAGAAATGTGGAGCAAGAGGCACCTATTTACCAGGTTTTCACCTTCTTGGCAGAATATCTTTTTTTTGCTACCATGACGCCTGTTTGCCAGGTTTTCATCAATGACACCTTTTTCTCTTTTTCTTTTTTTTTTTGTATTTTTCAATTTTTTTAATTTTTTTGTATTTTTGGAATATATAATTTTTTTTTTGAAGATACATCAAAGCGCCTATCGCTAGGTTTTCACTAAGATGATAATTTTTTTAGAACTTTTTCACATTTTTAGAATTTTTTCAGGACTTTACTATATACATAAGCATACTAAAGATGTATCAGCTATAGAACCGTTTCAAATAAAGAGCGTTGATGGGCTCTTTGAGTTGTTCTCCCTCAGTAGTAGAAATTTGATAATTGCCAGACCAAACATTGTAGTGACAACATATGGACCGAGCCAATTTGGTTTAAATTTTCCTTTCTGGATCTGATGTTGTTGATTCTTAGGGTTCTCCCTCAGAATGAGGTCACCCACTTGGAATTCCCTTGGGAAAACTTTCTTGTTATAGCTCTTGGACATCCTTTTCTAATATGCTCTAAGGTGATCAAACACATATTGCCGATGTTCATCAAGTAGCTCTAGCTCTTGTAGCCGAGATATTCTGTTATCATTATCAGTAATGAGGCCTTTCAGAGAGACTCGTAGAGAAGGAATCTCAACCTCAACTAGTAACACAACATCTGCTCCATAAACCAAAGCATAGGGCATAGCTCCTATTGGTGTTCTTATGCTTGTCCTATATACCCAAAGAGCTGGATTGATCTAGAGATGCCAATCTCATCCAAATTTGTGCACTGTGTGATACAAGATTTTAAGGATTTTTTTGTTGGATGCTTCCGCCTGTTCATTACCCTAAGGATAATAGATGGAAGACCAATTTTGAGTAATTTTAAACTTAGAGCATAGCTCTGTCAAATACTTATTTTTTAATTGCCCCCCATTATCATTGATTATTTTTGAGAGTACACCATACCCATAGATGATATAGTTGATAATGAACATAGCTACTAATTTTCCATTGGCAACTGTAAGAGGGACTGCCTCCACCCACTTGGTAAAATAGTCTGTAGTTGTGATGATGATGAGGGATAAATCTGACCCACCAAGTCAAAGGCCCATTGTTGAAATGGCTAGAAAGGAATGAAGGGAATGAGCTCCTTGACTGGAGCATGAATCAGATTACCATGTAGTTGACACTATTTGCAAGACTTAGCAAATTATGTAGCTTCTTTTTCCATATCCGACCAATAGTAACTAGCTCTAATAAGTTTACGGGCCAGTGTCAGGCCATTAGAGTGAGACCCAAAGATGCCTTCATGCACCTCTACTAATGCACATTTGGACTCATCATGTTCTAAACACCTAAGGAGGGTACCGTCTAGACCGCGCCTATACAAGTCATTAACTATGATGAAAAACTATGAAGCACTGCAGATTAAGTGACGTTTCTCACTCTGGGTGTAAGTGTCTGAAACAATCTAGTCATGAAGGTAGGAGTAAATACGATGGTAGCGAGATGAGTCATGTCCAATGATAGAACATATCATCTGAGAATTAGGGGAATCATTTGCTAGGTAGCGTAACATCTCCACTAGGAATTCATGTCGGAAATCATTTTCTGGCATCTGTAACATGGAGGCAAGAGTAGCCATTGCATCAGCTGCTTTATTATCTACCCTTGGAACTTGTTGAAATATGATGTGAACAAAATACTTTCTGAGGTCATCAACCAACCATTTATAAGGCACTAGCTTGTCATCCTTTGTCTAATAGATATCATTTACTTGATTGATGACTAACTGTGAATCTCCAAGGATATTGAGCTCGTCCACTCGCCACTCAAGGGAAATTTTCATACCATTGATTAAGGCTTTGTACTCAATGATGTTGTTTGTACAAGGAAATAACATATTCTATGTTATTGGTAAAGAGTACCATTGAGGTGTAATGAACAATATCCCAGCACCTAACCCCTGTTGGGTAAATGAACCATCAAAGAACATAGTCCAGGACCAATGTGTAAGAAGTAATATGGACGCATATGGAAATTTCATGTTCAATGGTTGATGATCTAATAGAGGTGCTTCTTCCAACTGATTTGCAATCGCTTTCCCCTTGATATCTTTTCTCTCTACATATTTAATATCGAATTCACTGAGAAACATGACCCATTTAGCTAGTCTACCTGTGAGGGTAGCTTTACTGAGCAAATATTTCAAAGGATCAATTTTAGCAATAAGGCCTGTAGTATGAGCCAACATATAGTGCTGTGGTTTTTGTGAAGCGAATACCACTGCAAGGAAAACCTTCTCTATAGCAAAATAGTTTGTTTCATATGAGACCAGAGTTCTACTAATGTATTAGATAGCCCTTTCTTTTTGTTTTGATCTTCTTGAGCCAATAGGATGCCAATGATGTATCTGTAGTAGAGATGTAAAGTATAAGTGGCTTCCCATGAATAGGAGGCATTAAGATTGGCAAGTTCACAAGATACTGTTTGATTTGTATGAACCCTTCATCACATTCCTTGTTACATTGGTAAGTCACTCCTTTTGTGTAAAGTCTTGGTGAATGGTTGTGACTTGTCCGCCAATTGTGAGATAAAGCATCAGATAGATTGCAGTCAGCCTTGAAGTCCTCTCATTTGTCTGATATTATTTGGTGGCGGCATTTCCATGATAGCTTGAACTTTTGTAGGATCCACTTTGATGCCTTTTGTAGAGATAATATAACCAATCAATTCGCCAGAGGTTACCCCAAATGTGCATTTCTTAGGATTGAGCCTTAGAATGAATTGTTCCATGCGATCTAGTATAGGACCTAGATCCACAAGATGTTTCTCTCATTGCATGCTCTTAGGTAGAGTGTCATCAACATAATCCTCCATTGTTTTGTACATCATGTCATGAAATATGGTGGTGACAACTCTCTTATATGTAACACTGACATTTTTGATCCCAAAGGGCATGGCATTCCAACAGAAAGTGCCCCATGCACATGTAAAAGTAGTTTTCTCTTGGTCTTTTGGTGCGATCTTTATCTAGTTGTAGCCAGAGAAACCATCCATTAGTGAGTACATTTTGTATCCTGCTGTCATATCTACAATCATATAAATATTGGGAAATGGAAAGTCATCCTTAGGACATGCCTTATTCAAATCTCTGAAGTCTGTGCATACTCGAATAGATTTGTCATGTTTTGATACTGGAACAATGTTAGAGATCCATTCTGCATAGTCAATTGCTCTAATGAATATTGCCTTTACAAGTTTCTCTAATTTAGCTTTGACAAGTAGAGATACATGCGGGTGCATTTTCTGAAGCTTTTGCATAACAGGCCTGACACCTGGTGCAATGGACAAATGATGCATGATTAGAGTAGGGTCTAATATTGGCATGTCTGAATATTTCCATGCAAAGTTTATCTTTTTTCTCCAGAAGAATGTAATGAATTCTTCTCTTTCTGGTTCAGACAATGATTGTACCAAATGAATGATCTAAGGTTCATCTTCTGTACCCAAGTTGACTGGTTGAGTGGGCTCAATTAGCACAAATGATCATTCCTGGAAATGACTTGGAAGTGTATCAAGTATCTCATCCTCAAGCGCCTTAGAGAGGTTTTCACCCTTGGATACGTCCTTTATTTTGACTTTTTTAGGCTCTAACACTGCCACACTGTGGTTTTCACCATCAGAGTGCCTATTTTTTCTTCTTTTGATTTTGTGACTAAGATACTTGATATCAGCCTCGGTCATGTTGACACTTTATTCACTAGTGGAGGACGTTACAGGTTCGATAGCATGGAAGTAATACGAAAGAGTGTAATCATTCTGGAATGTAAGGACTTCATTAGATGGGGAGGGAGAGTTCTAGTCTATAAGCTTAGGATGGAAGACTAAAAGAGAAGTGACAGGTTCAAGTGCGTTCACGGTATAATCATCGAAAGCATGGACAAGCAAGTCGAGACCTAGAGAGATCTCATCCAAAGGTGTAGTCAAATTCCTTTGATTGCTAGCGACCATAGTAGAGGACACATTAAAATCTATGGAGTCAAACTCATTTAACCTAACACTAGACCCTTCACCTATGTTGAGAAGGTTCTCATGTGTGTGAATTGTATCTATATCTTTGTCAGAGGTGGCATATGACAAGCTGTCAAACTCATATTCATGAGAGTCTATTTCATCATTAGGTGTCATATCAAGAACATGAATAAAGTCAACCCTCTGTCCCTAGTTTGGGTGAGTTTTGCCTAAAAATTCTGCTATGGTGAGATAAGCACCTTCTGACATAGGTTCTTCATCAATGCTTGTAGCATCCTCCGTTTCTTTTTTAGTGAGGAGTGGCTGGAATTCCTATTCAAACTGCCATTGGAAGTGTGTTGGTATGTATAAATCACCCTGATGACCTGAATTGATAGTGTGCATTTCTTTCCACCGCTCGTATTTTAATGGAGAAAGTGGAGTGGTTTTATCAAAATCATTGTCAGTAACAATTGTACTGACACGTGGTATAAAGTCATCTAGCTAAGAAAAGAATGCTACCAAATCTGGAGGAATGGGACAAGGGAAGTAGTCTTCCTCCGAGCTGTCCTCAGACTCTTCAGTTGTAGATGTCTCTTCAGGTATTGGTTGTTAATCTGTGTGAGGTACAAATTGGTTTATTCCCAATTGAAATGTGAACTTCTTGAAGCCTATACCTGTAGAGTCACATGTTTGATGACCAATAGCCTCAAGTGGTGCAATCAATCCTTTATGATTTACACCTATAGGACCATTTCCTTTGTACCCAAAGTGTTGCATAATAGTTAGACCTTTGCCATAATATTCAGGATTTATGCCATAAGGTGGAGTGGTTTGTACAGAGGTGTCCTCTCCTTTATAGATCTAGGCTTTGATAGCCTTGTTTTCAGCTTCTTCTTCTAATGGTACTGTGTCCTATACAAAGGTACCACCATATTTTATTGGTGGAGGAACTGTAGAAGGTTTAGTGATTTTAGAAGGTCTCCCAAAAGAATGTGGAGACAAAGGTAGACATGTAACAGATAGCATGGGTTCAATTTGATATCCTCCCATGTCATTTTTCTTTAGTGTCAGACCCTTTTCCATTTCTTTTAGTTTAGTGTCAAAGAGCTCAATGGACCCTCTATTGGTGGGAACAAAGATGTCTGCAGATTTTGTGAGTGTGTTGCAATCATTGCGTGTATTAGAAGGTATAGTCACTTTAGACCCTTGGAATGGGAATTTAATGCATTGATGGTATGTTGAAGGGACAACCTGTATTTCATGGATCTATGTCCTTCCCAATAGAATATTATACGCTAAAGGAATGTCAAGCACTTGAAAGATAACATCTTTTTCAATAGGACCAACTCTGATTGGCAACACAACTAGCCCCTTATATTTTTGTTCTTCTTCATCATATGCTTTAATAGTAATCTTTTTGTGAGCATCTATGCAGTCTTCATTGTAGCCTAGCTTAGTAAGGAAGCTAGCAGAGCAAATGTTGAGGCCAGTGCCATTGTCTATGAGAACATGGCGAATGCTCTTTGGACCAATCATGAATTTAATGTGCAAAGGGTTACTATGCGGGTGAATCAAAGAATGGTCATCCTCCTTAGAGAAAGACAAGTAATGGGAGGAGGTCAAGTGACCTACCATGGATTGAAACCGGTTGAGATCAAGATCTTTTGGGACATTTGCCTCAATGAGGGCTTTGTCAAGGATCTCCCTATGAGCAAGGGAGATTTATAACAGCTCAAAGATGGTGATCTGAGCATTAGTACGTTGTAATTGTTATAGAATGCTGTAATTGGAAGCATTAGACGAGGAACCCAATTTTGGATTCTTATTGGCAGAGCCAATAGTAGTTTTGTCTACACATTGTATCGGCGTATACGTAGAAGGCTCAGGGCCTTTGATGATGATCTTAGCACAAGATCGAGTAACAATGTTGTCACTAACTTGAGACTATTATTGTTTAGAGGACTGAGGTGTGGACCCTTACAAAATGAAAGGATTTTTGGGCTTGGGAGTATCTTCCCTTCCCTTGATAATGACAACATTATAGTATTTAGCATCAATAGGCTCAACCATATTAATGACATTTTTGTTATTGGTGTATGTATAGCTGACCTTGGCATCAGTATTTTTGCCTTTGGATGATTCACCTTTCCCATGAGGAGGAAATGGATCTTTAAAAGCTTGGTGGTCTGAGTTCTTGTTGTGACCTCCCACAACAATAATGTCACTATCGATGAGATCCTAGATTTTATGCCGCAATTTAAGACAAGTAGCCATTTTATGACCTTTATTTTGCTGAAAATCACAATAAGAAGATTCATTCCACCAAGAGGGTCTTGGCTACAGATCATAAGGTCGTGAATTATCTAGTGGAGTAATTAAATGGTTTTACAAGAGAGTCTTGTAAACCGCATCAAGAGGTTCTCCTAAAGGAGTGAAGTCATGCTTGGGTCTAGTAGCCCAAGGTTTTGATCCAGAAAATCATAAGGTACTTAGTTTGGATTTTGCCACAGCCTGTTCAGTGGCTTTGGCAGTCTGCATTGTTGTGGTGAGATTAAAGGTAGCCTTTGAAGGCTTGGAATTCACATTGTCTACAACTCCATCATTCACAACATTCTGGTTCTTGTTGGGAAATTTGGGTTTATCTTTTCTTGAGGAGGAAGACCCTTGTTTATTTTCCTTGCATAAGGTCAATTCTCCTTTCTTGATCATAAATGTCTCAATTCTCATAGCTTTCTTAATCATATCATCGAAGGTTAGAGGACCTTGCAGCTGCACTTGATATCCAAAGTTGGGAAGAAGATTGTCTAGAAAGATGTCCAACTTTTTGGATTTAGGTATTTTGCAAGAATATCATGTATAAAGTTGTCTCCATCAGTGGAGAAATGTCAAGAAGGATTCCCCATTATTCTGTTTCAAGTTGCAAAGATCTTAGATGTGAACCAGATGTTGGATGTTGTGAGAATAGTGTTGTAGAAATAAATTGGAAATTTTGTCAAAAGTTTTGATGCCATTTGGTAGCCTAGAGAACCACTCCATAGCTGACCCTCCCAAACTACATGGGAAGAGACGCATGAGATAGGTTGTGTCATGTATAAACTCCATAGAGATAGCACCAAACTCTCTCAAATGATCTTGGGGATCAAATGTACCCAAGTATTTATTGTATTTAGGAAGTTCAACTCCTTTGGGAAAAGGAGGCATGCATAGACTCTTATCAAATGGGAATGGAAAAATGCTTTCCACTGTGAATTGAGTGGTAGGTTTTTCTTTTTCCTTCATTAGTTGGAGGAGTTTCTCTTGCATGCCTTGCATTTTCTTTTGCAAGTGGGAGTTTTCAATTTCTTCCTCTTTCTCAACAAGTGTCTCTACCTTGTAATCGGAGGGGAGTTTGGCTCCTTGGTTGGCCAATTCGAGAAGGTATTTATCCTTCTCTTCTTTAATTAGGACTGCCATCATTCTCATGAAGTTTTTATTATTGCGAGCGTCTAAGATATCCCCTTGGGTTATTTCCCTCTCTTCATCAGGAGGAGGGTCTTGAAAAGAGAATTTACCCCTGGTTTTAGAGAGATCATCTCTGCTATGTTCACCTGATTGGTCATGATCTGCCATCTTGCTAGAATGAAAGAGTTCAATGTTTAAAGATTAAGTATGAGAAGGTTGACTGTTTTTAGAATTTAGATCCTCTTGGAACAAAGGGTTTCAAACCTAACTAAAATCCACTGGAAATGACCATTTGATGTAAGGTCAAAGTACCAGAGAGGGAGATCGAGATGATTCCTCACTAGATGTAGACAACAATGGTGTGGAAAGCAGAAATTCATCTTGATTGATTGAAGGGAATATTTTTCCACTATGAGTTGTAATAGTCATAGACAAAGATTGTACAAGGGATGTGAACTAGGACCAAACTTGAAACTGTCTCAAAGTAAATGCACAGAAAGTGCCAAAAGGTGAAGTATCCTTAGTCCAAATCATCGGAGATGAGGCTAGAACAACCAAGAGATGACTATTGCAACACAAGGAATGATGAAATAGATGAGATAAACCAAAAGATATGAGACAAGACTAGTTTAAGCAAGGAATCACGTAATTCTCAACCCAAGAAACCAAGTTGCAGACTGTGTGAAGATAAAGGGTAGATAAATAGACCCAGATCAGAGACCAGATTTAATAGAGGTATGCTGGACAGATGGGAAATAGCTCACTATTTTGCCAAAAAATATCAGACTCGCATGAAGAAGTGTATTCTCGCATGAAGATTAACACAAACGCACATGAAACTATGTGGTTCCATGCGAAATATTGCAGAAAATGATGACAGACTGGTGAAATGAAAAGCAACAATTTTGCACAATATCACGTGGATATTTTCAGATACCTGTGCAAAGATTCATACAGAGTGATGCAAAGATGGAAGAATATCGTGCAATATTTAGCAGTGAAACAAGCAAAATTCTACAGAATCATACCAGATTGTATTTTTTGAGACAGATTGCGATGTTTTCTGACAGAAAGTTCAAGTTGCAGATAGTTGTAGACATGTTCAAGTTTGTATGACGTATGATTTGACAATTTTTTTATTATTTAAATGATACACCCATGCAAAACACATTAAGCAAAATGTTTGTAGTACCAGAACAGACACATCACAATCCTAGGATAGCTAGGGAAGTATCTGTTTAATCCCCACTTGAACCGAAGTTTAGCTACACCTACACTTAGTGGAAAATTTAGAAGCTTGGAGGCACAGGCTCCTCCTTACATGTGCACTCACTTCTTAGAAACACCAAGCTTCCAACCCCAAAGGAATTGCTTCCCAAAGGGCTGTTGTCTCTACTAAGAGCCGTAAAAGTGTGGGGCATCTTAGTCAGTCTCTGATCTTCTACACCAATAGATTGAGGGTTTTTGGATACTATAAAAAAAGTTTGTAGTAAGGACATTTGTTCAGGTGGTTGTGATCAAGTCATTTTCCCAATTAAGGGGGCTCTCCCAATCCTTTCAAAGCAAGGCTTTCACCTTAATGATGTCGATACTTTAATGCACCATTAGGGTACTGGAGGAGATTTTGGTTGCCATAATGAATTCACACCTGTCCATTATGAGATTAATCACAATGACATTTTTTATATACTAGTTTGGAAGGGCTTGGCTTTAGCTTGTTACCGGTTGGGCATCCACTCTTAGTGGCTCTGCTAAAGCTCTTGGGAGGTAGCCACACTAGAAGAATCATATGGATTTCTCTTACACCCAAGATCCATAAAGGCGAGGGGAGAGGATATGTTCATATAGTTCTTAGAATTACAATCTAGAAAACACTTCAATCACGCAAGACAATGATTCATTTTAAGCACCAACCGAAGTGTGTTCTAACTACTAAAAATAGACATGAGAGTTTTGTGAAAACATGTATGCCTTCGACAAGCATCCTGCAATAAATATGTCAGTAGTTTTTAATTTCTTTCTTCATCTTAGTTTCCTACAAACCACCGTTAAGTTTTTTTAAAGATAGAAATCAGAAAAATAGTAAACAACAAATAGAAAACATTAGTCGTCAGAATACAGTAGAAACGGAGATCAAAAACTGCAATTTAAAAATCACTGGAGTCAAATTTGGCACGAAGAAGAATTACGATTTGCACAATGAATCCCAGCGTATCATGCAAAGAAATGCATATACTTGCAAAAATTTGCATGGTTATGCGAGAGATTTCACGTGAACTTTCATCATAGAGCCGTACGGATGAAAACCAAAATTGATCAAAAAGTGTTAAAAATGAGGCTAGAAAGTAAAATTTTGAGCCCCACGGTGGGCGCCAGAAATGTATGTGGTAAAATTGGCCTTGTTATTCAACCATACACTTCAACATAGTCCTTGTTCATTATCCACATACAGAAGTAAATATGAGTTATTCACCCTGCATGCATGTATGATTCGACCTGTTGCCTTCTATCTAGATGGGGTTTTGAAATAACTCTCAGAACGAGAGTCTCACAACCATAGACCGATCTAAGAATGAAGGATTTTTTTTCATGAATGCAATGCAAATTGAAGATTACTCTAAGAATTGAAAGATGCAAGATTAATCTAAGACATGATTTCAATGCAATTATTTTAAGAAATTGAAATTATTCTATTGCAAATGAAAGCTTTTAACTAGAAATGAGATGATAAAATGTAGCAACAATTCAGTATTCTAACAATGCATATTTTTTCCAGGGGTTTTGAATGAGGAATGAGAGTTCTTTTATAGACTCAGAGGTGATCAGAATAGAAATTTTCCTTTTTGAAATGAAACAAATAGAAAAGCCAGTTTAAAATAGAAAGCTTTCTTTAAAAGAAAACAATAAATTGTTTTCCCTTTGCTTTAACTGTTTTCTTTTGATTTAACTATTTTCTTTCTTTGATTTTAACTGTTTTCTTTCTCTTTAAAGCACAGTTAATTAAAACATCTATTTCTGAACAGAGGAAGGATTTTTTTGAGAATATTTAATTAAATAAATAAAGTATGACCTCGTGAATGTGTTTTTCTTAATTATTTGAATAATTAAATTCAATTTTTTAAATTTGGATATTTATTTAATAATTAAATATTATTTAATTCCTTTTTATGTGTTTTAGCTAAAAGGGGTGAATATAATTTAATTAAAGTGCTAGGACTTTATAATTAAATTAATTCAATCATAGGGTTTGTTTAGCCAATAGATATTTAGGAATTAAATATAATGTATGATTAATGCAGATTTAGGATTTTCTGCATTTGACACTTAGGTCGAGTAGAGTCAGTCAAAACTCAGAATTGCCTAGTACAATAGGACTTTTGATGATTTAGAAGAATGAAAAATGTAAAAAAATTGGTTAGGGTTGCAAGATGCCAATTTTGGGGTGTTATAATATATATTCTTTTGTATGTTCTTAGTTTGGTAGCAAGTCTAAGAGAAAGAAGGCAAATATTAAGATATTGAAGATCTGAGATCTTTGTTGTTAGAAGATCAAATTGTAATACATTTCTTTGTATATGGACATAACTAGGAAGGCCTTACAGCCTGGAATGTATTGAGTTTGATGATTTAAAATTAAAATATCTTCATGTTTCTCTCTCTCACTGTGTTGTTGTGTTCATTTCACATTGTATCTGCAAGTTGGATGGTTTTGGGTGTACCCTAGGCCCCCGTCTCCTTCCCTCCTTGCGTCAGGTGGTATTAGAGCAAGTTGAGATCCATGGTTCCTTCTTGTAAACTCTAAAGATATTTTTTGTAGGTTGGAAGGTTGCAATCTGACCTATAATTGCAGAGAGTTTCAAGATGGTTCGTGGGAGAGGAAATGCTGATCAAGGTCTATCTGATATTCTTAGATAGATGGATGCAAGATTGGAAGTTGTTGAAATAGCCTAGCAAAGAGGAAGATATCTTGAAGATGTTAGTGATGATGAATTTGAAGAGGTTCAAGGTGAAGCTGCACCTACACCTGTGATGGACCACAAAGAAGAGAGATTCCTGAGAGCCTTGACAAGTTTGAAATATACACCTCAGTGCAATCCTCCTGAGTACAGTGGAAAATTGGATTCTGATGAATTTATTGACTGGATAACTCAGATGGAAAAATATTTTGAATATGAGAATGTTGCAGAAGAAAAAAAAAGATTGCAAGCACAAAACTGAAAGGTCATGCATCCTTATGGTGGGAACATCTGTAATTGGATAGAAAGAAGAAAGGTAAAGAAAAAATCAAGGTATGGGATAAGATGGTTAACAAACTGAAAGGTAAATTTCTACCTTGTGATTATCAGATTAACCTAATCCAGCGAATGCAAATTTTGAAGCAGGAGGACAAATCAGTCAAAGACTATACTGAAGAATTCTATAGACTGGACATCAAATTTGGACATGTTGAAGATGAAGTGGAAAGAGTTGCAAGATACCTGAATGGATTGAGAAGTTCCATAAAAGATGAAATCAGTTTGGTCAAAATGGAAGGCATTGAAGAGGCATATCAATTTGCCCTAAAAGCTAAAGAAAATTTGAACAGAAGGTATGAACAAAGACAAAGAGGTAGAGGTGGTAGATTCCCTAGAGAAAGAGGTAGATCTCATGGTAAAAATAGTAGATCTGAACTAGATATGTCAAATACAGACACATATCAAGACAAAGGCAAGACATAATGGAAAGGTGGAAATTCATACCAAGGAAGAGGTAATTACTCCAGAGGTGGTTATAGGAGAAGAGGGTTCCAAGTAACTTATTACAATCGTGGTGAAGAAGGACACAAATCCTTTGAGTGTAAACATGCAAGAAAGAAAGGTGGTAGTAGTAGAAGAAATGCTTTGGTTCAAGAAGAGTCATCGAATGGACCTAAGAATCTCATGATCTGAAGGATACTATGGAGTGAGAAGGATAAGTAAGATCCGATCAGAAAAAGTTTGTTCAAAACTAGATGTAGAGTTACAGATAAGGTTTGGAAGATCATTGTTGACAGTGGAAGTTCAAAGAATCTTGCATCTGAGTAAATGGTTGCAAATTTGTAGTTGGAGAAGATGAAACATCCAAAACCCTTCAACATCTCATGGATCAAGGATGAGCACACATTAATGGTGAGTGAAAAATGTTTTGTGAATCTAAAAATTTGAAAGTACTATGATAAGGTGTTATGTGATGTTATGCCAATGGATTGTTGTCATATTTTTTTGGGTAGACCTTGGCAATATGATAGACATGCTATACATGATGGAAGGTTGAATAGATATTCTATTTGGGTTGATGGGAAGAAGAAAATTTTGTTACCTTTAATTGAGGAATCTGCTGATGAATTATGTACATCTGTGAAAGTTTGTTTGATGGAAGGTAGACAGTTTGTTGAGGATTTGAAAAGAGATGATATTTGTTATGCTTTGATTCCTAACAAACCAAGTAAGAATGCATAAGATGACATACCTGTAGAAGTTGAAAATTTGTTGACTAACTACAAAGAAATAATTTTAGATAATGTACTTGATGGTTTGCCACCAATTAGAGATATAAGTCAATGTATGGATCTTATTCTTGGAGCTATTTTACCAAAAAAAAACACCACATAGGTTAATACCTACCGAGAATGAAGATCTTAATCAAAAAGTTCATGAATTTTTGAACAAAGGTTTGATCCGAGAAAGTTTGAGTCCATGTGCAGTACCTGCTATGTTGGCACCTAAGAAGAATGGAGAATGGATAATGTGCACTGATTCCAGAGCAATAAACAAGATCACATTGAAGTATAGGTTTCCTATAACAAGAATGGATGACATAATGGTTTATTTGAGTGGAGCAAAGTATTTTACCAAGATTGATTTTAAAAGTGGATATCATCAGATCAAAACCAGAGAAGGTGATAAGTCAAAGACTGATTTCAAGACAAAGGAAGGTTTGTATGAGTGGTTGGTTATGCCTTTTGGTTTAACCAATGCACCCAATACATTTATGAGACTGATGAATGAAGTTCTAAAGAAATTCTTGAATAAGTGTGTGATTGTATATTTGGATGACACTCTAATATTTAGTAAGACCATAGAAGAACATCTGATGCATATAAGACAAGTGTTGCAGAGATTAAAAGAAGAAAAGTTGCTGATAAATCTGAAGAAATGCTCCTTCATGAAAGAAGAGCTTGTGTATTTGGGATTTGTGATTTCAGCAGATGGTTTGAAGAAGGATCCAAAGAAGTTTGAAGCTATATTGAGTTGGTCTACACAAGAAAATGTCACTGAGGTAAGATCACTTCATGGATTGGAAAGTTTTTATAGGAGGTTTATCAGAAATTTTAGTTCTATTTGTAATGCTATGACTGAAACAATGAGAGGAGACAAAAAAGAGTTCAAATGGACACATGGAGTTGATAAGAGTTTTGAATCTTTAAAGTTGAAGGTTTCTGAATTACCTGTTCTAGCCTTACTTGATTTCAATAAGGTATTTCAAGTTGAATGTGATGCAAGTGGAAGTGCAATTGGAGCTGTATTGACTCAAGAAGGTAAACATGTTGCTTTCTTTAGTGAAAAGTTGAATGATGCAAAGAGGAAATATTCTGTCTATGATCAAGAATTCTATGCTATTGTGCAAGCTATGAAGAAATGGAGACATTACTTGATGCCAAATGAATTTGTGTTGTATATTGATCACAAGGCTTTAAAATATTTGGGTAGTCAAAACAAGTTGAATCAGAGACATATGAAATGGGTAGAGTATTTGCAAAGTTTTACATTTTTGATTAAGCATAAGAGTGGATTTTCTAACAGAGTTGCTGATGCGTTAAGTAGAAGAAGATATTTGTTGACTGAAATGAGAGTTGAAGTTGTTGGATTTGATGACATGAAGAATTTGTATGAAAATGATCCTGATTTTTAGAGTAGTGGAGAGTGTGCAGAGCACCTAATACAAATCAATCAAGTAAGTATGAAGACTATTTCATTCAGGAAGATATGTTGTTTAAGGGTATTCAGTTATATATACCGAGAGGATTAATAAGAACTAATTTGATAAAGCAGAAACATAGTAGTGGATTGGCTGGATACTTTGGCATGGATAAAACATTGAGTTTGATGAAGGAGAGGTACTTTTGGCCTTAGTTGTATAAATATGTTCATAAATTTGTAATAATTTGTGGAGTTTGTCAAGTTGCATAGGGAGTAAGACAAAACACTAGTTTGTACACACCTATTACTGTTCCTGAGAAACCTTGGAGTGATATCAGTATGGATTTTGTTCTTGGCTTACCTAGGATAGAAAGAGGTAATGATTCTATATTTTTTGTTGTGGTTAGATTTTCCAAGATGAAACATTTCATACCATGTAATAAAACATCAAATGTAGTGCATATAGTAGATATTTTCTTTAAAGAGATTGTCAGATTTCATGGATTACCAAGTTGTATCATCTCTAACAGAGACAGTAAGTTTGTAAGCTATTTTTGGAAAACACTTTGGAAGAAGCTCAATACTGAGTTGAATCTTAGTTGTACATTTCATCCACAGACTGATGGACAAATAGAGGTTGTAAATAGAAGTTTGGGTAACTTGTTGAGATGTTTAGTTGGAGACACACCAAGCAATTGGGATTTGATGTTGGCACAAGCAGAGTTCACATACAACACTTCAGTAAACAAAAGTACTGGAAAGACGCCCTTTGAGATTGTTCATGGCACACAACCTAGAGGTATATCATATTTGAGAGACATTGTTGGTGAAGAGAAAAGAAGTGCTAAAGTAGAGGCATTTGCAGAATTTATGAAGAAATTACATAAAGATGTAAAGAAGAAGCTGGAGAAAAGTTATAGAAATACAAAGATGATGTAGATAGATCAAGAAGACATAAGACATTAAAATTTGGTGATGTTTTGATGGCTCATTTGAAGAAAGGGAGATTTCCTATTGGAACATATGGGAAACTGAGGATGAATAAATTTGGTCCTTGTAAAATACTAATAAGATTTGACAGTGGAAATGCTTACGAAGTTGAATTATCTGATGACATGGATATATCACCTATATTAAATATTTTAGACTTGTATGAATATCATGAACCTGATGAAGAAGTGACACTACCAAGTGATTATCCTAAGAAGCAGATAGAGGAAGTTGAGAAGATCTTGAAATGGAGAGTTGGGAGAAGTACAAGATGAAAGAAATACATGGAATATCTGGTAAAGTGGAAAACTAGACCGATTGAGGACTCATCTTGGATTTCTCAGTCTAATTTGGATTCATTTCAGGTTGGACCTAATACATGATTCAGGGAATCATTTATTTTCAACCCCAGGTGTCTGATGCAAGAGCATCTTGGGTCTTTGGCAATCATGCTCAACCAAAAATATGTTTACTTCATTCTTTAGTCCGTTCTCTATTGCTCGGCATGTTTATTCTTTGTTGCTTGGCATGATTTCCAAATAGATCAGTCATGCTTGTGTTCTGATGCTTAGCTCTTCTTTGGCCAAGGTGTTCTATTGCTCAGTCGTGCCTATGTCGAGTTGGTTTATTTGGGAATTGGAGTTGGTGGTCAAATTCTTCATTTAATTTTTGTAGCTGGATTTATTTGGGATCTATCTTGGGATCCATGTGGACCTAAATTTGGGTCTCTCCTTTATATTTGAGTGCTGACCTCTTTGGTGGACTCTTGTATATATTCTTTTGTATGTTCTTAGTTTGGTAGCAAGTCTTAGAGCAAGAAGGAAAATTTTAAGATATTGAAGATCTGAGATCTCTATTGTTAGAAGATCAAATCATAATACATTTCTTTGTATATGGTCGTAACTAGGAAGGCCTTACAGCCTGGCATGTATTGGGTTTGATGATTTAATAATAAAAGATCTCCGTGTTTCTCTCTCTCACTGTGTTGTTGTGTTCATTCCGCATTGTATCTACAAGTTGGATGGTTTTGGGTGTGCCCTAGGCCCTGTCTCCTTCCCTCCTTGCATCATCTTTATACTCTGTTTTTAAGTATTACCAAAACATTTGTGGACTTATAATCAGTTGAACTTATGTCAAAGTACAGTTAGAACCACTAAACCCATGGGTAGAATAGATATGTCATATTTTTCCAATATTATATATATATATATTGCAGTATTTCATATAACAATTAGAATGTGTGTTCTAATGTCTAGATCAATTTGATTAAGTTTACTTGTATGAATATCTTTGCATGATAACTAACCTACCAGGAAGTAGGAGCCGCTTAAGAGTGGTCGACATAATTCAAAGAGGATGTTGAAGACCAGTTGCAAATGGATAACCATCATGGCATCAGAAGACACGGATACTACAAATAAGGAGCCATTGTTTTAAAAATGCAGGGATGTAGTGCTGCTATATTCCCTTTGCACTCCCAACATGTTGACTTGGTCACCCAGGCTTTATTGCATATGTCGTGGGCTATTATGTTTCCTATTTTTCCTCTTTGGCATGGTTTCAGTCAAATTGTTGCTTTTCTATTTTAGGATAAAGATTTGATCCTCTATTTATAGGGATGGGACTGTTAGTTTGTAAGTTCAGAGGTTTTGGAATACATTATTCTGTTGCATCTTGCACCGCAAGTTCATTTCCACTTTTATGTATCGTTATTATGTAATCAGTTCTTGAAATATAATGAAGTGACTTTTGGTTTATCTTCCGTGTTAATAGATTAGCAGAAGCCAATCAAGGTGGCCCACTTTGGAGGTGGATTAGAGTAGAGTAGAATAGATTTACTTTCAACATTTCTAGTATTCTAGATAGAAGATTACAGTTTCTTCCTGCAACATTGTGCTTTATGAATGTTCCTACAACACCTGCAAGGATAGTTTTAGTGAATGCTCTAGGTTGAAAGAATAGGCTTAAGTAGAGTTTGCAATTTGTAGCTTCATTTTAGTAAGAAGTACGTGTGTTTCCTTTCCTGCAGCTCTAGTATAGATTCCTTTCATGCATTTTACCTTCCTAAAACATAGGTAGGATGACTCTTTAAGGGACTTAGTGCACATACTGTGTCGTACCATTTAAATTATGTCCCTAGGTTGACAAACTAAATGAACCTCATGGTGGGAAAAGTGATCCTTAGATTGAATAAACTATTCCTAAGAGAGGCCTTGGGAATGATTACTAAGCACCTATTGTCAGGTGATTCATTTTTTTTGTCATTTCCAGGGACGGTGTCAAGATAAGAAACTTTTTGAGTCATTTTCCATTTCTAGCTAGTTTTTAAATAGTTGTTTGTGGTCCTAAATTTCTTCACCAGTGTGAAGAATTCATTTGCATGCATCGAAGGGGAAGAAAAAGAGACAAATATGGAATATTTCTTCCAGGAGAGTCTAAGAATTTCAACAAACAAGTTGAAGAAACTGAGTTACCTTTTGTTAACGCAAGTCTCAAGTTTCCTACAACATCTTCCTCTGGAGTAGAGCCTTTTGATATAAGTGGTTTTCAGCCTTTCGCTGAAATCTTGGCCAACTTTCTTAATAATTCTGACCCAAACATACCTGTTGTTAACAATCTTGTAGTATTCCTCTCCAGCAGCAATTCCAATTCCCAATACCTCCAGTAATTGTACAACCTACTTTCCCATTTCCTCTACCGAGCCTTATAAAAAATTCTAATCTCAAAAATATATCCTCTATTGTACTCCCAAATTTTTATGGCCTGATAACTGAAGATCCTGACACCTTTTGTTTGAATTTGACATCCTTTATCATAGCTTTGAATATAACACTGATGCCCACAAACTCAAACTATTTCCAACAACCCTGAAAGAGTTAGCCTTAGGATGGTTCATGGGCTTAGGAGCAAATGAAACAGACACGTGAGATGAGATGCAGACTCTATTTCTGTAGAAATACAGAGAATATTGCAAGGTGAGTGACCCAAGGGGAGATGACATTTTTAGAATTTCAGAGGAGGATGAAACCTTGGAGGACTATGTTTCATGTTTCTTATACACCATGCAGAAGAATCCCCAACATGTTATGGTGGAGGATTCACAGAAAATAGTATTCTTAAGAGGAGTGAAAGATAGCTATCTGGAAGCACTGGACCTCATGGCTGGTGGGGACATATCCCAATCTTCTTGGGATGAACTCAAGAAATTCTGTCTCAACTACTCCAGATCAACTAGGAAGAAAAGCAGAGGATATCGGTCTATAGTCACTAAAGGGAGAAGTTTAGGAATTTCCAAGCTGGAGATATCTAATTTGCTCACAAATTTCAAGAAATAAATCATTAATGATGTTGCTACACATCTCAACACCATGACTGCTAAGAAAAACATGCAAACACTGAATTACAGTTAGTTGAGTATTATCCTCATTGCCATAAAAAAAAAAAGATTGTGGATGTAAGCTGGTGGCGAACCTGGAAAATCAACATTTGCCTATCGAGTACATGAAGATAGAAGGAGACAACAAGAAAGTGTTCTTGATTTCTCAATGTCAACCATGGGCTTCATGTCAAGGTATGCCTCAGGACCCATTACAATTTTCAAATCCTTACAATAGTCAATGGCAAAACCAAAGTTATCAAAATCCTTCTCAGTACTATCAGCCTGCCTGGAATAACCAGTGGCCTAACTAGAAAAATAACCAGTGGCCTAACCAGAAAAATAACCAATGGCGTAACCAAAAAAATAACCAGTGGCCTAACCAACACAATCAATGACAACCACCGCAAGGAAATTGGTAGCAAAATAACCAATGGAGGGGGCCTCCACAGTGGCCTAACCAAAATCCTTCTTTTCCATAGTTGCCACCTCCAGTCCCTCCTCCTGCAATAATGCCACCTCCTACAACCACTATTCCTAATCCAAAGCCAACTCAATTACCTACTCAGCCACAACCTAACCCAAATAGCAAGCAACAACAATAGCCAATGTATACCACTGATACACAACAGTACCCTGCCTATGCACTAGAGATATCTGATATCCATTTGAGGTCCAGTACCACTCTGTCTGCACCTGAACATCCTATTATCATAGAAGTTGTAGACACTCCTACAACATCAACACCTATTCTAGAGGCTTCACTACAAAATACCAGCCAATCAACTCAAAAATCCAGCAAAACTGATGTTAAAAACTCAGTTGACCCTCCTTTTCCACAAAGGCTCACCATAGAAAAACCTATATCCCAAGAAGAAATGTCGTTTGATATTCTTGAGTAGCTGAAAAATATGCACATCCAAATACCTCTGTTCCAAGCTATCAAAGACGTTCCTATCTATGGAAAATCTATTAAGGATGCATGCCTTAAAAATCCTGGAAGGAAAAAAAAGGGCCCTCAAATAGTTCATGTGATAGGGCAACTTGCGGATATCATGTTGGGCAAGGTAGTTATACCTAAGTATTCAGACCCTGGAAGTCCAGTAGTTGACTTGATAATTAATGGACAATCTGTTAAAAATGCTTTAGTTGATTTGGGAGCAGCCATAAATGTAATGACCAAAGATACAATGCATAGATTAAGTATAGAGGGCATGATAACAACTCCAACAGTGTTACAACTTGCTGATAGTTCAAAAGTCACTCTAGAAGGTCTTATAAAGGATGTGGTAGTCACCCTAGATTCATGGGAATACCCTTCTAATTTTCTCATCTTATCACCTAAAGTAAACTTTGTTGGCCATCCAGTCATCCTAGGGAGACCTTGGTTAGCCACCACTAATGCAAAAATTAGTTGCAGATCAGGAAGTATGACAATTTCAAATGGTCAGGAAATAAAGAAGCTAGCACTATATCCTCCTGCCTAGCCACAGCCAGACTTGAGAGATCCTATTTGGCTAGAACTAAGGGATGAGAAAGAAGAGCTCAACTCTATTTCCCAGCTTATGATGATGCATAGACAATATTTTCTAAAAATGCAAGAGGAAGACGATGTAATACAGAGTATTTTCACCAATGAGTGTATAGTAGAAAATGATATTTTGGAAAGTTCTATTTTACAGCTATGTACCTATGAGGACTGTGTCTTTCCAGCAAGCCCTGAGATAATTAGCCAATGATTTCCATGTGAAGTAGATACAAGCCCAGTACCTGAAATATCAATGGTAGAGCTAACAACTACTGTGGAAATTTACCTTGGTCACAATCTCCATGTGAACAACAAGTTGCCACCACCACAATTGGCATTGTTAACCAAACTCCTATGTAAGCATGAGAAAGCCTTTGCTTGGGATTATAGAGATATGCTAGGTATGAACCCCAAACTATACACCCATAGGATCTACATTAATTATGGAATCTTACCACTTCATTAGCCTCAAAGAAGGATAAACCCAATACTGCGAGAAATAGTTAAAAATGAGTTGCAAAAGTTACTAGATGCTAGTTTCATCTATCCAATCTCTGATAGCAAATGGGTATCATCTGTAGTCATTGTACCAAAGAAGGGAGGAAAATGGTGGATATGTGTGGATTACAGAGAGTTGAATAATTCCACCAAGAAGGATCAATTTTATTTACCATTTATTGATCAAGTCCTGAGCACTCTGGCTGGTAAGAAACACTTCTCCTTTCTAGATGGATACAGTGGTTACAATTAGATCACCATTGCTCTAGAAGGTCAGGAGAAGACCACATTCACATGCCCTTGGGGTACATATGCTTATTTTGTATTACCATTTGGCTTATGCAATGCACCAACTCCTTTCTAGAGAGGTGTAATCAACATCTTTGCTGATATATCACATGATTGTATGGAGATATATATGGACGACTTTACTACATTTGGTGTCACCTTTGAGGAATCCCTGAAGAATTTGGAAACAGTACTATGTTAGTAATAATTTTGAGGGGGGGAGGTGAATCAGTGGCCTCAAAAATTTTATCCTTTAAATATTTACCACCAATCAAATAAACCTCAGATTATTAAGTCCCTACAAGATGCATGCCATGAAATACTTATAATTATTTGACTATCTATCGGTTTTCCTTGTCTGTCCTTATTCTCTTTGATTACCGATAAGCAGTATAACTATTTACTGAAACTTAGTAAATAAGCAGAGTATACCGATCAACCTAGTGTTAACTATGTCAGATACAAAACAATAAATAAATGAATCATACACACATAACACATGAATTTTTAACGTGGAAACCCTATTAAGGGAAAAATCACTGGGACCGGTACCCCAAATTTTCACTTTTCTGAAGTGAGCCCTGTTAGGAGCCAACCTTGTTAAAGGTTACAAACACACTGTTAAGTGTGACCTTGTTAGAGGGTTTTATACATAGAGGTTTTCACTTAGTATCAAGCATCTATTTCTACCATCCTTGAATCAACCTCCTTTTTAGACTGTAATTAGGTATTAGGAAAATCCAATGCTACTTTCATGAATCAACCTTTTTGGCACTCCTTGGGATGTACCTCAATATATAGAAGACTGTTAAGTCCTTCTCTATTAAGAGACTTGATGCTTCAATGGTTAAATTGAAACACTATGATCTATTTCTAATGCAACTTTGAGTTGTAGATTTTTAGATCTATTTAAGTACATTACCTCTCTGATCAATGTATCAATTCAATTCTTTGTGCTCCACACTTTCTTCTTTTTGATGTTGTGCTTCACTATTCATCAGTGTCTGCGGAATTCTTTAGCTCTCCTTCAGCTTTATTGATCAAGACTGTATGAAGTTATTCTTCATAATTTTCTCTTCAGCATCCTCTTTCTATTCACTCCCCTTAATCCCCTTTTCATGTGATACAAAAATGAATTAAGCTTGTCTCTTATATAGACATGATATTCACTGTTTCTTGATTCTTGATTCTTGATTC
>MU224776.1:1039708-1051262 GCA_018584345.1 Thuja plicata | reverse complement strand
AAAGATAATCTCAAAACTTCATCATCAAAGGGGAATCAAAGATCATCATAGATAAATGTCTATCATCAATAACGCAAATATGTATATCCAAGATAAATCAACAAATGATCCATACAATCAAAGCCCTAATCAACAATCAAATGATACATCAATATGATATCCAGATATCACAGATCTATTTCTATCTCATGACCTAGCAAGGGCACCTAATCCATCTCCCACAATACTTGTAACTAAACCCCCTGCACCATTGGGATCCCTTTCACCTGATCTATCATGTGTAGAAGGTGGTGCCTGACTAGCACTAGCACTGGTAGGTAAATGAGGTAAAGTAGCCAAGAACTGCTACAACATAGTTGTAACCTAGTCTAACTGCCCTGTCACTGCAGTCATCCTTGCCTATAACCCTTCCATAGCATTAATAAAAGTAAATGCATCATAGACTCGTATAGCTTTTGCATAAAAGATAATCTCAAAACTTCATCATCAAAGGGGAATCAAAGATCATCATAGATAAATGTCTATCATCAATAACGCAAATATGTATATCCAAGATAAATCAACAAATGATCCATACAATCAAAGCCCTGATCAACAATCAAATGATACATCAATATGATATCCAGATATCACAGATCTATTTCTATCTCATGACCTAGCAAGGGCACCTAATCCGTCTCCCGCAATACTTGTAACTAAACCCCCTGCACCATTGGGATCCCTTTCACCTGATCTATCATGTGTAGAAGGTGGTGCCTGACTAGCACTAGCACTGGTAGGTAACTGAGGTAAAGTAGCCAAGAACTGCTACAACATAGTTGTAACCTAGTCTAACTGCCCTGTCACTGCAGTCATCCTTGCCTATAACCCTTGAACATCCTGAACTAAGCTATCCACAATGCAAGGAATTGGAGGTGCCTATGCTGCTGGAGAGGCCTGAGGTGCCTATGGCACTAAAGGAACCTATGGTATCACTAGTGTTGAGCTACTCTGTGGATCTACCGTAGATGATCAACCTATCTCGAAAGTGATAGAAGTCTCTGTGGACTCTGTCTTTGTAGATCTTGTGCCTATAATGGAACCTATCTAGCCACCTAGACTCATCTATGTCTCTGACTAGCCCACTCTACACCAAATTTGACATGAACCTATTTATGAGGTACCTATGCCTTCACTAGCCTCTATCTAGGCTGCCCAAATCCACCACCTCGTCCCCTAGCATGACCACCCCACATCTAAGGTCTTGCAGCTCTAGGTCTCCTCGCAATAGGTGCTCTCTAAAATCTCTGTCTCTGAGGTCTCCTCCTATCTCCATTTCCATCATCATCATCTCCATCATCATCTGAAAGATCAACAACATCAAGAATAGGATCTACTGGATCTATGAATCTAACAAAGCAATGTCATAAGAACAGCTCTCGATTCTCGATAGACATCCCTACATCAGCTACATGCGTCATCATATCCCACCTAACATATCTGAGTTGATCAATCTGTGAATAGGAAAACTGATTATCAACCTGAGCTCACCACATGGATCTCTTTGCCTGTACCCTCGCATAAAGTGCCATACTCTGGGGCATGTCCTATACCCGGTCGTACTGACGGAGCACTCTCCCAAAGAAAAATCTCTCTTGCTACATAGTGGTGATCGCCCAATCATCCACCGAGGGGAAAACATATAAGGCACCTCATCATCATCCTCTCGCCAACCCTTGCAGAGTAGATATGCTCTCCATACGACCTGATCAATATCATCAATAGTCCGCCGCCAAAACTCAACCTTGCCCAGATGATGTTGGAAAACCATGCCATCATATAAAAATGCATACGGATACCCTCGGGCCTGCACTCATGCTGAGACTATTCTAGTGATAGGGATATGCTCCCAAGTCCACAGTTGTAACAAAACTGCACCTGTTGAGAGAGATGCACTACGTCTGTATATGATCTCATGTAAATCATGATATAGCTAGGCCAATATGCAAGAACCCTAGTCAAATATCTGAGGATGTACAATCAAATCCTCCAGTATGCAGCCCCATCCAAACGCAAAGCCACGAAGCCTCCTATCTAGAAGTAGTAATCCTTTGATAACTGCTCCTAACAATGCTGGAAAAGTAGGAAATGAAGCAAATTGTGCCCAAGTAATGCAATCATCAACAATGGTGTTGTCTCCAAACACCAGTCTGCATACGCTACTATCATAAATTGAGTCATAATATACCCGCTCTCCATGAGTCAGGATCCTCAACAATCTGTATACATCCTCAGGTGTGATAGTCATCTCTCCGAGGGGTAGATGGAATGTGTTATGGTCAGAGTGCCATTGCTCTGCCATAGCTGTCAAAAGACCTTAGTTTAGCTGAAACTGAGGGAGATCAAGAAGGAAACTAAGACCACATGTCTCGATCATCTGTCACTCATGAAGCGTAAACTCATCAACCAAATCAAAAATCTAGGACACAACACCCTGTACTCACAACTTACGGTAATGTTCCTACATTTTGAAGCAAGGTGAATCATATTAGTCTTTCTATTAAGGGATCATTCTAAGTCAATCAAACACATTAAATCTATCCTTGCTCTATTTAGAGCGCATCAACCTATTGTTCCTAACCTCTAGATCTTGAGAAGGGATCAATTTGGCATCATTTTAAGCAATTTTATTAGCATATCAAACATTCATTAATATGATTTATCTAGTATCCTAAACACAAAGTGACATTATGGACGTATATTTTCTAGCTTGGAATTCAATTGAGTTATCTGGATGATCGATCAAAGGCAATTCATCTATTTTACCTCAATTTTTCAATCTTTATGGTAGGTGGCACTTGAATAAGTGTACGTGGATTTTTAAGCCCCATGACGTTAAATATCTTACATGTGACACTTTCATCATCAGAGGTGGTGCTTTGCTTAACAGGAGGCCTTTTAAAGTCCATGAATTTTTAAGTTTCCTAGGCGGCCTTGAAATTATAGGGTTTCTTGGGCGGCGTTTAACTAATTAGGTTGCAAATTTTGACCTAATTCCTAAGCGGTTGGGGATTTCTCCAACGTAGCTCTTAAACATGCGGAGGTGGCTTTTCCCTACCCTAGGTGGATTTTTAACTATCCTACGCGATATTTATCAAAATTCTATCTAGAAAGCATTAAAAACATGCAATAAATGCTATTTAATGAGCAATAAATGCACTAGGAAGATTTGAACCACTCATCGGAGGCCTGTAGTTAGGAGGTCTCTGATATCGGCGTGCTTGCTCGAACTGATGCTCTCGAATAGGGACCACCATCACAGTCACACGCCACAGTATCAGAGCAAATTCTCAATAGTAAAAAGTGCAAATGAATAGTAAATTTGGGTTTTTCAACCTATTTAAGCTATTTTACCCTCATTTTGTGAGATTTTTGACCCAGTTAGACCAAATCTGCATATTCTTCACAATGGGGCATTTTTTGACATCTTTTCAGCATCATTGTTTATCAGAAATGCAATCATCTTGGATCTATTCTTTCATCAATGTACATCAAATTTTTCACATCTAAGATCAAAATGCTTTCATTTCTAAGGGGGCATCATCATATTAGGATTCTACATCATATCTTGTATCAAATCTAGGGCATTAAAAATTCAAACTTTATCAGTGGGGCATTTCGCATCAAGTTTCATATCAGAGTTTTGCATCAGGGTTTCACATCAGATTTTTGCATCAGGGTTTCATATCAAGGTTTCGCATCAGATTTTGCATCAAAACATCAATCAAGTTTTGCATTAGTCAATCAATCAATCAAAATCAAGTCAATGATCAGGACATCAAGTTTTCTTTGAATCAATGTGCTTCACACATCAATTCAAAGAGGGGCATTTGTAGACACCTAAAATTGACCAGGTGTCTCTTAATCATCCAAATCTGCAAATCTCAGCCAATTTCCCTAAATCTCATCAAAATGCATCAAAATGGATCAAAATCATTTAAATTAACATTTATCAAGGAATTGGACAAAATCAATTAAAATCAAAGGATTAAATAATCATGAAATCAAATAATCAAATTCAAGCCTAAAAGGGATCAATCAAATTATATAATTGATTTTAAGCAATTAATTATATAGTTTTAAAATAAAAAATCAAATCCAACCCATTCACCCTTACATGGCTAAATTATTTCACTGATTGAATTAAATAATCCTAATTTCTTTCAACTCAAATTGATCAACCAATGAGAGTTGAGGATCTTGTCTTCTTGTCCCACCCTTTGAGGACAACCATTTAAATGGTCCCCCCATTTGAAACCATCTCAAATCCTTTCACTCAACCAAGGCTTGACCATGGTTAATTCACTCTACCCCCTACCCTTGGGAAATTACTATAAATACAAGCCATTTTTTATGCATTTGATATCCTAGAAATTCAAGAGCAAAGCATCCTTATTATAGGCAATTTGTTAGTAATTGAGAGTAATTGAGCATTTTCCATAGCATTTTGATCAATTAGGAAGAAAATTGTTTATTTGAGGAGCATCTCATGAGCTTTTTGAATTAGAAGAATACATCAATTGAGAGAATTGAGCTAGATTAGAGAATATTTGTTATCATTTTATCATTCTAGGGTTGTCCTTGAGAGAGATTAAGGCTGAGAGATCTCTTAACAAAGGTTAGATAGAGAACCATAAGATGTCATGGATTTAATTGCAATTTTTAGATTAAATTGATTTTTCTTTCCATAGAATTGTTGTTATTGATCCTAATTTCATGAAGGTGTAATCTCACACACATAGTTTGCTTCTTTCCAACTATACAAATCTTCTTTAAATCAATCACTTAACTCTGGTCAAATAAAAATAAATAAACAATCAGTTAAGTCTATCTTTAGCTCTTTCTAGCTAGATATTTTGTCATTTTCCAAACTCTCTGTTTCATCGGTCAACTCTGCAGTTAGTCATCGGTGACAACTAACAGTTCTTTCGGCATGACTCCAGTTAGCTTCATGATCTCTGTCCGTCGGGCAACTCTATTTTCAGCTCGTTGAGCATCCTGTGGTTTCACTTCATCAAGAAACACTATCTTCTGCTCATTGGGTATCACTATGACTTTTCTTCTTTACCTTTACTGATGGTGTGCACTCTGTCAGTGTTATCTGTCACTTAGTGAATACTTGACTTTTATGCATTGATGAAAGCATAACCTTTGTTCCATTGATTCTTTGAATTCTTTGGCATTATATACATGACCGTACAGATGATATCAAATTGACATCAATGAAAATACAAACCATTAACTAATTTAATGTCTTGCATTATCTTCAACTTAACATTATCAAACATTTAATCAGTTACATGTCATCAATCTCTCCCTTTGGAATTGATGGTAACATATTATATTATCACACTATACTATTTCTTATACAATATGAAATACAACAGTTGAGATTCATCAAACTACCAATCTTTTTGTTCTGATAACTGATAAATGTCTGAACTCCAGTAAGCTATGTTTTAGCTTAGATTTGATTCTTGCAGCTCTTCATCTTCTGATGTGTTGTGTCCTCTTCTTGTATCAATTTCTATCTTTTGACTGTTCTTTTCTTTTGTTATGTCTTTTTCTCTTTTCAACAAATCTCCCTCTGTGTAATCTTTTATACAAATTTCTCTCCCTTAGGATATAATCTCTCCCTATTAGAGTAATCTGATAATGGATAATCTCTCTCTCTTTTTCTGAAGAATGTGATAATATGGATAATCTCTCTCCCTTTGACAATAATTCCAAACAAATATCTCACAGATATCTAACATTCATGTCAAACAATGTTTTCTCTCCATCCATAATATATTCCTTGAATTTCCCTTATCCATCAGCAATACAACAATATGCTCTGGTGCTCTGTTCATGTATATAATTGTCTCTATATAGATGTATCTTTGAAGTTCATCTCTTTTCTTGCATCAATATGAATGATATTCTAATAATATGTAGGCTGATGCAGCCTTCAGTCATATTACTGACTGGTAGATAATGGTTTGACCCCCAGTCTCTTTCTCAAGTACTCAAATGTATCCTTGGGCAGTGGCTTGGTGAAGATATCATCTAATTGTTCTTTTGATTGCACATACTCAAGTATCACCTCTTTTTCTTGAACTTATTCTCTTAAATATGATACTTGATGGCAATGTGTTTAGTCTTGGCATGCATGACTGGATTCTTAGAAATGTTTATTGCACTAGTGTTATCACAATAGATAATTACTAGTTCTAAGATCTTCATATGCATACCTTCCAACAAATGTTTGATCCATGCAATATTTGAGCAATTTTCAGTAGTAGCAACATACTCTTCTTCTCCAGTAGAATGTGAGATGCATCATTGCTTCTTGCTAATCCATGTGACAAGTCTGTCACCCATAAAGAATGCTCCTCCGGTTGTGCTCTTTCGGTCATCAAGATTTCCAGCCCAATCAGCATTGGTAAACACCTTAAGTTCAAATTTGGCTTCTCTTCTATACCATAAGCCAAATTCCTCAGTGTTCTTCAGATATCTTAGAATTCTTTTCACAGAAGTCATATGTGATTCCCTGGGGTTAGCATAAAATCTAGCAACAATTCCTACTGCATGTGCAATATCTGGTCTAGTGTGTACAACATACATGATTTTTCCAATCATTGATCTATACAAAGTCTGATTTTTCTCTGTTGTCTTGTCCTCCTTTGTTAACTTACATCCAGTAGCCATCGGTGTTCCAACTAGTTTGGAATCTTCCATCTTGAATATTTTTAGGACCTCTTTGATGTATTTGGACTGTGTAATGAAAATACCTTCACTTTGTTGAATGATATGTAGACCAAGAAAGAAATTGATCTCTCCAAACATAGAAATCTCAAACTCTTTGCTCATCTCATTAGAAATTGATTTCCATAGTACATCATTGCCTCCAAATATGATGTCATCAACAAATATTTCAGCAATCAAAGTGTTAGCATCAGTATCTTCCTTCAAATAAAGATTACTATTTTTAGTAGTCCTTACGAATCCAATACTTATAAGATAGGAATGAATTCATTTATACTAGGCTCTAGGAGCTTGTTTCAATCCATACAGGGCTTTGTGAAGTCTACGTACCATGTTTCTCTTGTCTGGATCAAAAAACCCTTCTAGTTTCTCAATGTATACCTCTTCTTCAATTATTCCATTTAGGAATGCTGACTTGACATCTATTTGATATACTTTGAATCCTTTGAATTTAGCATAAGCAAGTAGTATTATTACTCCTTCTAGCCTAGCAATGGGTGCAAAGGTCTCTCCATATTCTATACCTTCTTCTTGTGCATACCCCTTGCATACTAGTCTTGCTTTATTTCTTGTGACTTCTCCATTCTCGTTTAGCTTATTCCTGAATATCCATTTTGTACCAATGACATTCTTGTCATATTGTCTTGGCACAAGTGACCATTTCTTGTTCTAATCAGTCTATTCAATCTCATGATTCATAACACTTATCCATTCCTCATTATCTAGTGTAGCATTGACAGATTTTGGCTCAAACTCACAAATTAAACAATTTGAGGTTAAAGACTTACTTCTTATTCTTGTACCAGCTTTCTTATCTCCTATGATCTGGATCTCTGGATGGTTCCTTCTTAAATATCTTGCAAGTATAGGTACAACTCTTTGTGTATCAGCTTGATCATAATTTTGATCTTCATTCTATTCTTCATCACCTTGCACATTATTCTGATTATTATCCCGACCGTTGGTAACAACGGTCTGATCGTCGGTTGTAACATTCTGTTGTTCTGGAATTAAGCATTGTTGCTCAGATAGAGTGTTGGGTTCTTCATAGTATACAAACTTGTTGTAGTCCTCTGGTTCTTTTGTGCTTTCTAGCTCATTCTTTTCTACAAATTCATCTATCTTTACATTTGCACTTTCAACAATTTTGTTAGAAGCCTTGATAAGACATTTATAAGCTTTACTCTTGGTGGAACACCCCAGAAAAATACCTTCATCACTTTTGGCGTCAAGCTTTCCATTTTTATCATCCTTTAAGACATAACATTGACTACCAGAGATTTTTAAGTAACTTACATTGGGTGTTTTACCATACCATAGCTCATAAGGTGTCTTCTTTGTGTCCTTCAATAGTACTCTGTTAAGTGTGTAGACAATAGTACTGATAGCTTCCCTCCAAAATATTTGGGTGATGCCTTTCTCTATCATCAATGTTCTAGCACAATCAACTATTGATCTGTTCCTTCTCTCAGTAATCCCATTTTACTGTGGTGTTCTTGGTGCAGAAACCTATCTTTTTATACCATGCTCATTATAGAAATTGGTGAATTCATCTGATATAAATTCTCCTCCTCTATCTGACCTCAAGCATTTCAAAGCCTTACCACTTTGTTTTTATACCATAGCCTTATACCATTTAAACATCTTGAATGCTTCAGATTTATCTTTTAGAAACATGACTGTCGTCATTCTAGAGTAATCATCAACAAAAAGAATAAAATATCTATCTCCATAATAAATCTTTGTCCTCATTGGTCCACATAAATCAGTATAGAATAATTCTAGAATGTCATCAGATGTATGGTTTTTACTTTTGAAACTAGACTTAGTCATTTTACCTTTTTGACAATTCTTGCACATGATGTTGTCGGGCTTTGTCATTGTCGGTAAGCCTCTTACATTTCTCCTTCTGCTTATTTTCATCATGTTGTCAAAATTCTCATGACACAATCTTTTGTGCCACAACTATATGTCTTCATTTCTAGTCATTAAGAAAGTGATGTTAGTATCATTTAGATAAAACAAGTTACCTTTAGTCTGTTCACTGGTACCAATCAATTTTTCTGATTCATTGAAGATATTTTCCTTCTTATTCTCAAATGCTACTCTATCACCTGAATTATTCAATTGAGAAACACTCAATAGATTATAATTCAATCCTTTTACCCAATAAGAATTTTCACATTTAATCATGTTATTCAACATTCTAGTTCCTTTACCTTCAAATGGACAAGGTGTATCATTACCCATTCTTACTATACCACCATTATAATACTCAAAAGTGTTAAACTTTTCTTTATCACCGGTCATGTAGTGAGTGCAGCCACTATCTATAATCTAGATGTCATTCTTGCTAACCTTAGATATGAGTGCAATTTCTACATACCTTTCATCTTCGTCTGAATCATCCTTCACAGCTAAAAATACCATCTTGATGTCTTCATCAGGTTCTATGTCAGTATCTTCATCTTTGCAAGCAGCTAGATAGCTAGCCTTCTTGCCTTTGTCTTTGTAATCTCAAGTATCTCTTCTTTCTGATTGTCAGTAACCTCTATAATCTTTTTTATCACCTTTTTCATATTTCTTCTCAAGAGATCTATCATTACTTCTATCATCTTTTCTTCTGTTAAAACATCTTGAAGCAAAGTGTCCAATCTCTTTACAATTAAAGCATACAAATGGTAACTTTCCTTTGTATTTACCTTTGCCTCTTTGCATTCTTCTAGCCATAAGTGCTTCTATTTCATTGAGATCTTCTTCTTCACTTTCACTTTCATGATCTCTTCTAGATGTGTGTCTATGACTTGATTTGCTTATTCTCATAGAAGACTTAAATACAAACTCTAAGTTTGGTAAGACACTATTATCAAAGTCATTCATCTCAAATGAATTCAGTCTACCAATTGAACTATCAAGAGTAACTATATTGTTTGCTACTGCTCTCATTTCTTGAATGGTAGAAACTCTAATAGCATATACATGCAGTAAGGTTCTTAATATTTTACTTGCCACTATCTCCTCTTCAAGTGTACCTCCAACTCCTCGTATAGAATTGACTACTTCCTTTATTTTTGTGCTGTACTGTGTGATGTTTTCTCCTTCTTTCATTCTAAGATCATCAAATTTTCCTCTAAGACTTTCTGTCTTGGCTCTCAAAACATTTGTATCACCTCCATATACAAGCTTCAGTTTGTCCCACATCTTCTTTGCAATTTTGCAATCCTTGGCATCTTCAAATTCAACATCAGAGAGTGAGGAAGAAAGCTCTATAACCATGCAGTTGTGTTCATCCTTCTCTCTCAATTGATCTACTGTCAATACTCCTATAGGAAATACATGTTCAGTATCTAGGAATTGAGTAACATCATTAACAATACCTGATAAGTGGATTCTTATCCTGCTTTTCCATGAAGCAAAGTTGTCTTTGTGCGACTTGGGCACATCTCATCTGTTCATCTTGTGATCTTGACTTAGGTCTTGAAACCTTCTTTTCTAAGCACACAAGCTCTGATACCAATTGTTAGTAATAACTGAGAGGGGGGGGGGGTGAATCAGTGGTCTCAAAAATTTTATCCTTCAAATATTAACCACCAATAAAATAAACCTCATATTATTAAGTCCCTACAAGATGCATGCCATAAAATACTTATAATGATTTGACTATCTGTCAGTTTTCCTTGTCCATCCTTATTCTCCTTGATTACTAATAAGAAGTATAACTATTTAGCAAAACTTAGTAAATAAGAATGTAAGGAAACTCAAGTGCGGAAACAGCTTCCTACACTAATCTCTATAGGAAAGTATTGTGAAAATTCTTTTTAAAACCTTACAATTTCAGATTCGTTAACTACTTAAACAATGATATTGCAGCCACATACCATGCATACAGAAAATAGAGAATGACACAATGATTTACCCTGGGGAAAACCTTTCGGTAAAAAACCCCAGCACTCCAAAACCTGCACAATGTATTATCTACAACACAACGGTTACAACACACTTGCAATGCAAGTTCTTTCAGGAGACAATCGACACACACAGACAAATCCAGTAGCACTAGATTATACCAACAATAAACTCTTTTCATATCTTTTTCTGTAACCCTAAAAAATGCTTATATCATGCACTTTCCTTTTTAGGGCAACTTCCAAAGATAGCCGCATTAGGGTTTTACCATTCTCTGAGAAAATAGGAACCCTAAAAAAATTTTCCCCATGATTGTGGAAGAGTGTAAAGTACTCAACTTTATCAGTTGCCACATGTCTTGCATGTCTTCACCTATCATTGAAATATCCTAGAAATAGCTCTTATGTGTCATAGGAATCCCTCATAACTATTTCAGCCATGATCTCCTTACACACCATTCCAGATGCTGACACATCAAGTGGCGTGACACATCAACATGCCAACTAGACATGTACACTCACACCTAATTACATTATTTGCAAGAAAATACATTTTAAAAAATAAATAATAATAATAGGAATTATACAAGGTTGAGACACCTTATTCCTAACAAAGAAGAGTATACCGATCAACCCAATGTTAACTATGTCAGATACAAAACAATAAAGAAATGAATCATACACACATAACACATGAATTTTTAATGTGGAAAACTTGTTAAGGGAAAAACCACTGGGACCGATACCCCAAATTTTCACTCTTCTGAAGTGAGCCCTATTAGGAGCCAACCCTGTTAAAGGTTACAAACACACTGTTAAGTGTGACCTTGTTAGAGGATTTTATACATAGAGGTTGTCACTTA
>MU224776.1:1008812-1039658 GCA_018584345.1 Thuja plicata | reverse complement strand
TTCATGAATCAACCTTTTTGGCACTCCTTGGGATGTACCTCAATATATAGAAGACTATTAAGTCCTGCTCTATTAAGAGACTTGATGCTTCAATGGTTAAACTGAAACACTATGACCTATTTCTAATTCAAATTTGAATTGCAGGTTTTCAGATCTATTTAAGTATATTACCTCTCTGATCAATGTATCAATTCAATTCTTTGTGCTCCACACTTTCTTCTCTATGATGTTGTGCTTCACTGTTCATTGGTGTCTGCAGAATTCTTTAGCTCTCCTTTAGCTTGATTGATCAGGACTGTATGAATTTATTCTTCATCAGTTTCTCTTCAACATCCTCTTTCTATTCACTCCCCTTAATCCCATTTTCATGTGATACAAACATGAATTAAGCTTGTCTGTTATATAGACATGATATTCATTGTTTCTTGATTCTTGATTCTTGATTCTTGGTGTGAAATAAAATCCAGCCAATTTTATTTAAAGCATAACTCCTGATTTATCTCATAGTTATCTTCTTGCCAACTGTACAAATCTTCTTTAAATCAATTACTTAACTCTAGTCAAATAAAATAAAGAAAACAATTAGTTAAGTCTATCTTTAGCTCTTTCCAGCTAGATATTTTTTCATTTTCTGAACTCTCAGTTCCATCGGTCAACTCTACAGTTATTCGTTGGTGACAACTGACAGTTCTGTCAGTGTGACTCCAGTTAGCTTCGGGATCTCCATCCGTTGGGCATCATTGGATTTTTACTCATTGGGCAACTCTGTTTTCAGCTTGTTGGGAATCCTATGGTTTTTCTTCGTCAGGAAACACTATCTTCTGCTCGTCGGGTATCACTGTGACTTTTCTTCTTTGCCTTTACCGATGGTGTGTACTCTGTCAGTGTTATCTGTCACTTAGTGAATACTTGAATTTTATGCATTGATGAAAGCATAACCTTTATTTCATTGATTCTCTAAATTATTTTCCATTATGTATATGATCGTATAGACGATATCAAGTTGACATCAATGACAATACAAACCATTAACTAATTTAATGTCTTGCATTATCTTAAACTTAACATTATCAAACATTTAATTAGTAACATGTCATCATACTAGTCAAATGTCAGGAACATAACTAGCCTCTCAAAAGTGAGAAGTGCTTCATGATGATGCAGGAAGATGTAGTGCTGGGACATTTTATGTCTAAAGCTGGAATCCAGGTAGATCCTAAGAAAATAGAGGTAATTCTCTCACTACCTATCCCTACAAAGCAAAAGGATGTTAGGTATTTCCTAGGACATGTTGGCTACTATCGAAGGTTTATCCAAAATTTTAGTCAAATAGCCAGTCCTTTGTATACTTTTCTTACCAAAGAGGCTCAATTTGCTTGGACAAAGGAATATGATGAATCCTTCCTATAGCTGAAGTCGCTATTGACAACTACACCCATACTTAGGGGCCCTGACTGGTCTTTTCCATTTCACATTCATACAGATGCTTCAGACTACACAATAGGTATTGTCTTAGGACAAATGTCTAGTAACCTAGAGAATGCAATTTACTACATTAGCAAGAGCCTCCATGGACCAAAGTTAAACTATACAGTGACTGAGAAAGAATTACTAGCAGTAGTTTATTCTCTAAACAAATTTTATCATTACATAACTGGTTATCCCATTTTTGTTCATACTGACCATGCAACAATTAAATATCTCATGAACAACCCTGCCATAACAGGAAGGTTAGCAAGATGGCTACTTCTTTTGCAGGAATTTGACATTACAATCATTGACAAGCCTGGGAAGGCAAATGTAGTAGCTAATTATCTATCCAGAATTCACCATGTTGAAGAAGATACTACTCTGATAGATGATGCATTTTCATATGAGCATTTGCTTCATATTATTGTCTAGTCTATAGTATGCTGACATAGCTAATTAACTTGCAGCTAACAAAATACCAACATATTTTTCTTATAAGGATAGGAGACTGCTTGTTGAGAAAAGCTTTAATTTCTCTTGGATTGATAACATACTATTTTACACTAGACCTAATTAAGTAATGCGAAGATGTGTGCAAGAAGATGAGACATATGACAATCTCCATGCATGTCATAATGAGCCATGTGGGGGACACTTTGTAGCAAAAAGGAAAGCCCAAAATATTTTAACAACTGGATACTACTGGCCTACACTTCATAAGGATGCAGCCATCTACACAAGGAAATGTGACAAATGTCAGAGAATGGGCCAACCAACTAGATCAGATGAAATGCCCCTTAATCCATAGGTGGTGGTAACTCCATTTGACAAATGGGGCATGGACTTCATTGGCCCAATAGACCCTCCAGGAAATGGGAAGTCTTACATCCTGATGTGCACTGATTATCTAACCAAATGGGTCAAAGTAAAAGCCATGAAGCATGCCTGGGATCATAAAGTTGCAAAATTTTTGTATGATGAAATTATCACCAGATATGGAGTACCAAGAGAAATTGTAACTGACCAAGGCACTCAATTCACTTCCAATCTGATAATAGAGCTCATGAAAGAATATAATATCAGACATCAGAAGTCAAGTCCCTATCAGCCTTAGGCCAATGGATAGGTTAAAGTTACAAATCAGGAAATTGAAGCCATCTTAACAAAAAAAGTTCATTTGCATCATCGAGATTGGAGAAACAGGTTATCAAAAGTTGTCTGGGCATATAGAAAAACCTAGAAAACCACCACAGGGTTCACTCTATTTTAACTATTATATGGAAAAGCAACAATGCTACCCATTGAATTTGAACACAAAACTTTGCAGACAGCACTAGAGTTAAATATTGATCTTCCTGTAGCACAAGAAGAGTGATTGTTGCATCTCAATTCCTTTGATGAAATGCACAAATCTTCCCTAGAGCTCACTAAAATAGTACAAAAGAAAATGAAAAAGTGGTATGACTCACATATTAAGAACAAACAGTTTCACGTTGGTGATTGGGCATTACTCTATGATTCCAGATTCAAGGAAATACCAAGCAAGCTAAAGACAAGATGACTGGGGCCATATGAAATAAACCATGTCTTCACTAATGGAGCCATCTAGTTGACCAAAATTGACCCAGTGCACTTCAAGCTATTAGTCAATGGACATCGGCTAAATTTTTATCACCAACCACAAACAAAAGAAGACTTCCTGCAGCAATTCCAACAACAAATATCAAAAGAGCAACAGGTAACACTTCCTACAGCAGAGGGTGCAAACCTTCTTCCCGTAGCTCTTCAAGATAATTCCATAAAGCATGTCCATATTAAAAAATTTGTGTTCACAAGAAGTTCATCCCCATTCACTTTCTAATTCTTCTTTCCAACTCATCTCATTTCTTTATCTTCCACCCACCCACCTTCCATGTCATCACCATTTTTCTTTCTTTTCTTCAAATAAGAGCCGAATACACTAATGCAAGACACCACCACTTTTGTTCCACTCTCGCCACCTTTTTCTGGCACGTGCAATGATAGATTGAAAGGTACAAAATTTTCCATTTCTAGCACATAGATTTTGATGATTATATCTAGTACTATAATAAATGTATCATTGTGGCATTAAGCCAATTCCATTCCTCGTGCCAAGTATGCCAAGTGGGGACACATGTCAATGTTTTTTAGGAGGGAGGGAATTGTATTAATTCCTAAAATGTGATTTCTATTTACTCCTAAAATATTTAACATCACCTCAAATCTGTACTTCGCCTTTGTCTCATTAAAGTCCCATTGCTATATTGCACAACTATCGTACCTTTATTCCCAAATTATCTCTGATTGTCAGACTTGATGTGACTTATAATTAAATTATGTAGCAATCCATAGTAAGAGCTATAATTTCTCTTGTTAAAATACATCACCATTGTTCATGCTAAGAATAACAGGGGAATTTTGAAGGAAGCCCATAGTTTTAAAAAATGAGTAGTCTGAAACTCAAAAAGGAATAAGGCATTTATCTACTATAGAGCAGACAAATTGAAAAATAGCAAGCACAGATGGGAGGCCACTTGCAGAGACATGAGTTGGTAGTACATGGTGTTTTACTTTTAGATGTTGAAGTAGTAAGAAGGTTTAATGCATGTGGTTGGTTAGGATATTTCTTAAAGTTAACAAAGTTTGATGAAGACTCAGCAGCTGAATTTGCAAGTACATTTGAGGAAGGGAAAGCAACTGTATGGGGATTGACTATGGTCACCATAGAAGAATAGATAGCAGAAGTTACTGGGTTACCAATGGTTGGAGAGCACTACCCCAATGTTCATGATGCCAGATCAGCTAGGGCCCAGTTTACCCTACTAGGCAACCCTCCTCTAGAGATTACCAAACAAGGGTGAAAAAAAATGTCTATCCCTTCACCGTATAATGAGCTGGCTATGCATATTATCAAGTATTTTACATGTGAAGGGATATTTTCCAATTTTCATGCACATCATTTTAAATTACTGAGTTATGTAAGGCATAATCTTCCAATGAATGTCCCCAATTTCTTGTACAATATGCTATGCATTAGTGCTGAGGAGACCCAAAAAGGAAATGTCAATTCTGTCACCCAACATGCCCTAATTAAATTGTTAATAGAAAGATCTCTTAGGGATGCCTCTCCCATGGCATGGTTAGAATTTGTCCAGCATAAAACCCTACAACCATAGGTTAACCCTAATGTGCAATCTGGTCATGATGATGCAATACCAATTGACCCAGCGGTCAAGGAAGATACCCAGGGGAAAGAAATTGAAAATTTGCAAGAAAGTATGCCTTTACCTACTCATGAGAGAAATTTACCTACTTCTACTCAAACAAAAGGAAAACAAAAATTAGAGGGAGAAACTTCCGTTCCTACAACCAAGCCACAAACCCCTACAACCTCAAAGGGGAAGAAAAGGAAGTCGATTCCTGTAGAAGCTACTCCTACAACAGAGAAGCCGAAGAATGTTATTAAGAAAAAGGCTGTAGAGATTGAAGAAACCCCTATGCAAAGAATCCCTAGAATAAGAGGATAACTCCCTAGGGTATCCTTAGAAAGCCAACCCGCTTCCCCTTTGTAATATGATGAACAACCTAATATATGAATTATCCCAGACAATTCCCCAAATCAGTTTGCAATTCCAGACTTTCCTCCAAATTCAACAAATATTTATGAAGTTGAACCTGATGTTTACCAAAATAGTCCCCAAGAAATCCATCTGGATATCCCAGATAGTAATGAGGAGAGTGCCTCAGAAACCCATCAATCAGCCCACTCAGAGACTGCCCTATTTCCATAAAAAAGAACTTGGTTAAAAAGTTTCTTAGAACAGTCATGGAAGGAACAAAGGAGGCAAAGTAACCAGACAGAAGATTGTGTCCCAATCACCTTGTAGAAGCTTCTCTTTGGACTACATAATAAGTATGTTTTAACAACAAATTTATGGGAAGAAGAGAAAAAGAAAATGAAGAAAGTAATAACAGAGCAAGGGGAGGAGATTGTAGAGTTGAAAGAGCAATTGGCACAACAGAAACAAAATATGGATCATGCCCTTAAATTGGCAGATCAAATAATTACATGTAGGTCACCCTCTAGGTTTTATGCCATCTATTTGAAATAACAGTTCCTCTTGTTCCAACTAATGATGACCATTAAAGATATAGACTCTGAGTTCAAGTCAACTCAAGAACTTTATGGGCTATACCAGACCCTTCCCTCATGGCAGTAAAATTTACTTTGTGATTTGTACATACATAACTTCATTATTCGAACAGAGACTAAGTGGAACCCTCTACTTTACATAGGGGATGTACACCTAAGGGCATTAATGTCTTGGATGCACAATGAGGCCAATTATGATAGACAGCTAGAAAATTACAGGGAACATGAGAAAATAGAACCATTTCCATTGAGGGTAGAGAGCAGCAAGCCAGATATACTCCTTAGAGATTGGCTCAATTTGACCTATGGAAAAATTAAGGAGGAAACAAGGAATAAAATATTTGGGATCAAAACAAAGGTCTATGCAGAGTATGACAACATGTCCTACTTTGTCTTTTAGAGAGCCCTGGTTGGTACTAGAAGTAGATGGGGTAGGTTCCCGAAGCATTTAAGAAGTTAGAACCACATAGTCCTATCAACCTACAAGTAGCTATTCATAGAGCATCGAAATAAATGCAGTTGGATAGGGAAATTAGGCAAGAACTCAAGTGTCCACTCACCATGCAGCCACCAATGCTCCTTTGGCCCCTGTATGACATCAACACTGACAGGCTTGACCGACTACAGGAGGATCACAGGGTGGATGTCTTAGAGAAGAAAAGGGGGTTCCATTACACTTTCAAGAGCCAGAGGTGAGGGAGGACAAAGGTTGGTGATTTCAGAGTAACTACCCAAAGATGCAATGCTTGAGGACAAGAATTCAGCTTACTAGGGGGCAGATGATGAGATAATTTACTGTCTCTATTATATTAATCTTTATACTCTATTTTTAAGTATTACCAAAACATTTGTGGAATTATAATTAGTTGAACTTATGTCAAAGTACAGTTAGAACCACTAAGCCCATGGGTAGAATAGATATGTCATGTTTTGCCTATATAATATATATTGCAATATTTCATATAATAATCAGAATGTGTGTTCTAATATCTGGATCAATTTGATTAAGTTTACTTGTATGTATATCTTTGCATGATAACTAAATTGCCAGGAAGTAGGAGCCGCTTGAGAGTGGTTGACAACATTCAAAGAGGATGTTGAAGACCAGCTGTCAATGGATAACCATCATGGCATCAGAAGACACGGCTACTATAAATAAGGAGCTAGTGTTCCAGAAATGCAGGGATGTAGTGCTGCTATATTCCCTTCACACTCCCAACAAGTTGACTTGGTCACCCAGACTTCATTGCATATGTCATGGGCTGTTACATTTCCTATTTTTCCTCTTTGGTGTGGTTTCAGTCAGATTGTTCATTTTTTGTTTTAGAATAAAGAGTCGATCCTCTATTTATAGGGATGGGAATGTTAGTTTGTAAGTTCAGAGGTTTTGGAATACATTGTTCTGTTGCATCTTGCACAAGTTCATTTCCATTTTTATGTATTGTTCTTATGTAATCAGTTCTTGAAATATAATGAAGTGACTTTTGGTTTATCTTTTGTGTTAATAGATTAGCAGAAGCCAACCAAGGGAGCCCACTTGGGAGGTGGATTAGAGTAGAGTAGAGTATATTTTCTTTCAACATTTCAAGTATTCTAGATAGAAGATTACAGTTTCTTCCTGCAGCATTGTACTTTGTGAATGTTCCTGCAGCACCTGCAAGGATAGGTTTAGTGAATGCTCTAGGTTGAAAGAATAGGCTTAAGTAGATTTTTCAATTTGTAGCTTCATTTAAGTAAGGATTAAGTGTATTTCCTTTCCTACAGCTCTAGTATAGATTCCTTTCATGCATTTTACCTTCCTGCAACATAGGTAGGATGACTCTTTAAGGGACTTAGAGCACATACTATGCCATACCATTTTAGGTATATGTCCCTGGGTTGAAAAACTAAATGCACCTCATGGTGGGAGAAGTGATCCTTAGATTGAATAAACTATTCCTAAGAGAGTCCTTGGGCATGATTACAAAGCACCTATTGTGAGGCGGTTCAAAGTTCACTTCTCAAATGAAAAATCCTTAGACTACAACCCTGAGGAAGGCTCATTGCCTTACAATTGGATCACAACAATGATCTAGAGTTTTGTGAACTGTGAAAGTAACATCTTCCCTATATTTGATACAACTCCAATGTAACACATTGAAAATTTCTATTCAAACCCTTTTTGAAACACTTATGATCATCACTGAATTAGGCTCTTCCTCTACTAGCAACCTCTAGCATTCGCATCCATAATCTGCACCTTGAATTTCCCTAATTCATCATCTTATACCAAGAACTAGGTCAAAAAAACCTAATTCACCATCTCTTCAAATCAACGCACCAAATCCCATGTTTAAAATCTATGTCTGACCCTCAAATCATATCCTTGACCTATCATCCACCTTGAGATCATAAATCTCCTAGATTTCATGATTTAGCACTTGCGCAACAAAATTTACCAACTAAGTCAGCCAAGAATAAAAGATAATAATAAAAATATTATTATTGACAAAAACTTCTACTAATATTATCCATATGTATCACCAAGACATCAATCACATATTTCAAGAATATCTGATAACATCATTATAAACACTCAAACACACCAATCTACCACAACCATTGGATTTGTCAGCCCTTTTTCTACCAAACCTAAATAACATTGTCAACAAGTCTCTGAGACAATAAAAATATGCCATGTGAACCTCTAAAGTACAAACCCTATGAATTAAAGACACTTGAGTATGTCCCAAACAAACTCCTAGGTTCTCTCCATGAAATTCTAACTTGATTTTGTACAACAAACCTCTCGTTGTCTTCCCATAAATAATGTTTTTCACCATGTTTGTTAGTCACCAATTGTAACCTTGAATCGTGCTCAAAACTTCATGATATCCTTTGAAACTTGCAGTGAAATAATTATTGGCCTTCTTCAATAATGTCCCATGTGTATAGTCTCATATCTGTAATATTTGATTCTCACTAGACCTCTGAACATCATGTTCCACTGGCTAACCTACAACAATTAAGTTAGCAACAAACAAATAGATCTTTTAATAAATTCCTCTTATTCCTCTTATATGTTCTCTGATTCCTCTGATATATTGACATCAATGAAAACACATCCAATTATTTTAATATGCCAACAATCCCCTTATAATAAAATCAAAAAATTAGAGTTTCAAAAGCTTTCGCCACAAAACTTGAAAAATCAAAGAAAAACTCATCTTCGAAAACAAATTTCTCATAAGTGAAAATCCTCAAAACTAAAATTTTCATTTTTAACAAAATTCCCTAGAACTTAGAATTTTTTATGATTTTAAATTAATTAGTATTTGGTAATATAATTATAATGATTTCAAAATTTAATAATAATAACTTATCCAATAATATCTTTTATTAATAATACATAATGATATTTGGAAAATGAAATTATAATAATGCAAATTATTAATGTCTCTTGTAATTAATTAATATATGATGATTAAAACCTAATAATATTTTTATTAAACCTTAATAATAAAAATAAACAACATTATAAAATAGCTACTATTTTAATTATAATAATGTAATATATGAATGGATCATTTCGTGTGTATATATATATATACCCAAACCCATCATACAAAATAAACTAATGAGATAATCAAACCAAATCCATACTCAACCAGGGTAATTGGATTCAAGTCATCCTAACCAATCTAATAAGGTAGGTAAATGAGATACTTTTCCTTATGTAGGACAATGGATTAAGGTTAGGATATGGTTTAGGCCTGAATTCTACCTCCCCTCTTCCACCATCGAGATGTATGAAAAGGCATGCTTAGACCAGCTAATGATAATGCCAATAATGACAATAAATGAAGGGGATTGAGACATCATGTGGATCTCATAATTGAGTAGCTATGACTTCATCCCTCTTCATACAAACACATCAAACATAAATATAAACATATCTATAATCAATGTGTGTACAAATATAAGGGTTAGTATCTCAGCGAAACATAATCAACTGTATCATCATCATATGTCCTAACATGAATGTGTAAGAACCATTAAAACATAATAATGAACAAACATCATAATTGTGTTGATCTCCAAGTTATTTTGTCTATTAGTGTCACACACTTAGTCATAATCAAGGCAGGTTGGTCGGTCATCACTACGACCAACCCATCTCACTAAGGTCAAGCAATGTAAATGAATTGTGTAATATTATGTATTGACAAAGAAGTAGTTACTTCCAAGAAATTCAGTGGTCGTCAAGTAGTCAGGAGATGATGAGCATGAATGATTGTCGAGTTGCATAGATAGTTAGTGTTGAGTGACAGTTTTGACCGAGCATCAGAGTTTACATATGCTGAGTGAGATAGTTTTGATATATGTGTTTGGAATGGCACAAAAACTTTGAAAAACCATTTTGGCCAACTTCTATGAATCATTTAAATATTGTTGAAGATATTTAATGCATTAATTATGTGTTATTTCTGAGATCATGAATCCCTATGCAAGCAATGCAACCAATCAAAATTAGGTATTCTTAAGCGGAAAAAGTGATGAATCTAGATCGTTGATCTTGATCTAGATGCTTCATTGATGATATATATATGGAATGATTCAAACCCTAAATCAATGCATGTGTGTGGATGCAGATGTGAAGAGAAGAGATCAAGTGTGTATGCATGTTAAGTAGAGTTTTTCATATCTCAAGCATAGACTAGGAAGAGTGACCGAGCAGAGTAGTGAAGGATAGAAAAGAGATATATCAGATTGTGAGATCAATTAAGAGTTGTAAAGAGGATATTTGTTATTATTATTTGAAGTGCAGGCTGAAGGATTGGGTACTGATACATTCTAGCAAGTGAATTAGGGTAAATCTCTTAACATATTGTTACTTAGTTGTAAGTTTAAATCCTTTAACAAGGTAGATTGTATAAGTATGTAAGCTCTTAACAAGGAAGAACCCTCATAGGGTAGATCATCAGAAGTGATTAAACTTTGTAGCCCTAATAGGAACACTTTATTACTATAGTAGTGATGAGTTGTGGGTGTCATCCCCACCCCAATTTTACCTTTCAAGGGTTTTTGGGTTACCAAATATTTGTGTTATGTGTTTATTATGGATGTGATTAGATGTTAGATCTATTACAGCATTTCAGTTAATGTTTATGTTTACATGTTGAATCTATTTGTTTCAGAAGTGTAACATTTTTATAGATCTGATTGACCCCCCCCCCTCCACTCAGTATACTGCTTTCCCATATTAGACTTCCAACAATTGGTATCAGATCATTGTTCTCTTAGAAGAATTCTAACCACTTGAGAGTTAAGATCTTGGAGATGGAAGTTTATAAGTTGGGAAAGGTCATTGAGAATCAGAAGATTGATATCCAGCTGGTACTATCACAGCTTGAGATAGCAAGAGAAGAATTGAGGAAATCTTTAAAGGCTATGAAAGAATTGGCAACTCAGCTGAATGACACTTCATAAAAAGAAGAAGACACTAAAGGTTTATTTTATAATGGATATTCCAAAGAAAGTAATGCATCAATTGTAGATCTATTGGAGAAGAAAAACACACTGAAAGAATGAGTCTAAAGTCTAAAGATAGAACAAGAAACTCAATCAATAACACTATGTGAGGTGATTGATCAGAAGAAGAAAGTTGAGGAAGACAAGACAATGGTAGAAGAAGATAAGAAATAGATGGCTACTAGACTTTATGAAAGGACAAGTGATGTGTCGAAGCTATAAAAAATCAATTGGACATGGTCAACCAACTGTTATTTGCAAATAAAGAGGTAAATAGAAAATAAATTGAAATTGCATATCTGAGATCAGAGAACAAACAACTAAAAAATGAGTTGAGATCTAAAAAAGAACTCATTGAGAGGATAAACAAACCTAATGAAGCCTTGAGATACTTTGAGAAACTGATTAGATCACCAAGAAGGACTAATGAAACTTCTAGACTTGGTCATACCGAGCACCTATCATCCACTGAAGAAGGAGAATCATCAAAGAGTGGAGAAAAGAGGAATGTAAAGTTGAAGAACATGAAAACCTACATGTCATCATTGTGAGAAACCATGTCACATATCAAAATTTTTCTAAAGTAAGAATGGTAAGTCCAATCCAAAGCCTAAATTCAATGGATATTGCTTTAACTATAAGAAGAATGGACATCAGGCACATGTATGCAGGTCAAAGACTAGCAATGCACCTACTTCCCCTAGATTTCAAGGACATTGTTACAATTTCCAGAAGTTTGGTCATAGAACTCAAAACTGCAGATCCTATGAAAAATCTAAGTGGACATCCAAGAAACAAGGAAATACACTAGCGAAAGGTAACACATTGAATTGGGATTACAATACAAGGCATAGTAGTCATTATTGTGGTGAATATGGCCATATTGCAGAAAATTGTATAATGACACACTTTAGAGGTAAATCCAAGAATTGGAAGAATGGAAGTTTGGTCTGTTATAGTTGTCACAAGATTGGTCATACTAGGAGAGACTATAAGACCAAAGCCTTGACCCCTATTGTTGAGCAGATAAAGAATCAGTTGAATCTAACATTGAGAAAGAAAGAAGAAGCAAGCAGTAGTGGAACTAGTGAATCTAAGATCACCCAATCCAATGGATCAAGTGATCACGTTACTTCCAATTAAGAAAAGAAGGTATGTAAGGAAGTGTTTTCTCAAATGTTATATTTTACACCAGTTCCTAACATAAGATTTATTAAATTCTATATTTGCATAAGTTAAAAAGCATTAGGATAGATATGTGACAACAACCGAGAAAAAAATTGATATGCACAATTGATGTCGAGCATCAGTATTAGTATGTGTTGAGCACCTATATCAACCAAGCTTACATTTTGACCAAGTTTCAGTAGTGATCAAGTCACTATTTTGACTGAGTGATGGAATGAGTTAACCAAGATAGTTGTTTTACACCTACCACTATACAGAACAGTTAATGAAGACCTAATTTGACCATTTGAGGGTATATATTGGATTTCATTGTTCATTTTCATTTCATAAAGAGATTAGAGTTTGTAGAGAGATTCAAAGGCAATCTGAAGAGGGATTTGAGAAAAATTTGTGAAGATTTCACTGTGTATCATTGGCAAGTATTGTTGAAGGTTGAGAACCCGTTGTTGCCGAGATACACATAATTCATTTCACAAACCCTAATCCTAGAAATGGCTACCATTTCATCTATTGGAGTGAAGAGACAAGACAAGGAAATTAATAATTTCTAGTTAGTTAGGAGTGACTCATGTGCACCACTCAATTTCTGAGTTGTACCTGAGACTACGGTGAAGGGAGATCTTTTGGGAGCCCTGTCATCGATCCTACCAAAATTTCTTATGATCCATGATGTGAGAGAATTAAATATGTGTAAGATAAGTAAAGTTGGATATTTTGAGTTGAGGGAAGCCTATAAAAAACTATGTAAGAATGGGGAATTGGAGGCTGAACATTTGCACATTACTGACAAAGGGTAGTCTATGCCCTAGATTTGTTGTACGACTTCAAAATTGAATGGATCAAGATAGTTCTGAGAAGAATTCATGATATGAGTATATGGATGGAGAATGGAACGGTGAAGATTACCAAGGATACCATCCACCGAGTCACTGATTACCCTATTGTGCAAGGGAAAATAACAATACATTATCAGAGTAGAGAAGAGGTTGACAAGAACACTTTATCCAAGTGGAACAAGAGAGGAATGACAATTTCAATGATCACATATCCTAAAATTGACTTTGCAGTTAGAGTGATTGCACACAAGTTTTATCAATCAAGCGAATTGGATAGTGTTCCTTGCATTGCAGTTGATCAGGAATGGAATATATTGAAGAAATATCATACATGTGATCTTGTTGAGCTATAGATGACTCAACTTTCTGAGAACCTATCATCAATCAAGAAGGAAAATAATTCTATGTGTAAGTTCAAATCCCTGTTAGTATGCATATTTTTCTATGTTCAAAATACTCTTCCTACTATAGGAGATGAAGTATAGAGTCAGGACCAACCAGTGACACAACAGATTGATGATTTTATACAATAGATAGGAGGGACTTTAGATAATATCATGGGAAACTACTTTTTTGAGTTTAAGAAAAATATAAGAATAAGGAGTACAATCCTTGTTTCACTAGTAGAGAAGCATTATGATGATGTTTTTTTTCTAGTTGATACTGATTACACCTATGTAAAATTTTTAGTATTGAGGGTAGCATGGTTGAGGCCATTACCTTATAAAATGAATATAGATGAAACATCTGTAGCAATCACAACATTACTTGCAAAGGAAGTTGATAAAAAGGCTACGGTATTTGGAAAATATGAAGAAGCAAAATCAAAGATAACCATGGGATTGAAGGATGCAACAATGAAGAGGAAAAGAAATAAAATAGTGGAAAACCTTGAGAATATTTTTGGAGAATAGGAAGAAGAAGATGATGCACCAATATAGATCACACAAGGTCAAGGCGGGGACCAATCTAGTGATATAGAAGAGAGTGAAGATTAAGACGTGGAAGTGGATAAGAAGGGAAAGAAAGTGATGGTTTTTGAGTCAACTAAGAAGAGGAGTTCAAAGAAAACACTAATCCTCCTACCACATCTAGACCGAGAACCAAGGCATCAACAATTGCAATAATAGCCAAGCCACCAAAGAAAAATCTAGTAAAGAATGTTGAAGGAGAGAGCTCAAGGAAAAGGAAACAAGTACAAACTAAAACTAAGCCGACAAAACCTAAGAGGAATCCAAGAAGGAAATACATATTGGGTAAAGATGATGAAGATGAAGAAATGACAAATACAGAAGATATCAACAAATTCAAAGTTTCTACACACAAACATCCTACTCATGTTGATGAGATTTGCCACAATATCAGGAGTTTAGCAGGTTTGTCAGGATTCAAGTTCATTAAGTTTGAATAGTTAAGTACCAAAGAAAAGGAAAAGATAGAAGAGGCCATGATGGATATGTTAGCATCATACAAGATGACACCTTTAGAGATTGGGAATCTATTCCCTGATGAATTGTTCAAGAATATTGATGAGAGATGGTAGTTTTCTCTTAAGACTAAAAGGTAGATTAGAGAAAGGGCATTAGCCCAAATAATGCCTAAATTGGCACAAAAATAGAGAACCAAATTCATGGAGCAACATATGAATAGATTCATTCCTAAATTAAGAGTATATTCAATATTGAGCAAGGATGTAGAAGGAGTTGTACAACAGAGCCAAGGAATATGGAACATAATTTATGGATTGTTAGTTGATAAGAGTGCAAGAAAATATGAAGGTTCATCAGAATAAGTAGAGCTTGATAATAAAGAAGATATTGATGAGCCAGATAATATTGAGGAAGAAATAAAGAAGAAGGTTGAGGATGCACAAACAAATTATTTAGCAATTGATGACTCAACCACAATTACTAGTGAGGATACACAAGGTTTGAATGTCAAGGAGTAGGGTGAGGATACAAACAACATTCCAGATTCCCCTACCAAGGAAAATTTTGAATTTATTGAAGAATAAGATAAGAGAAAAGAAGATCAAGCAGATAAATCTACAACAGATATCTCTGAACCTCATAAAGAAGAAATAGAGAAGACTAAGACTATAGAGATCGAGGAGAAACATGAGCCTATAGAGAAAGAGGCTATTCAAGCATTGATAAAGCTATCACATACTGAAACTAAGATTGATGATACACTTGAACAACAGGTAATTTTTACATAGAAGGAGTTAGTCACAATCAGTGGTGACACCAGTACATTATAGGTAGAACAGAAGCCGATTAGCAGCACACCAGAGACTATGAAGAAGAAGTCACATAAGAAAAAGGATAAGTCTCTGAGAAGAGATGTAACACTTGATGAATTTATAGTGATTCCAAAATGGGACACTAATAAATTATCTATGAGAAAGTGCATATTTTTCAAAGTTTACTGAAAAGGAAGAGCAAATAGGAGAAAATGAAACAAGAACATCAACAAAAGCAAGTATTACATGATATCAAAGATATATTCATTGATGCATTTGAGCTTTAAGATATAAATGAGAAAGAAACTATTATAGATCAATTGGTTCATATTATTCAAAAGGTGAACAATAATGATAGCATCCACCTCAAGATCATAAATGTCCTAGATTTCATGATTTGGCACTTACACAACACAATTTACCAACTAAGTTGGCCAAGAACAAAATATAATAATAATTATATTATTATTGACCAAAAATTATACCAATCTTATCCATATGTATCACCAAGTCATCAAGAACATCCTATAGCATCATTATAAACACTCAAACATACCAATCCACCATAGCCATTAGATTTTTCATCCCTCTTCCACCAAACCTGAAGAACATTGTCAAAAATTATCTGAGACAAAAAAAATATGACATGCAAACCTATAAAGTACAAACCCTCTGAATTAAAGACACCTGAGTATGTCCCAAAAACACTCTTAGGCTCACTCCATGAAATTCTAACTTGATTTTGTACACAAAACCTCTATTTGTCTTCCCGTCAATACTATTTTTCACCATGTTTGTTAGTCACCAATTCTAACCTTGAATCATGCTCAAATATTCATTATATCCTTTAAAACTTTGAGTGAAATATGTATTGACCTTCTTCAACAATCTCCCATGTGCGTAGTCTCATATCTATAATACCTGATTCTCACTAGACTTCTGAACATCCTGTTCCACTGGCTAACCTACAATAGTTAAGTTAGCAACAAACAAATAGATCTTTTGATCAATTCCTTTGATTCCTCTTATATGTTCTATGATTCCTCTGATATGTTGAAATCAATGAAAACACATCCAATTATGTTAATATTCCAATAATCCCCTTATAACAATATCAATAAATAAGAGTTTCAAAAGCTTTCCCAACAAAACTTGAAAAATCAAAGAAAAACTTGTCTTCAAAAAAGAATTTCCCATAAGTGAAAATCCTCAAAACCAAAATTTTCATTTTTAACAAAATTCCCCTAAAATTAGGTTTTTTATGATTTTAATTTAATTAGTATTTGGTAATATAATTATAATGACTTCAAAATTTAATAATAATAACTTATCCAATAGTATCTTTTATTGATAATACATAATGATATTTGGAAATTGAAATTATAATAATGCAAATTATTAATGTCTCTTGTAATTAATTAATATATGCTAATTAAAACCTAATAATATTTTTTATTAAACCTTAATAATCAACAATAAACAACATTATTGTTTTATAAATAAAATAACTGCTATTTTAATTATAATAATGTAATATATGAATGGATCATTGCGTATATATATGTATATACATATCTCCCTAAACCCATCATACAAAATAAACTAATGAGATAATCAAACCATATCCATACTCAACCAGGGTAATTGGATTCAAGTCATCCTGACCAATCTAGTAAGGTAGGTAAATGAGATACTTGTACTTACGTAGGATAATGGCTTAAGGTTAGGATAGGGTTTAGGCCTAAATTATACCTCTCCTCTTCCACCATCGAGATATATGAAAGGACATGCTTAGACCTACTAATGAAAATGACAATAATGAAAGTAAATGAAGGGGATTGAGACATCATGTGGATCTCATAATTGAGTAACTACGACTTTATCCCTCCTCATACAAATACATCAAACATAAACATAAACATATTTATAATTAATGCATGTACAAATATAAGGGTTAGTATCTCAGTGAAACATAGTCAACTCTATCATCATCATATGTCATAACATGAAAATGTAAGCACCATTTAAACATAATAATGAACAAACAAAAGAAGTGTGTTGATCTCCAAGTTATGTTGTCTATTAGTGTCACACACTTAGTCATAATCAAGGCAGGTTGGTCGGTCATCACTGCGACCGAGCCATCCCACTAAGGCCAAGAAATGTAAATAGCTTGTGTAATATTATGTATTGACTAAGAAGTAGTTACTTTTGAGAAAGTCAATGGTCACCGAGTACTCAGTAGTTGTCAAGTAGAATGATTTTTGAGTTGCATAGATAGTTAATGTCGAGTGACAATTTTGTTCGAGCATCAGATTTTGCATATGTCAAATGAGACAATTTTGATGTGTTTGGAATGGAACAAACACTTAGGTAAACCATTTTGGCCTACTTCTATGAATAATTTAAAGATTGTTGAAGATATTTAATGTATTAATTATGCATTATTTCTGATATCATGAATCCCTATGCAAGCAATGCAACCAATTAAAATTAGGGATGCTTAAGCGGAAAAAAGTGATGAATCTAGATCATTGATCATTTGGATTCTTCATCAATGATCTAGATATTGAATTATTCAAACCCTAAATCAATGCATGTGTGTGGATGCAAATGTGAAGAATAGAGATCAGGTGTGTATGCATGTTAAGTAGATTTTTTTTAATATGAAGCATAGACCAGGTAGAGTGAATGAGCAAAGCAGTGAAGGATATAAAAGACATATATCCAATTTTGAGATTAGTTAAGAGTTGTAAAGAGGAGATCCCTTATCATCATTTGAAGTGTAGACCGAAGGATTAGGTACTGATACATTCTAGAAAGTGAATCAGGGTAAATGTCTTAACAGAGTGCCTACTTAGTTGTAAGTTTAAATCCTTTAACAAGGTAGATTGTATAAGTCTATAAGCTCTTAACAGGGAAGAGCGCTCATAGGGTAGATCATCAGAAGTGATCAAACTTTTTAGCGCTAACACGAACACTTTATTACTGTAGTAGAGAAGATTTGTGGGTGTCATCCCCACCCCAGTTTTACCTTTCAAGGGTTTATAGGTTACCAAATCTTTGTGTTATGTGTTCATTATGGATGTGATTCGACGTTAGATCTATTACAACATTTGAATTAATGTTTATGTTTACATGTTGAATCGGTTTGTTTTAGAAGTGTAAAATTTTTATAGATCTGATTCACCCCCCCTCTTAGTATAATGCTTGCCCATATTAGACTTCCAAAAAATTGATCCTATCAATGTCAATGTATCATCTTGATGTACTATCATAGAATCAAAGTATCATCAAAACATAATGAAATTTTGGAACACACATAGTAAGGTCCTAAATAGATTTCAACCACATAGACTGAAAATACCATATGGTTGGGTATTAGATCATAAGACATAAGTCACAAAAGGTTCAAGGCATGATGCTAATCCCCTATGAGTATCACCTAGATACAATGAGTGTTAAGTGTTCCATTCATTCTCATAAGAGATGGGTTCTCATGAACCACTACTCATGAAACATGGGTCAATAAGTTTGACTTGAAAAATAAACCATTGAATCCTAATGGAAATATCACAATTTGACTTGCTATGGAAAATATCTCATACAAGTATCATAATAAAAAGTTTCTTATAAATTTAAATTTTAGACTATAAATTTTTTTGTGATAATTAAGGTATTTTACCTTAGTTAATTCAAACCTAGGCCCTAATTACTCTTTACTTAAACTTGCATAGGAAATTATATAGGAGCATTTCCACTTTAGGTGTTGTTATCATGTTATCACATTCTACTTTATGCATTGACTCCTCCTTTAGCGCACTTATTAGTTTATTACTCTCCACCTTTCTTGTACATGTTGTACATACTTTATTATATTTTGGAGGATGATCCACCTATAGTGGAAATGTGATTCCACCTTATATGGGTGATACGTTATTTCTTGGTTATCATGTAATTTGACAACAACTCCTATCATTGTCTCATTCACTAGAATGTACTTATGTTGGCTATATAACCAAAGCGTCTCCTATATTAATACACATTCCAATTAATTCAAATTAATTCCAATTGAGTCAATCTAGTTGATTAATTGCATTTAATTATTGATAGGAATATAATTTAAAATTTTCATATTATTTATCTCTTATTATTGTGCTTTCCATTAGGCCTCTAGATCTTGGGTGGCTATATTCATATCCAAATATTATATGGTATCAGCTCCTATAGAGTGTCATTGGTTTTCCATTGGAGAGATTTGAGTTCATATTTTTGTGGATTTTGGGGGGTCCTCTTTGTGGCTTTATATTACAGGGAAAAATTGGAGCTTGTTGGTGCAATTCAAAAGTTGGCATCACATTTAGGAAATCAAAAAACCCCAAGATTGAATTTTTTTCATCCAAATTGGACACTAGAGTCCAAATCTAAAAGCATTTGAAGTTTGGAGGTACAAAAATGATTCAGACGTAATAATTACACATGTAATTTTCAAACAAAAATATCTCAGTCATCTAGAGACCTTTTTCAAGCAATTTTTGTATTCAGGTTAGAATTTAATAGTCTACACATTAGTGCAGGTGGTTTATGATCTCTATGTTAGAATAATTGAGAGGGGGGTGAACAATGGCCTCAAAAATTAATCCAAAACTTTATACCACAAATATGAACCTCTAGTTATCTTTAGTCCTACAAGATGTATCCCTTTAAATAATCTTCTCAAATAACTATTGCTTGGAGTATATTGTTTATCCTTTTTCTTAATCTTGCCCAAATAACAATCTAGCCTTTACCTAAATACAGTAAATAACTTAGTGTTTACCAATAAATCATATTTTAGTAATGTGCAAAGAAAAAAATCAAAGAAATGAACCATATACACATTTGACACATCAATTTTTAATGTGGAAATCCTGTTAGGGTAAAAATCACTTGGGACCGGTAACCCAAAATTTTCACTCTTCTAAAGTGAGCTCGGTGAAGAGCCAACCCTGTTAAAGGTTACAAACATACTGTTAAGTGCGACCTTGTTAGAGGATTTAAATATAATATTTTTTCACTTGATATCTAGCATTTCACTATGCTATCTTCATGAGAAAATTTTTGATACTCCTTGGGATGTATCTCGATATATAAAGGATTGTTAAATCCCACTCTATTAAGAGATTTTCTGAATCAATGGTTAAACTGAAATAGTATATGATATGTTCATAAATACAACTTAAACTTGCAGATGTTCAGATCTATTGTAGCTCATAATACCTTTCTGATCAATGTTTCTTTTATGTTCCTTTGCTCCACTTCTTTTTTTTCGGTGAATGTTGTTGCTTCTCTGATGCTCGGTGTCCGCAGAAATATTAGCTCTATTCTTCAGCTTGTTTGATCAGGTCTGTATGAAGACTTCTTATCTTCATCAGTATTCTCTTCAACATCCTCTCTTTATAAAGAATTTGATTGTCTCTCTTATAGACATTATTTCACTATTTCTAATTCCTTGTCCTTCTTGTTCTTGATGTGATCCGCAAATCTCATCATTCTTGCTTTAAAACATGCTTTAGTTTTATCCCGCAGATTTCTCCTTGACAACTGGAATAAAGCTAGCTTTATATATCTATTTTATGTTTATATTTTAATTGGTTGATGAAAAAAATATAATCAATCAGTTAACTCCATATTTAGCTCCTTACAACTAAGTCTTTTTTTCATTTCTGAACTTCAGTTCTTATCAGTGTTTAACTCCTTGTTTACTCAGTCTTGACTTTAGTTGTCCTCGGGCATCTCTATCCATCAGGGTTGTCTATCTATCAGGTAACAGTGTGACTTTAAGTTCTTCTCGGGTATCACTTAGGTTCTGATTGGTAATGCTTTCTTGGGTATCTTTCTTGGGTATCATTGTGACTCTTCTTGGGGTTCTCTATCCATCGATGTGCACTGTCCGTCAGTGTTTTTTGTCACTTGGTGTATACTAAACTTTTATGTATTATTGATAACATAACCTTTATCTCTTTGGTTCTTTGAATTCTTTGAAAATATGTATATAACCAATCAGAATATATCAAGTTGACATCAATGAAAATACAATACATTAACTAATTTAATGTCTTGCATTAACTTTCTACATCTCAGTGATCATCAAATTAACCTCTTCAAACATTCAATCAGTTATATCTCATCAGTCTCTCCCTTTGGCATTGATGGTAACATACTACATAATACTAATACAATATGAAATATATTAGTTATAGTTCATCAATATCTACCAAACTTGTTTTTCTACAACCAATACAAATTTTTGACTCTCGGTAAGCTCTTCTAGCTTAGATTTGATTCTTGCAAAGTACTTTCTTTATTCTTCATTTCCTTTACTAGATGGATGTACCAATATTTAATTTTTATTTTTTTATTCTCTCCCTTAGATGGATGTTTCTTTGAATCTTTCTCTGATGTTTTCTCTCCCTTTGGTTGTTCCTCTCCTTGATGGATATCTCTTTTTCTTTGACATAAATATATATTTCTCATGTGGATATAATCTATCCCTTAAGTCATCTCTCTCTTTGGATGATCATGATAGATATTTCATATGGATATACTCTCTCCCTTTGACAACAATGCCAAACTATATCTCTTTCTTTTCATAATATATTCCTTGAATTTCCCTTTCCATCAACAATACAATAAATCTGGTGTTTGGTGCAGATAAGTACCTTGTTGTGTACTGATATATCTTTTCAATCCGTCTCTTTTCTTGCATCAACACGAATGATCTTTTGATAATGTGTAGGTTGATGTAGCCTCGTAGTCAGCTTAGTGACTAATAGACAAGGGTCAGACCCCTAGTCTCTTTCTCAGGTACTCAAATATATCTTTAGGCAATGGCTATGTGAATATGTCTACTAATTGTTCCTTGGATTGAACATATTACAGTATCACCTCTTTCTCTTGTACTTGTTATCTTACGTAATGATACTTTATAGCAATATGCTTGGTATTAGCATGCATGACAGGGTTCTTTGTTATGTTTATTGCACTGGTATTATCACAATAGATAATCACTAGTTCAATAATTTTCATATTCATACATTCCAGTAATTGCTTGATCCATGCAATGTTAGAGAAATTTGTAGCAGTAGCCACATTTTTTGTTTCTACAGTAGATTGTGAGATGTATCCTTGCTTCTTACTTATCTATGTGACAATTTTGTCACCCATGAAGAATGCTCCTCCTATTGTTCTCTTTTTTTCATCTAAGTTTCGAGCCCAATCAGCATCTATATAGACTTGAAGCTCAAATTTGCCTTCTCTTTTATACCATAATCCATAGTCCTATGTATTCTTTAGATATCTCAGAATTGTTTTGACAGTAGTCATGTGTAGTTCCTTGGGATTAGCAGAGAATCTTGCAACTATTCCAACTACATGTGCTATATCTGGTCTAGTATGAACAACATACATGATTTTTCCAATACTTGATCTATATAGGGTCTGATTTACCTTGGTTGACTTGTATTCCTTTTTCAGCTTGCATCTGGTAGTCATAGGTGTTCCAACTGGCTTGGATTCTTCCATCTTGAATATCTTGAGAACTTCCTTAATGTATTTGGATTGTGTGATGTATATGCCTGCATCTTGTTGAAGAATCTGTAGACCAAGAAAGAATTTTATCTCCCCAAACATTGACATCTCAAAAAATTTTCTCATTTCATCAGCAAATGATTTACATAACATATCATTACCCCTACATATGATATCATCAACAAATATTTCAGCAATCAAAATGTTATCATCAGTATCTTCTTTTAAATACAGATTATTGTTTTCACTTGTTGTTATAAATCCAAAACTAATGAGATATGAATGAAGTCTTTCATCCCATGCTTTCGGTGCTTGTTTCAATCCATACAAGGCTTTGTCTAGTCTACAAACCATGTTTCTCTGTCAGGATCAACATACCCTTCTGGTTGTTCAATGTATACCTCTTCTTCTAGTATTCCATTTAGGAATGCAGATTTGACATCCCTCTGGTATACCTTGAATCATTTGATTGTAGCATAAGCAAGTAGAATTATGACTCCTTCTAGTCTAGCAATGGGTGCAAAGGTTTCTCCAAATTCAATACCTTCTTATTGTGCATACCCCTTGCCTACTAATCTTGATTTGTTCCTTGTGACTTCTCCATTCTCATTCAGCTTGTTTCTAAATATCCATTTGGTACCAATGACGTTCTTGTCATCTGGTCTAGGTACTAATGTCCATTTTTTTTCTTCTCAATTTGTTTTATCTCTTCATTCATAGCACTAACCTATTCTTCATTTTCAATTGCAGTATTAGCTCAAAATCACAAATTAAACATCTAGTGTTTAGTGACTTACTTCTTGTTCTCATTCCATCCTTTTTTTCTCTTATGATCTACTTCTATGGATGGTTTCTTTTGACATACTTGGAAAGTACCAGTTCATATCTTTGTTCATCATTCTGATCATCATCTTTACCTTCATTCTAATATCCATCATTTGGAACATCATTTTGAGAAATTTCTTGATTTTTGGTATTTGCAGCCTAATGCTCGGGTGCATTGTTCTAGTTCTCGGGAGAAATACCATGTTACTTAGGCAAAGTGTCAGGTTCTTCACTGTAGACAAACCTATTGTAATCTTCCAATTCTTTTCTTCTTTCCTTATCATTTTTCTTAGCAAATTCATCTACTTTGACATTTTCACTTTCAATGATTTTGTTAGAGGATTTGTTAAGACATTTATAAGCCTTACTTTTGGTAGAATACCCTAAAAATATTCCTTCTTAACCTTTGGAGTCAATCTTTCCATTTCTATCATCTTTCAAAATATATTATTGACTTCCAAAAATTTTGAAGTAACTTACATTGGGTGCGTATCCATACCATAGCTCATAAGGTGTCTTTCTTCAATTGAGATCTATTTAATGTGTAGACAGTAGTACTGACAGCTTCTCTCTAGAATGTTTGAGTGATGCCTTTCTCAATCATCAATATTCTGGCACAATCAACAATGGATCTATTCCTTCTTTTAGCAATCCCATTTTTTTGTGGTGTTCTTGGTGGAGAAACCTGTCTTTGAATTCCATGCTCATTACAAAAGTTAGTCAATTCATCAGAAATAAATTCTCCTCCTCTATCCAATCTTAAGTATTTCAGTTCCTTGCCACTTTTTTTTTCTACAATAGCTTTATACCATTTAAACATCTTTAATTCTTCTGATTTACCTTTTTAAGAACATAACTATCATCATTCTAGAATAATCATCAACAAAGAGAATGAAGTATCTATCACCATAGTAACTCTTTTTTCTCATTGGTCCACATAGATCAGTATGGACTAATTCTAGAATGACATTAGATGTGTAGGTTTTGCTCTTGAAACTAGACTTTTTCATTTTACCTTTTTGACAATTCTTACACATGACATGGTCAGGCTTTGACATGCTCGATAAGCCTCTTACTTTCCTTTTATTTATTATGCTAATCATGTTGTCAAAATTTACATGACATAACCTTTTATGCCACAACCATATGTCTTCATTTCTATCCATTAAACAAGTGGTGTTTATATCATCAAGATAGAATAGGTTACCTTTTGTATGTTCACCAATTCCGATCAACCTTCCTGATTCATTAAAGATCTTTACCTTTTTTTCTCAAATGCAACTCAGTGTCCTGTGTTATTCAGCTGTGAAACACTCAATAGATTATATTTAATTCCTTTTACCCAATATTCATTTTTACATCTGATCATATTATTTAACATTATGGTTCCTTTACCTTCAACCAAACAAGGTGAGTCATTACCCATTCTTACTGATCCACCATTATAATATTCAAAAGTTTCAAAATTTTCCTTATCTCCAGTCATGTGGTGAGTACAACCATTATCAATAATCCATACATCATTCTTTCTAACCTTAGATATGAGTGCAATTTCAACATACCTTTCCTCTTCGTCTGAATCATCCTTCATAGCAACAAATATCACCTCAATATCTTCATCAAATTTGGTTTTAGTATTCTCATCTTTGTTCTCAGCCAAGTAACTAGCTTTCTTCCCTTTGTCCTTGTAGTCTTGGTTGTCTCTTCTATTAGATTGTTGGTTTCTTCGGTAATCTCTGTCATCACCTCTGTCAAACTTCTTTTCATATGATTTGTCATTGTTTCTATCTTCTTTTCTTTTTTTAGGACATCTAGTAGAAAAGTGTCTAATCTCTTTACAATTAAAACATACCAATGATAATTTACCTTTGCCTCTCTGAAATCTTCTAGCTATTAGTGCTTCAATCTCATCAAGTTCTTGGTCATCACTATCATTTCCAATAGTATGTTTATGACTTGACTTACTTATTTTCAAAGAAAATTTGAATGCAGACTCAATAGATGGTAAGACACTATTGTCAAAGTTATTCATCTCAAATGAAATAATTCTACCAACCAAACTATCTAGAGTAACATTGTTATTTTCTACTACTCTCATTTCTTGTATAGAAGATACTCTAATAGCATACACAGGTTGTAAGGTTCTTAGGATTTTACTTACCACTTTTTCTTCTTCAAGTACACCTCCTACTCCTTAGATAGCATTAATACCTCTTTGATTCTGCAGCTATACTGGGTGATGCTTTCTCCTTCTTTCATTCTTAGGTCATCAAATTTTCCTCTTAGGCTTCCTACCTTAGCTCTTAGAAAATTTGCATCTCCTCCATGTACTAGCTTCAATTTGTCCCACATTTTCTTTGCAGTGGTGCATGTTTTGACATGTTCAAATTTAGCATTAGAGAGTGAGGAAAAAATTTCTATCATCATAGAGTTGTGTCCAGGATTTTCTCTCAATTGATCAAGTGTGAGGTCTAGTAGGGAACACATATCAGTATCCTAGTATTGAGTAACATCATTTTTAATACCTGATAGGTGGAGTCTTATCCTTCTTTTCCATGATGCAAATTTGTCTTTGTTTAACTTAGGAACATCCCTTTTTCTCATCTTGTGATCTTTAGCTTAGGTCTTTAAACCTTCCTTCTAAGCACACAAGCTCTGATACCAATTGTTAGAATAATTGAGAGGGGGGGTGAATCAGTGGCCTCAAAAATTAATCCAAAACTTTATACTACAAATATAAACCTCTAGTTATCTTTATTCCTACAAGATGTATGCCTTTTGATGACATTAAGTTTTTCCATTAGTATACTTAAAGGGAAAAACATGATAAAGGTCATCGGTATAAGCATAACCAATGGACAGTAAGCATAATCAGCAGACAACAAGCATACCTGACTGGACAAAATGTCTAACGTGAAAATGCTATGTATAGAAATTACCGACGATAAGCATAACCGACGATACAATTTTGAGAACATTGCCGACAAAGAAGAAAATGCATACCCGATGAATAGTTCAAGTAAGGAACACCAACAAAGAAGAAATACGATAGACTAACAGAGTAGCCTGACCATCAGAACTGACAGTCAGTTAAAGAACCCGCAAAAAGTGGATCTGATTTTACACGTTAGATAAAGCAATGTAATTTTATTTATAGATTTTTTATTTGTTTTAACTCTTAACTTGAGGGTCAAGAAAGAATATTGTAAATTTTTTAAAGCATACTAATGGATCTAAAACATATCTAACTAAAGATTAAGGTCAAGTTGTAAACCTTGGATCTAGAATTAATTTGAAAAGCATGAATCAAGAATAGAGCTAGAAACTAGTATAATAGATGTTCCATCATTTGTAATAAGAGAGACTTGTAATCATTTGGAAAATGATAGTAGCTATGGAGAGAATCTAAGCAAAAGAATAGAATTCATGCAAAGTTTGAAAACAAATCACAACAGTTATCAAGAACACAGGAAGGCTACCGACGAGCAGAGACAAGGTATTACTCAATCACTCAAGGTGATTACATACATACATTGTAAGCTATACAGGATCTGTTATCAACAATTAGAGATTGAATTCACTATCAAATCAACATTTATATTGTAGTTTCATTCTAACAAGTGCATCACAACATAAATCCTTTTGTAGAAGGTGGACTTAACAGTTCTTTGATAAATATCTTAACAGAGTGCACACCTAATGGTGTTGCTAAAGCTTCAAACAAAGTAGATCCTAAAAGGTCTCCACTCTAATACTCCTAACAGGGTATATCATCAGAAGTGATCATTTGTAAGCCTTTACCGGCTCCCTTCTTATCTACAGATAGTGAAGTTTTGTGGGTAGACATCCCCACCATAATTTTTACTTCCTTACAGGAGTTTTCTACTATATCATATCATGTGTTATGTGTTATTTGTTTTCATGAATGTTTCTTGAATGTTTATATATGTAAAGAACTTATATTATGATTACACATACATAAGCAAAGATGAATAGATAGATAGGTATATACAAATCTGATGACACAAAGGTTAATGGGTCAATCACATAAAAAGTTTTAGAGGTACTGATTCACCCCTCCCCTCTCAGTACATCATTCAAATAATTCCAACAATTGGTATCAGAGCTAAGTCTCCTTCTTGAAAATCTTAAAGACTTAAGAGAAAAGATCCACACAATGGAAAATTACAAACTGGACAAGACTATTGAGAATGAGCAATTGCAAATTTAGATTTACTATGAGCAGTATAAAGAGGCGAGAGAAAGCATGAGAAAGTTGCTTGATGAAAGAAAGATCATGGAAACTAGCCTTAATGAAAAAGATTATAAAGAAGAGGAGATCCTAGATTAATTCAACTATGTTGAATCGTCAACGAGAAAAGCTTTAGACACATCAGTAGAAGAGATCACAAGTCTACAAGGAGTCAATCTACATCTGATGGAGCAAATCAAAATGCTACAAATCGGTCAAGAAACTCAGATGGTAAAAATGATTGATGTCATGAATGATTCAAGAAAAGCTGAATCAGAGAGAACATTGGCTATTGATGATAGGAGGAAAATAACAGAAAAGCTACAAGAAAAAGAATCAGAGATTCAATGACTTACTAACAATCACCATGAGATTACCAACCAGATTATTCTTATGATTCAAGAAGCAAACAGATTAAATACTAAACTCATTGAAAGAACACAGATCATCGGTGAGCTAAGGGAAGAAAATGAGAAACTAAAGCATGAAGTCAGAATTTAGAATCAACACAATGAATTGATCAAGAAAGCTGAAGATAGCAACAAAAGAATGGATGATTTCCTTGACAACGACAATGGAGAGTCATCTAATCAATCAAATCAAAAGAATGTATATGCAACTCCAAGAACCAAGAAGTTGTCATGCAATCACTATGGAAAACCAGGCCACACCTCAAATGGTTGCAGAAATAAAATGAAAGGTATTCCTCAATCACAATCTACTTTCATTGGTAATTGTTATAAATGTCACAGGCAAGGACACAAGGCATATGAATGCAGATCCAAGGTGAAAAATCCAAAGAAGGAAACCTTTATGGAAAAGTATTGTCCTACTTGGAAAATGAATGGACATACATACAAGGAATGCTAAAAAAAGAATAAGAAGGCATGGACACCAAAAGAACCTGATAATGGCTACAAACCAACAAGAAAAGGTAACTCATATGTTTGGGACTATAACACATGGGTAAATTGCAAAACATGTGGAAGGTATGGTCATATATCTGCTAACTGTATGAGAAAATGGACTAGAAGACCAAGAGGATAGTTCAATCCTGGAATGGCATGTTTACATTGTCATAAGGTTGGACATGTGATAAAATATTGCAAAGACTGACTGACAGAAACAAGTACTTATCCCAATGGAAATACCATTGATGACATCAAGAAGATGAGAAACAAGATGTGGGTAAAAGACACAAACACTGAAGGTGCAGGAACAAGAAATTTAAATGATAACACCCCATCCAATGGATCTAGTGGCATCACCATTTCCAACTAAATTGCACAAGTAAGTATGGGACTACATTATGAAAAGTTATATTATGCATCGGTTCCATTTACATATTGATCATATAGACAAATCAGCATTATTAAATATGCACTATATTGTCACTTGTAAATATTATTAAAAAACAACCATCGATTATTGGGTACAAATATGCATCGGTGAACAAACACAAAAAATTTAACACTAATTACCAGAATGTATCATTCATTACACAAAAGCCAAGTGGCTAAGTGTAAACCGATGGACATCGGTGATCCTTGAGCTGACAAAAATTGTCTTCACCACTTTACCGACAATCATCAGTGAATTCATCAAAGCTGTTGGAAACCTTGACACTTTACACCTACACCGAAGATGTTATTTATGCCTCACCCAGCGAACTTAGTCTTTTTATACTGACGATTTGGTGAGCATTAATGACAACTTAGGGCACAAAAGTTATAAAAGAATGACGGCTGAACTCATTTCAGACACGCGATTTTCAAGCAACCAAGAGAGCCTAGCAGAGCGATTAAAGAGAAAAATTGAAGAGAAACTCTAGCAATATTCTAACACCACTCAAAGGATTCACGGGCAATCACAGAGATTCAGTAAGTACCTGCATTCACTGACTACACTATTTAAATTATGAAAAACGCTAAATTTCTGAAACATGATGGCATCTACTTCAAGAGTCAAAAAGTTGAAGGAAGATAAGAAGAAAATGATCAAGCTTGTTAGTAGAGGCACTTGTGTTGAACCAAAATACAAGCTACACCCAGAAATTGCATCACAACCTGATGATTCCAAAGCATTCTCCATAATCCCACCTAGGGTTTTACTAGTAGAAGAAGTAAGGTCCTATATACACTGTAAGATCTTGGAATTGGGAGATCTAGACCTAGATAATGCCTATAGGGCACTATGTGATGAAGCTGGAAACCTGAAAGAAGAGCACAAGAATCTGGAAGTGAAAGGACTCACAAATGTGTTACACTTTCCTAGAATTTTCAAAATAGAATGGATAAAGATAGCTCTCATAAGAATGCATAACTAGAATTTATGGCTTAATAAGCCAAAATGAATAACAAAGGATGTTATTCATGCAGTTACTAGATATCCTACAACTAACAAACCACAAGCTCACAAGCACCCATCTCTGAAGGAAGTAGAAATGCTAACTAGAGCAAAATCAGACAAAAGAGCTCTCAAGGTCAACACTATCACCGACATAGAACTCATGTTTGGTGCATGTGTGGTAGGGTACAAAATATTCCAGGAAAGTAGAATGAATAGAATATCAAGCATTGATATGAGCACAACATTCAAAATCATCAAACAAGGAAAGAAGATGGATCTTGCAGAGATCCTAATGAATCAACCTGAGGAGAACATGAACACCATAAGATCTTCAAGAACAAACACTTGTAAGTTTGGTTCCCTCATTATGTGCATATTCTTTTACTTTGAAGAATACTTTCCTTCCATAGGAAAAGTAGTATGGGATACA
>MU224776.1:919110-1006075 GCA_018584345.1 Thuja plicata | reverse complement strand
GAGGTAAACAGATTGAGACAAGAAATATGGGATGCAGAGACTCAATTTAGAAATGAGGTTACAGAGCTTCAAGCTCACATTTTTCCAAACCTCACCACTCTGCAACAACATATTACAGATGCAAGAACTCTAATCACGACCCCATAAATATCCATGGTAGACAACATATATGACATGCATGTGAGGATATCACTTGAGAATTTGGATCTTGAGAATTTAAAGGAGAAATGGGAGAAAATGATGGAGGAAATCAAATCCTCACACTCTCACATTTTTGAAAAGATGTAAGTACCTTTTCCCTCATTATCAAAAAAGGAGGAATGTATACATATGTACAATATACTTTTGTAAGAAAAAGGAGGAATGTATACATATGTACAAAATACTATATGAAGATATGTATAATGTATGTAAATAAAATATAGACATGTACATAAAATTACACTTACCGACATATGCATAGGGGAGTCATTTCATGACTAAGGAAGAAGTATACAAAGGTGTACATACTAATGCATCAAGTATGTTGCACATATCAATTTTTGACACTAATGTCAAAGGGGGAGATTGATGACATTAAGTTTTTCCATTAGTAAACTTAAAGGGAAAAACATGATAAAGGTCATTGGTATAAGCATAACCGATGGATAGTAAGCATAACCGGTGGACAGCAAGCATACCCGACAGGACAAAATGTCTAACATGAAAATGCTAAGTATAGAAATTACTGACGACAAGCATAACTGACGATACAGTTTTGAGAACATTGTCGATAGAGAAGAAAATACATACCCGACAAAAATTTCAAGTAAGGAACACTAACGGAGAAGAAAACTGACAGACTGACAGAGCAGCCCAACCATCAAAACCGACAGTCAGTTGAAGAAACTACAAAAAGCGGATCTAATTTTACACGTCAGATAAAGCAATGTAATTCTATTTATAGAGTTTTTATTTGTTTTAAATCTTAACTTGAGGGTCAAGCAAGTATATTGTAAATGTTTTAAAGCATCCTAACAGATTAAAAACATATCTAACTAAAGATCAAGGTCAAGTTGTAAACCTTGGATCTAGAGTTAATTTGAAAAGCGTGAATCAAGAATAGAGCTAGAAACTAGTATAAATAGATGTTCCATCATTTGTAATAAGAGAGACTTGTAATCATTTGGAAAATGATAGTAGCTATGGAGTGAATCTAAGCAAAAGAAGAAAATTATTGCAAAGTTCAGAAACAGATCACAATAGTTATCAAGAACACAGGAAGGCTACTGATGAGCAGAGACAAGGTATTACTCAATCACTAAAGGTGATTACATACATACATTGTAAGTTATATAGGATCTATTATCAGCAATTAGAGATTGCATTCACTATCAGATCAACATTTATATTGTAGTTGCATTCTAACAAGTGCATCACAACATAAATCCTTTTGTACAAGGTGGACTTAATAGTTCTTTGATAAATCTCTTAATAGAGTGCACACCTAACGGTGTTGCTAAAGCTTCAAATGAAGTAGATCCTAATAGGTCTCCACTCTAATACTCCTAACAGGAGTTTTCTGCGATATCATATCATGTGTTATCTGTTATTTGTTTTCATGAATGTTTCTTGAATGTTTATACATGTAAAGAACTTATATTATGATTACACATACATAAACAAAGATGAACAGATAGATAGGTATATACAAATCTGATGACACAAAGGTTAATGGGCCAATCACATAAAAAAATTTAGAGGTACTGATTCACCCCTCCCCTCTCAGTACATCATTCAAATAATTCCAACACCTTTAAATAATCTTATCAAATAACTACTGTTCAAAGTATATTGTTTATCCTTTTTCTTAGGCTTTACCAAATAGTAGTCTAGCCTTTACCAAAATACAGTAAATAACTTAGTGTTTATCGATCAATCCTGTTTTGGTAATGTGTAAAGAAAAAAATCAAAGAAATGAACCATATACACATTTGACACATGGATTTTTAATGTGGAAACCATGTTAGGGGAAAAACCACTTGGGACCGGTAACCCAAAATTTTCACTCTTCTAAAGTGAGCTCAGTGAAGAGCCAACCCTGCTAAAGGTTACAAACACACTGTTAAGTGCGACCTTGTTGGAGGATTTAAATATAATAGTTTGTCACTTGATATTTGGAATTTTACTATGCTATCTTCATGAGAAACTTTTTGATACTCCTTGGGATGTATCTCAATATATAAAGGATTGTTAAATCCCACTTTGTTAAGAGATTTTTTGAATCAATGGTTAAACTAAAATATTATATGATTTGTTCATAAATACAACTTAAACTTGCAGATGTTCAGATCTATTGTAAACTCATAATACCTTTCTTATCAATGTTTCTTTTTTTTTCCTTTACTCCACTTCTTTCTTCTTGGTGAATGTTGTTTCTTCTCTGTTGCTTGGTGTCTGCAGAAATATTAGCTTTGTTCTTCATCTTTTTTTATCAGGTCTATATGAAGAATTCTTATCTTCATTAGTATTCTCTTTAGCATCCTCTCTTCATAATAAATTTTATTGTCTCTCTTATAGACATTATTTCACTATTTCTAAGTCATTGTCCTTCTTGTTCTTGACATGATCTACAAATCTTTCCATTCTTTCTTTAAAACATGCTTTAGTTTAATCCCGCAGATTTCTCCTTGACAACTAGAATAAAAATAGCTTTATATCTCTAGTTTATCTCTATCTTTTAGCTAGTCGATGAAAAAAATGTAATAAATCATTTAAATCCATATTTAGCCCCTTCTAGCTAATTCTTTTATTGTTTCTGAACTTCATTTCTTATCGGTGTTTAACTCCTTGTTTGCTTGGTCTTGACTTCAGTTGTCCTCGAGCATCTCTGTCCATCAGGGTTGTCTGTCTGTTAGGAAACACTGTGACTTTCAGTTCTACTCGGGTATCACTTAGGTTCTGCTCGATAATTCTTTCTTAGGTGTCTTGCTTGTGTATCATTGTGACTCTTCTCGGGGTTCTCTATATGTCGGTGTGCACTGTCCGTCGGTGTTTGTTGTCACTTGGTGTATATTGAAATTTTATGTATTACTAATAACATAACATTTATCTCTTTGGTTATTTGAATTCTTTGACAATATGTATATAACCAATCATATTTTATCAAGTTGACATTAATGACAATATAATACATTAATTGATTTAATGTCTTGCATTAACTTTCTGCAGCTCAGTGATCATCAACTTAACATCTTCAAACATTCAATGAGTTATAGTTTATCACTCTATGCCTAATGTTTTTAGAAAATTTCATAATCTTATTTTTGCAACTTCTAATGCCTCGTTTAGGCTCATTCAAACTCCTTTTAAGGTATAATGTTTTTGGAAGTGCATAATTTTTTATGTGTTATATAGTGGTCCTATTAGTTTATAGCGATTGTGATAAGAAATCTTACTTTCAGAACTTGTTTTAGTTTCATATTGTAATGCAAAAACCTTAGTTTGGTCTTTTTCAATGGTGATCTAAGTCTATTATAGCTTGATTATGACAGTTATAATCACTAAAATGGAAATTCCAAGAAGAAAAAGAAAAAGAAATAGAAAATATTTATTATTTAATGAATTTTATTAGTGATAAAATATTATTAAAAACTATTTTTATAAGTTTATAAAAAATAAAATTCTTCCAATAAATAAGAAAATTGGGAATTTTTGTTTTCCCACCTATTATACATGTAATGCAACATTCCTCCAACCAATAGCAAGGGGGGCTTGTTGTTATCTTTTTCCTTTCATAATTCTAATTAAATGGTGGCATCAACAATATTTTGCAGGGCATCCTTGCTGGCATCATCATCTTCATGTTTCTAGATTCACATCATTGGATTTGTGTTGTATTATCTTGCATGAGATATGTTATACTCACACTAATATAAAGTGTCATCCTTCTTTTTTCTTTTTCATTGATGACATAATTGATGTAATCCTTCTATAGCTAGTAGATTAGGAACTATCTTTTGAGACTTGGTGCCTGGATCTAGTTGAGACTTAGAATGTGTCAATTTTTCATTGGAAAGTATCCAATTAATGCTCAAGTAGGTGTCTTTATGCCTGATCTCTGTTATATTATAGTGGGTGATTCATCAAATCAATTCTTCATTGACATTGGTACCTAGTTTTGTCACACTTTGACATTCTTGGTGCAACATTGGCTCTATTTTATTCCTATAGAGGAGTATTCATTTTCATCTTGGACCATCTTTATAGGTGATTTGATGTTGAGAAGGGCTTCATGATCTTTCCTCTTCTCTCTTATGGGGGGAGGTTTTTCCTCATATGAAGTTTTATTCTTCTCCTTGAGAGCATTGTATATTTTCAGCTCTCTTTTGGAGGGGAGTTTTCTCCAACGTGGTTTTCTTCCTTTCTCCATTTTTTATATATTGTATTGCATATATACATGGGTACCTAATATGGCCTAGTAGCTAGGACCCATCTTGCATTGTTAGATTTTGCACATTCTTCCTAAGTTTCACTTAAGGGAGGTGTTGGTGAAATTAAGGTATTTTAACTTGATTAATTCATTCCTAGGTCCTAATTACACTTTTCTTAAGCTTACTTAGTAAATTAAATAGGACCTTTTAGGAGCATTTCCACTTTAGGTGGTGTTATGATGTTATCACATTATACTTTATGTGTTAACTCCACCTTTAGTGCACTTATCACTTTATCGATCTCCACCTTTATCACTTTATCGCTCTCCACTTATCACACATTGGAGGATGATCCACCTCTAGTGGACATGTGAGTCCACCTTAGATGGGTGATAAATTTTCTATTTGTTATCATGTAATCAGACAATAACACTTATGATTGTCTCATTAACTCCTTTGTACTCACTTTGGCTATATAAAAAATGGTCTCTTATTTAATATTCATTTCAATCAATTCAAGTTAATTCCAATTGATTTATTATATTGCATTATTGATAGAAATACAATATATTCTTTTCATATTATTTCTCTTTTGTTATTGTGTTTTCAATTAGGCCTCTAGATCTTGGGTGGCTACCTTCATAGCCAAATCTTAAAAAATTATTTGTATGTAAAAAAAAGTTTTAGTTTTTAACTTATTCTAAAATTATAATTATTATTTGTTAATTTATTTTTAAATTGATAATTTAATATTATTTAATTTATTTATATTAGAGAATTAATAAAATTTAACTATTTATTATCAAAACTAGATATGTATGCAAAATTTTGAACCTATTGTAAACACTAAATAGCCCAATCATTGTTCTCCTATGAAATATTCTATTTTATAGAAGCCTCCTAAAAATCAAGGGATTAAATTAAAAGGTTAAAAGTTGAAATTGCAAAGGTAAGTGGGTAGGTGAGAATGAATAAGATTAAGATATTAATTTTTGTTCAAAGTAGTGGTTGAAACACTTTGTTGGTGAGGTTGCCACTAAAGTTCAAACCCCACTAGGTCATTGTGCTCGTAGACTTTGTGCCTACTTAGGGCTTTTTTTCTTGTAGGTTTGACAAAATGTTTGGCAGCTTAAAATGTTATCATTTGCCAATAAAGAAAAATAAAATAAATTAAGAGGTTGATTTGAAATAGAGGGATAAGATTGAGTGGTAGGTGAGATTTAGGTAGAGATGTTGACTTTGGGAAACACATCTTTGAATTCAAGGAAGCTAGACATTTTGAAAAAAGAGAATGTAAAAGTGAATTAAGAGACAAGTGACATTTGTCACACGTCTATAAATTTATATTATAATGAATTAATTAAATAAATAAAGATATTTATTTGATTAATAAAGGAGAATAGGTAGAAATTAGATAATAAAAAAAAAAAAATTATTTTACTATATAGCAGAGAAAATTTAATGAATTAAACAAAGGTATTCATTTAATTAATAGCGGAAAGGATGTGGAGTTCACCACTTAGTGTGTTGGCTAAGTGGTGGTGTTGTTGTTGTCCCCACCTAGGTTCAAACCTCCATTGGGCCATTGTGATCGCATGCTTGTGCCTATGCTAGTCCAATGTACTTGTGGGTTTGGGCCTCAACTTTGTGATATGGGGATGAGGTCCCTCATTTGTGACCTCACTAGTTCATAGCTCCAAGTCAAATGTGTTCCACGTGGACCAGAGGGTGTGGTGTGCTAGCGTCATTGATATGTATGCTAAATTTTGAATCTAGTGTAAATCCTAAATAGCCCAACCATTGTTCTCCTATGAAAAAATCTCTTTTATAGAAGCCTCCTAAAAGTCAAGGGTAGAATCAATGAAATTGTCAAGAGAATAGGTAAGAATGAATAAAATTAATAGGTTGATTTGAAATGTAGGGATAAGATTGAATGGTAGGTGAGAGATAGGTAGAGATGTTGACTTTTGGCTAACACATCTTTGAATTAATAAATCTGAAGTTGTTGGGAAAATAAAATGTAAAAGTGAATTAAGAGACAAGTGATATTTAACATGCCTACGAATTTATATTATGATAACTTTATTAAAAAATAAATATATTCATTTAATTAAAAGAGTAAAGGAGGTAGAAATTAAATAATTAAATAAATAATAAATATTTATTTAGATGTAGGAGATAAAAAATCAATGAATTAAATAAAGGTATTCATTTAATTAATAGAGAAAATGAGGTAAGAATTAGTTAATCAAATAAATGATAAATATTTATTTAATTATAAGAGAGGAAAAATCAATTAATTAAATAAAGGTATTCATTTAATTAATAGAGGAAAGGAGATGAAAATTAGATAATTGTAAAGTATATATTTATGTTAAATTTTGAGTTTATTATAAACCTATAATAGCCCAACCATTGTTGTCCTTTGAAAGATCATCTTTGATAGAAGCCTCCTAAAAATCAAGGGTTGGAATTAAAAGGTTAAAAGATGAAATTGCTAAGATAACATAGTAGGTTAGAATGAATTAGATAAATATGTTGATTTGAAATGAAGGGATAAGATTGAGTGGTAGGTGAGAGTTAAGTAGAGATGTTGACTTTTAGCAACACATCTTTAAATTTAATGAAACTAGACATGTTAGGAAAATGAAATGTAAAGAAGAATTAATAGATGAGTGACATTTGTCACATGCCTATGAATTTATATTACAGTGAATTAATTAAATAAATAAAAGTGCTAATTTAGTTAATAGAGAAAATGCGATAGAAATTGGGTAATGAAATAATAATAATAATAAATATTTATTTAATTATATGACAGAGAAAATCAATGAATTAAATAAAGGTATCCATTTAATTAATAGAGGAAAGGTAGAATTAAATAATTGTAAACTAGATTTGTATGTTATAATTTAAATCTATTGTAAACCCCAAATAGCTCAACCATTGTTCTCCTATGAAAGATTTTCTTTTATAGAAGCTTCCTAAAAGTCAATGGTTGGATTGAAAATGTTAGAAGATGAAATCATTAAGATAAGATAGTAGGTGAGAATGAATGAGATTAAGAGGTTGATTTGAAAGAGATGGATAACTAGATTGAGTGGTAAGTGAGACTTAAGTACAGAGGTTGACTTTTTGTAACACATATTTCAATTCAATGAAGCTAGACGTGTGGGGAAAAAAAATGTAAAAGTGAATTAAGAGACAAGTGACGTTTGTCAAATGCCTACAAATTTATATTATAATGAATTAATTAAATAAATAAAGATATTGATTTAATTAATGGAGGAAAAGATGTAGAAATCAGATAATTAAATAAATAATAAAATAGTTATTTAATTATAGAAGATAAAAAATTATTGAATTAAAATAAAGCTATTTATTTGATTAATAGAGGAAAGGAGGTAGAAATTAGATAATTCTAAACTAGACATGTATCTAACACTTAATTTTGAATTTATTGTAAACACTAAATAGCCCAACCATTGTTCTTCTATTGAAGTCTCCCAAAAATCAAGGATTAGAATTAAACTTGAAAAGATGAAATTGTTAAGATAAGAGGGTAGGTGAGTATTAATAAGATTAAGATTTTGATTTGAAATAGAGAGATGAGATTGATTAGTAGGTGAAAGTTAGGTAGAGATGTTGACTTTTGGTAACACGTCAATGAATTCAATGAAGTTAGACATGTTGAAAAAAGGGAATGTAAAAGTGTCTTAAGGGACAAGTGATATTTTTCACATGCCTAAAAATTTATATTATAATGAATTAATTAAATATATATAAAGTTTTCATTTAATTAATAAAGAAAAAAGGTAGAAATTAGCTAATTAATACATAATAAATATTTATTTAACTATAGGAGAGAAACAAATCAATGAATTAAATAATGGTATCATTCAATTAATAGAGGAAAGGTAGTAGAAATTAGCTAATTGTAAACTAGATATGTATGTTGAATTTTAAATCTATTGTAAACCCTAAATAGCCCAACCATTGTTCTCCTATAAAGGATTCTCTTTATAGAAGCTTCCTAAAATTCAAGGGTTGAAATTAAAAAGTTAAAAGATAAAATTGTTAAGATAAGAGAGTAGGTGAGAATAAATAAGATTAATAGATTGATTTGAAATTCATGGATAAGATTGAGTGGTAGGTCAGAGTCAAGTAGAGATGTTGACCTTTTTGTAACACGTCTTTGAATTCAATTAAGTTAGACGTGTTGGGATAAGGGAATGTAAAAGTGAATTAATATACAAGTGACATTTGTCATGTGTCTACAAATTTATATTATAATAAATAAATTAAATAAATAAAGATATTCATTTTAATTAATACATAAAAATGAGGTAGAAATTAGATAATTAAATATATAATAAATATTTACATAATTATAAGAGATAAAATAATTAATGAATTAAATAAATGTATTCATTTAATTAATAAAGGAAAGGAGGCAGAAATTAGATAATTGTAAACTAGATATGTATGTTGAATTTTAAATCTATTGTAAATCTTAAATAATTCAACCATTATTTTCCTATGAAATATTCTCTTTTATAGAATCCTCGTAGAGATCAAGGGTTGGAAATAAAAGGTTAAAAATGAAATTGCTAAGGTAAGAGGCTAGGTGATAATGAATAAGATTAAAAGGTTGATTTGAACTGGAGTAATAAGATTGAGTGGTAGGTAGAGAAGGTGACTTTTGGTAACACATCTTTGAATTCAATGAAGCTAGAACTATTGGTAAAAGAGAATGTAAAAATGAATTAGGAGATGAGTGACATGTGTCACATGCCTATGAATTTATATTATAATGAATTAATTAATTAAATAAAAGTGTTCATTTAATTAATCTAGGAAAGAATGTATAAATTAGATAATCAGATAAATAATAAATATTTATTTAATGATAGAAGAGAAAAAAATAAATTAATTAAATAAAGATATTTAGTTAATTAATATATGATAAAAGGTAGAAATTAGATAATTGTAAACTAGATATGTATGTTGAATTTTGGAACTATTTTAAACTCTAAAAGCCCAACCATTGTTCTCCTATGAAAGATTCTCTTTTGGACAAGCCTCATAAAAATCATAGGTTGAAATTAAAAGGTTAAAAGATGAAATTGCTAAGATAAGAGGCTAAGTGAGAATGAATAAGATTAAAATGTTGATTTGAAATTAAGGGATAAGATTGAGCGGTAGTTGAAAGTCAGGTAGAGATGTTGACTTTGGGTAACACATCTTTGAATTCGCTAAAGCTAGAAATGTTAGGAAAAGTGAATATAAAAGTGAATTAAAATATGAGTGACATTTTTCATATGTCTAGGAATTTATATTATAATGATTTAATTAAATAATAAAGGTATACATTTAATCAATAGAGGAAATGAGTTATAAATTAGATCATCTTTTAGGAATAAGCAAGTAAAATTTTATTCAAGTAAAATTAGACAATATAAAGCAAAAGCCCTCAAGGCCACCACAACCCTCAAACAAGGAAAACAAAGAGAGTTCACAAGGGAACATCTTTGAAATAAGAAATTATAAATTTATATCTTCCATAATTAGCTTTACCAAAATCTTTTAATAATCCAAATGTAAAGCCACTAGTCATCAACAACTCATCTCTGTAAGTTCTCATAAGTACACTTAGACAGGGAATTCACTACTTTATTCCACTCCCTAGGGATATGATAGCAATAAATATATTATAAGGATAAATATAGATTCAAGATCTACTTAGCCACCAAGTCTAATTATTATAAAACTCCATCCAAGTAATGATCATTCAACATATCAACCACAATCTGTAAATCAAGATCACAAATAATCCTCCTCCAACTGAGAGAGAATCATCTCTCGATAGAATTAAAAATAGAAAGGACCTCCATCCTATTATTAAAATTTGTCATTTGTAAGAAGAGAAAAAAACACAGTACCCACATCATTGTCCCTACCAATGCCACTAATTTCCACTTAGCTAGGATTTCCCCTAGAAGATCCATCAGCGTTAACTTTCAAAACTCTCTCAAGAGGAGGAAGCCATCTCCCCTCTTTATGAATTTTCTATTTAGTATACCTTGATATCCTTTTAGAAGAGGAGGCCACCCCATTTCCAACTAGATTCATATTCTTTACCACACCTAGATCACTAGAATCTATAGGTGTAGTCATGTTACATTTTGTAAAATAGTTTCCTAGAGCCTATTGAAAATATTTTTCCACACGATAAATCTCCCCATTTCTAAACCTTGAAAGATTATATGATTCCTTTCTAACCATAAATTCTAGATTGTAAAAGTTTGGCAAAGAACTCAAGCAACTTGAAGAAAGGTAGTCTTAGCTGGAAACTGGCCCAAACTTTCCCCAAACTCAACTAAAGAGGTGGCATGAACACATGCATGATTATACAAACCCCATCACATGTTCCAAATCTCCCTTGACTAAGGAAAATGAAAGAAAATATAAACTTACATTCTTCATTTCTTTTTCAAGGGACATAGATTGATAGGCCTTTATAAACTCTCTTCCTCAAATTCTCCCAAGTAAGGTGCTTAATCTAGGAAACTAACCAAAGAAAAAAGTTGCACTTAGGCCAAGATAAATTATTCTATGCTTTGTGTATCCATACAACTCATTATCCATAGCTAGTTATATAGAGGCAAAACAAATCTTACCCTTCAAATCTAGACTGCAAGCCAAAACATCCCTACTCTTTAGGGAGCTACAAAGTCTACTATCTAAAATCTCTAGTATTTCCTAATGATTCTCTCCAACACCCCCAATTGGTCATTCATGAGATTCTTTCCAGCAAGTTACCTCAAAATGTCACGTACGCTTATTGGTCTTAAAATTTTCCACCCTATTCCAACCAGCCTCAACAAAAAATATTACAAAGGGGTTAAAGATGAAGAAGCTAAGAAATAATTGGGGGATGGCCATCTAAAGAATCATGCTAGAAAAGATCATAAAATACGCTATTATAAATCCAAAAATACTCACATTAATGAGTTTTTCTCCTCTTTTTACCATTCCCCATTAAAATCTACTAAGATCCATCTACATTTGTTAACACCCTCAAGGTACTTATTAGTAAGGATTTTAGTCCAATCGTGATCTTGACAAGTACATCATCTTTAATATAACTTGGCAACTAAAACATTTCTAATCAAACTTGCAAGCTAGAGACCAAGACCACATTCTTGTTTAGGCTTACATAATAAGTCTCATCTAACCAGGCTTCATTTTGGTCAAATCAATTTATGAGAGAGAGCATCAAACTCTTTCTGAAATCTAGAGAGGGAAACCTACACAATGCTCTTATAAATAGGAAGAACTTGCACCGTTGAATTCAAAAGAGTCAACCTTCTAGAAGATGAAACCCTTCTACATGCCTACTGACTAAATCTATTGTGAAAATTATCCATAATCTCCTCTCAAAACTCTCTGAGCAGAGACCCCACACCAAGGGGAATCCCAAGAAAAACCAAATGGAAGAGATCCAATTTGAAATTTGAAAATATGAGAAATCCCATTCTGAATGACCTAAGGAGTATTAAAGAAAAAAATAGAAGACTCGACCTCATTATTATTTTTTTATCCAAAGTTCTAAAAATAATAATTTCATTGATTTTGGCCCTATCCATCAGAGCAATATCATCAACAAACTGAAGATGAGAATAAAGATGTAAGTTATTGAACCAAATCCAACCTTGAATCGTACCTTGCCTTACCTTGGTTTTGATAAATCTACTAAGCCTCGCAGCCATGATGATGAACAAATAAGGAAAAAGAGGATCCCCTTACCGAAGGGCGCTGGAAGCATTAAACAACTTTGAAGGTTCCCTATTAACTAGAACCAAAAAGGAGGTGGAGGAGACACTACTCATTAACGAATCAACCCATTCAGTACTAAATCCAATATCTAAAGGAAATTCTATAAAAGGACCACTTAACACTTTCATAAGATTTTTCCATGTCCAATTTGATGAACATGATTTTTTCTTTAGAAGTTGCATAGAGTGAATGACTTCTATAGAAATCACTATGCCATCTGGAATCTATCTAATAGCAACAAATCCATATCACTCATTATACATCAAATATTTGAAGCATACCTTGAGTCTTTCAAAAGCAAATTTAGTGATAATATTATAAACTAAATTACATAGATAAATTAGAATAAACTAACATAGTTTATTCATATTTTATTTTTTAGGAATAAGAGATATAAAAGCAACATTCATAGCTCTTAACACCTACTTATTTCTATGTGACTCCTGAACCACCTCTAAAAGGTCTAGCTTAATAATTTCCAATAATTCCTAAAAAAAATCAACTAGGAAGCCATCGGGGCTTGAGGATTTGCCTTTCTTCATGTGAAACACAACATATTACACTTCTTGCACCACATTCATTTCATTATAAACTAGAGAAGGAATACTGTCTAAAATAGAAGATTCATCTTTCCTATCATAATGAGAATCTTTCATAAATAGGGTAGATAAGTATTAAAAATATTTCTAAGAGATTTTATCCATTGGAGAAATTTGAGCACCTTCTAAAGACACAACAAAGGTAATGATATTTCTATTTCTTCTAGCCTTAAAAAAATTATGAAAAAATATAATATTCTTATCTCCTTGCTATAGCTAATCAATTTTGGACTTCTACTTCTAGAATATATCTTCACCAAGTTATACTTCCTCCAATTCCTCAATTTTCATAGACTCCTCCCCACTCAAGTCAATGGACAACCCTTAATCTCAAATCAAGAGGGTAGAAGAATCAAGTAGAGATTGTGCCATTTTGTTAAAGTATAGGTTTCCAAAACATTTATTATTCCATCTCTTAAGCTTATACTTCACATATTAAAATATTTTGACAAAAGTATACATAGCCCTACCTAAGAAAGCTTCCTTTTATACCATAGATCAATCACTAAATCCCAAAGAGAAATATCTTGCAACCACATAAGTTTGAATTTAAAAGAAGGATTCTTTGAAGTTCTTGAAGAAGTCATTGATATTTTGATCAACTAGTGATCAGAACCTCCCCGATCTAAGATCTCTAAGCTATTATTCCATCTATCACCTAACTAAAAGAAAGAGATGATAAATCTATCAAGTCTCTTTGAAACCATATCCTCTCCACTTCTCCTATTGTTCCAAGTAAAGATACCATTATTCAGCTTCACATCAATAACATTCAAGAGATCTATGTTATCATTCAAGAGGGTGGCAGAAGGATCTAGTCTAGCCACACCCTCTCTTTTTTCCGCCAAGTTGAAAATTTCATTAAAGTATCTAGACATAACCTATGGGAGAAAGAGAATCACAGAGAAGAAAAAATTAATATGAACCCAGAGTTGTGATTTGCCCAAGATATTAGTAGGAGCATAAACATTAGTAAAAAATTAGGTTTCACTTGAATCCAAACTAATGGAAACCATAGAGATAGAAGAGTGAATTTAAATCCACCATTGAGGGAAAAACCTTAAAGGATCCCAAAAGATATCTATTCCACCCAAAATACCATGGGCTCCAATATACTATCAACAACATCAAGAATATATTCTAGGAGATCTACTCACCATACCATCATATGGTAATCTAGTTTTCTGAATAAAGACAATATTCTAGGAAAATGAGAATTAATCGAATAATGAACAAATGTTTTTCTAGGATATTGTTCAAACCCCTCATATTCCATGATAAAAAGAAAATTTATGAGTTTGGGATAAATGTGAATCAGTGGTTTTCATAATCTCAGACTCAACCAATGTATCCCTAATGATCTTTACGTTCTCCTAATTTGTCTTTTGTCCACTACTCGAAGGTTTCTCTAGAGGCCCCCTTTTGAGGGTTTTCTACTACAGAAATAAGACGAGAATATATATATTACCATTCTTAGGATCCAAAGCCATTTTGGATGGAGGAGATGCCAAAGCTACCAAAGCTACACCATTTTTCAATACTTGAGTCCCACTAAGATCTATCATATCCAAAACCCATGGAGGAAAAATTGTAACCATCTACCCATCCTGTTGATCCATGATAGATAAATTTTCATCACCATTCACTTTGTCCTCTTATAATTCAACTCTCACTAACTTAGCACTGGAATATAATTCAACTAGAATTACCTCCTTTTGGACCAAGTCATCTTAAACGTCAAACCAGTTAAAAATCCCAATATTATATTTGTCCATCCAAGTTCTCTTTTGACTTATTCCCATATTGTGATATTTTTTAGGAATGAAATTCTCCTTATCAATAAACCCTTCAAATAGAGGAGTCTTCCTTTTACTCCCCTTAGGAGTAGAATTAGAGGAATCATTAATCATTAAAGGTGATGACTTATTTATACAAAATCTCCTTTGTAAATGCACATATTCATGATAGATTTAGCATCTAAATGGAAAAGTCTCATAACCTAGCTATTGAGTCTAAGAAGAGGATCTCAAAAAAATATCCACATAATCTGGTAATAGGTTATTTAAATCAACTTCAACACAAATTTTACCATAAGATATTACCTTTCTATCATGAGTTTGTGTAGTTGAACCAACAAGTTTTCTAAGCAACAGAAAAATTGAATGAACAATGACATCACTCCAAAACTCAACTGAAAGCCTTGGAAGACAAACCCATATAAACACTCTCGAGGGAAGGTCCTCCATAGAATTGAAACCCACATGCCAAGGTTTGATAAATATTTCTACTTGATTAAATAAATATGGTCCCCCTTATAAAGCCCTATTTCTATATTTCATGCATCAGAAAACAACCAAAAAATAATTATTAGCTACAAACATTATCTCCATGTCCCCTTTAGTGTTCCAAACCCAACATGCCCAAGATTCCAAGACTGGAAGGGAAAATTGGAGACCCATAAATTTGAAAATGACGGTGTTATTGCTCCAATACAAAATATCATCCAACACTATCTCTATTTAGGTCACCAAAACTATAAGATCTTGGTTCCTCTCCAAAAAACCATCCATGTTATTTATTTTTGGAAAAACCTTTAAGGTTAAATACCTCTACCAACTAAATTTTTTTTCTTAGGCTTAGCTGCATATGCATGCAATGAGGGGAAAGGATCAAAGACATTCATAGCCCCAAAGGTCCCCACACCTGAAGAAGCACCACACTACATACCAAACTAAACCAAAAATTGAAATAAATTCTCTCACATAGATTAGGGTACAACCACAAACATCCAGATCAAAACTAAGGTGCCTCCAACAAAAACCAGGAAAACAACACCAAAAAGGAACATAATGCCTTGCTAAGGAACCCTCTGAACATAGGGTAAACATGCACTAAATAATTTCTTTTAAATAACTAAAATCACAAGTGCATAACATTATACAATTGGGAACCACACTACAACATTGCGATGGGAGGTCAAAATTTGAATTTCTCTTTGGGCGGAAATCTTTGTGCTAGCCTTGCGATCTAGGATGTTGGCACTAAGGAAAGCCCATGAACTATGGGTGACTCTGCTAGTGTTCAAGAAGGTGGTGTTGACCCAGAAGTTGGAGAACCACATGGGGGTGTCAATAAGGATAGGGGGTCCTCCACATGCTGAGATTATCTCATCTCAGATTACTTTGGAGACCTCGCACCCTTGATCTTCTCTTTTTGAAATTAAAACAAGTGGGAAATCCTCTCTTCCTCAGGTATGAAACATTTATATTCCTTCCCAGGGGAATTTGGTAATTGTTGTCCTTGACCTAGTCATAGATCACAATATTTCCCTTATGGATCTCACTCTGGTCGATAAATTTATGGGGCCCAAACCCAACATTGATTTAGTGCGGGCTTTTGCTAAGATAAAATGGGCCCTCAAGGGAAAGGTACAAATAATGGCCATGTCCAAGGGATTTATCTCCTTTTCCTTTTCTTCCCAGGAAGATATGTTAAATTTTTTATGTGGTGGTCCTTTGATGTTTGGAAAATCAGCCTTGGCCCTCCAGAAATGGTCACCCAAGATAGATTTGAATGAATCCTTCTTTGTACAGGCCCTTGTTTGGGTGAGGCTCTCGGGTCTCCCCTTGGAATTTTGGTTTGAAGATGTCTTTAGTGGTCTTGATAGGTTTTTTGGTGGATTATTATCTATAGATCCTATGACAGTGGAAAGCAGGAGGCTTACTTATGCTAGAATTTGTGTGGGAGTTTCTCAAGATGTGGACATGCCCTCCATTGTTGAAATAAACTCTAATTTGGGAAGATAGACTCATCATCTGGAATATGAAAGTGTCCCCTTTACCTGCTTCCTGTGCAGAAAGGTCAGTCATTTTGCCAAAAAAATGCCCCATGTAGGCAGATAAGGAGAAAGCTAAAAAAGAAAAGAAGAAAAATTAGAAGGTCAAGAACACGTAAAATACGGACAATAATGTTTTTGATGTTAACATTCTAAAGGATAATGTTACGAATTATCAAGAGAATAAAGAAAAAGAGGTTGGTGGTTGCCCTCAAAACCAAACAAAAGATAGTAGTAATGAGCCCCAAAAAGTGGAAGGGCAACAAGATGGTAGAGTTACCTCAATGAGTGATCAGATTATAGTAGAATAACAGGATGTTGTTATCCTAGATAGTGAATAGAATGACCAAGACTGAGAGGATGGGGAGATTACCACAGATGAGGAGGAGGATTCCAAATCTTTCTTTAAGATTTCAAATAATGATCCTACTTTTTATTATGCTCAACCCTACCAAATATTGGGTTTTTACTTATCCCAAGTGTCCTTGTCCCATGCATCTATTTATTTGTTAAGATCTTCATCCCTACCTATGTTTATGTTATCCCTAAATGGGGTGATGATGATGGAAAAGATTTTATATCTAAGAGGGATATGAATGTCTCCAACCTAGAGAATGAGGTTCCCTTTACTGAGGTTGTGGACAAGAAAAGGAAGGGGAAGAAGGGATCTAAAGATACTCCCTAGATTACCCTATTCAAAACAAGAAACACAAGAAAAGAGGACGACGGTGCTAAATCCACTACTCCAGGCAAAAGATCTACTACTCAGCTTAGAGAGCAGGAAGAAAACAAGAATATTGCAGATGGTACTTGTTATGCCCTACATACCAGTCCCTACATTTTGTAGGCAAAATGTTGGGTCCCACTTTTTTTGCTTTTGCTCTTTCCCTTATTTTCTTTTTCTTTCCTTATTTTCCCTCTAGGATTTGCTTCCACGAGGGTTGCCTTTCTTTTTGTTTTTGTCTTCTTGTGTCTCTGGGACCTGGTCCTGGAGTTTGTTTGTTCCTGAGAGATGGATTCTGAACGTCGAGATTCTCTACCGTCATGTCTCCTTTTGTGAGGAGGTATGGTTGCATGGAATCCCCGAGCCTAGAGTCTGAAAGTTTTCTTTGTGTGGAGCTTGCAGAAAGAATGCAATAATTTTTTTACCCTAAGGGTATAAATTGAAGTTACTTATCATTTTCACACTTACCATGATTAAAACACTTAGAGCCCTTAGAGTGATTTCAAGGCGATTAAGGTGATTAAACATCATTTTTCTCATGTGCTTAGTGGTTAATTGAATAGAGATTTGCAGTGTTGGTGCATGATCATTCGAAGGTGAAATTGTGGCAAGGCGCCTCCTGTCCTCATCTTCGCTGCATTATTCACATTTCCAGGTAGGCTTTTGGCTCTCCCCTGTCTGGTTCCTGGCTTGCTGGTTTTCTCATTTTTCTTTCATTCCCGCCTTTGGTATTTCTTTTTGTTGCCTCTTGTTGGTGGGTTGGCTCTTCCAAAGGGTTTTCCACCCTCTGTGTAGTTGTAATTTAGTGTATAAATTTTTACATTGTCATGTAGTATCTTTAGAGGTCTCTGTATATTTTGTACGTAGTGTAAATTTGTGTAAATAGTGTATATATTTCATTGTTTTGTTGTCAGCCTATGAGTTGTGCTTCGGCCCTTGTTGTACTTTGACTCTTTGTACACTAAGTGAATTTCCTTTATATCCTTCCATTCTTTCGAGCTCACCGTGCCCCATCATGTCTTAACCACTCTATGAAGCTCGTCAAAATGGTAGTCACCACGGTTTGAAGTTGGCACCTCGCTGGTTTGAATCATGGTGGCTTTCTCTCTCCTCTATCGTGTCATCTTAATGGCGGGATTAATTTCCCAAGAGAAAGCATTCAAATCCCATCCCATCTGACATTTACTCCCCCATATCAGCCCACTTGTTTCCATCAATGTCATTATGTCACCTGTCATGTGGCTATGTGACAACCCATGTCAGCCAAGTACGGCTTCCTATAGGTCACATCAGCAATGATGAACTCTTCTAAACTTTGGGTGCTGAGAGGCCCCTGGGTCCTCATTTTATTTTCATTGCTTAGTCTAATGCCCCAGAGGCCTCGGGTGTTTGCTAGAGTTTGACTCATGCTTGCCTTGATACCTCATGATTTTGATGTATGCTAATGCTTTTTAGATAGGTGCAAAATGATGATGAATTCCCTGGGATTCATAAAATTATTTTTATTATATCATGCATTGACAGTTCTCCAGTCTTGTAGGTTGCAGATAATTCGATCAAAATGTCTCAAGTGATCACTCCTCCTGACAGCCCAGAAATGCCTATTACCTTCACTCGGGCGACCACAAAAACTAAGGCTGAAAAGATGTTGGCTAAGCTACAACTGACCTCTAAATACCAGAGGGAGGGAATTCTCATGGGGTCCAAGGTGGACTCCAAAGTGAAATAAATAATAGACATAGAACCCAAACTCTGGGCTGAAATGTAGGGCTTAGTTCAAGTCATATACAAGCTGAAGGCCGACGGAGATAATATGGCTATCCACTTGGCCACCTCTGGAATTATTAAGGCTGCAAATTTTCCTTGTTTGATGCAATCACTGAAGCTAATACTCCAACTGGTGACACTATATAATGCTCCTACTTAGACTATTTTGCTCATAGATCCCCGACCGTTACACTATCCAGCGACTATCATCAATCTGGATGCAACAACTTTTGCTTCAGGGCTGGGGATCCCTCAATTTAAGGGGTCCATTTTTCTCACCTGGGAAAAGTCATTGGAGGAGTTCGAGGGAGCTTCCCTCATTTCCCAAAAATATCTCAACTCCCAGTGGCTGAAGTCCCTAAAGAGCGACCATAAAAAGATGAAGTTGGAGATTTCCTACGGGGATTTTAAAGAGCCCATTCAGGTGGGCATTATATTTCTATGTCGGATCTTTGGGCAAGCCCATGCCAAAGATTTCCTAGCATGGATGTATTACTTTCTCTATTGCATCACCACCCACAACTAGACCTTCAATTGGGTGGCTATCATAGCCAACCATGTGGACTCACAGTTGAAATTTGTTCTCCAGAATTCAAAGTTCCACATGACATCTTATGTACTATGGGCACTGGCCTAACAAAGACTGACTTTTTTGGGTTTGCAAGAAATGGGCATTCTCAGGAATGGGCCGGGCCAGTCAACACTATGAAATAATTATCCCCAAATCTAGTGGGAACTCAGTTTCCCAAATTTTTGCAAGGTAAATGGTGCCTTCATTTACCAAAATATTTTGACACTTACTCGGTATTCTAGATACCAGTTATCGCAAGAGGCGATGAACCTGGTAAGCACCTACAAGAATTAATTTTTTCAATTCTAGTAGCATACGTATATTCAAGTGACCGGCTACTCCATGAAACCCTATCTTCATCCCCAGTATTGTGGGGATAGAATCATTCTTTTAGAATTCTGCTGGCAGATTCTAGAGTTGCACACCCTCTTCACATTGAAGAAGGTCACCAACGTTCCATTCCCAATCTCTTGTGGGAACTATACTTGCAGTCTAGATGTAGCAAAGGAGGCAGATAATGAGCTAAAAAATCTAGGGTTGTTTGAATTTGACCATACCAAAAAAGGTTTTGATCTGCTAGGAAATATAGCTTTGGCACTTCCTCGGGCCTCCCCACTACATATAGCGGACATTGAATATTTTTGGGCACGTTACCAAGATAGTTTTGATCTCCAAGCCTGCCAACATTTGCGGATGTCCAAAGGACTGATGAAAGTACTTGACCTTCAGGGTTTCCTGAAGGGTTTTTTAGATGATGAGCCCCTTGAGGACCCATTGTATAAAGAGTAGGGGTTAGACAAACTGGATCTCCCTCTGGTGGATTGGGCCAATCCAGAGGACTTAATAATTAAGGGAGTATGCCACCCCATTATAGAGGCCAGTCATAATTATTTTGTGCGGGTGTGTCCTAGGAGCACCCAAAAGGGACAAATAGTTCAAAGGTCCGCTGTGACCTCCGGAGCTACAGGGTCCAGCACAAGAAATGGGAAGGAGAAAGAAGATACCCCAGCCAAGGTACCTCCTTAGGGCCCGACCACCATAATGCCACAACTACAGAAAAAATGGATTCGGCAAGGCTGGAAAGCCAAAAGATTAGCACATAACTTTCCCAGGGCCTCCTCACAACTCTGGTAGCATATGCTCACCCGACAGGATCCCTATTGTTGGCCGCAATGATGAGCAGGCAGACTTTCGCTGAGGTGTAGTCTACAAGTATTTTGGATACTGGGGTCCCATTACTAAGGAAGAAGAAGTGGAAGGTGACCCCCACTCCAAGTGCAGCTGTCAGCCTTGGTATGCCTGACCTGCCTCTGGTTGATGTTAGTTCAGATTCCCCATGACTCAAGAATACTTTAGATTCCTCTCCCCCACATGATAATTTTGATGATGTCTTTAGGGAAAATGAATGCATGAACCTTCAAGAGTATATAGATCATGTGGTGGAAGAGATTTCTGCCTAAGAAAAAGAGGATATCCCTGCAGAAGAGGAAGTCCCAAAATAAGAAGTTGCCGCAGAGAAGGAAGACTGGGAGGAAATACAAAAGGAGCCCGAGCGGGAGAAAACACCAGTCCAAGAGACCGAGGATGAGCCAAGGTAAATAGAAAATGAGCAACCAATGATTACAGAAACTGGACCCACAGGATCAACCGTACTCCCAACCATCATGCTCCAAATTCCTTTGGTTACTCCAGATGACCAGATGCCCCAAAGTATGTTCAATGAGGTAGTAAAGGTGGATGCATTGTTAAACTTTGGCCAGAGACCCCACCCACCTTCACAAGATGTTCCAGTGGAGAAAGATGTTTCAACAAATGAAGCTAATGAAGCCAAAGAACAATAGCAATAGAATGATGGGGAAATCCCCAAGATGTAAATTTTGGATCGACTGAAGCTGAGAAGGACAGGGAAATCCCTGAGAATACACATGATATTGATACCAATAGAGAAGAAACTCTGGATATCACAAACGAAGAAGCCAACATGGAAGAGAACACTGAGGCTTCCAGGGAGAAGGAATAGGAACAAAAAAAAGAGAAAGATCCCGACAACAATGTTGATCCCAAGAATACACTGCTAGATTCTGAAGGGAATCCTGATACCCAGGACCTAATAGTGAAGCCACCTGAGCCACCCTAATGGTTGGTGGAATCAAGGAAGAGAAAGGCCCTGGTGGTGGCAACAAGAATTCCGCTCTCTTTGGCTGAGATGATGGCCTAAAGTGCAGAAGCCAAAAATCATAAGAAGGCTCGGATGGTCCATACCCTCTAGATTGGCCCAATAGGAAGTACAGTTGTGACAATCACAACCCCTCCCCTAGATGTAGATGTAGTGGTTGTAAGGCCCGAAGATTATACAATTACAGAAGTAGCACTGGAAAGAAGAGATAAGTAGGGTGAATTGGACCTACTAAAGGATGCCACCAAAGTAATAGAGGCCCGATACAATAAACATACCCAGAAGTTAAAAGAGGAAAGAAAAACCAATGCGAATCTCCTCACACTTTTGGCAGAACTTACGCAGCCCCTGGTTGAGGTCCGCCCAAAAGCTTCTACCTCTGGATTACTGCTTGCACAGCGTAATATGGATTCTTTAAGGGCCATGAAGAAGAAGGCCTAGGCTTTGGATGGGCGGGTCACCAAATAGATAGCCATCATAAGGCAATTTTTAGTGGTGTCCCTCATGGATCTCTATCAGATCAATATTCTCCTCAGTCAGGCGAATGCCTCTGCTATTGTATGGGAACAAGATTTGGAAAAGTATGAAAAATGGAAGGCTGGGTTGGATAAAGTTTTCAACACCAGAGAAGAAACCATCAAAGAGGAAAGAATTTTGGGAGATGAATCATATGATTCCCTCCAGGCCCAGTACTCCATACTTGGCCTCAAAATCAAGGTATGCAAGGAACTAGTTAAGGCCCTAAAAGAGAAGGTGACCGCGGCCTGATATCCTATGGGCCTATTTCAGGCATTTATGGTAGGGCTGTCACAAGTCGACCCCTTCACCACCAGGACATGTACCCCAAAGGACTATGTCCTTAGGAAGTATGACAAGCGGATGGAGTCCCTGTAGCAGTCTGTCAGAGACTTTGACAAGGGAAGATTATCAAGATTATCTAAGATGATGATCCAGGCACATGATGCCCTAAAGATGGTAAGTGAATTATAGGATGGGGCCAGAGAAGTTGAATAGAAGATGGAAGTTGTCCGTGGCCGATGGGGAAACATCAAGGATATAGATGAAGATGGTGTAAGCCAAGTTTTAGAAGCATTTAAAAATAGTAAGGAGCAATAAGATTCTCCAGAGTCCAGAGAATTCCATCAGCTATGCATATTTTGTATTCATTATTCTTTGAGTATAAGCTCCTAGATCCCGGAGTTTTGAATCCATAGTTTTGTATTATTTTGATGACCCATGTCTAGGTTCCCTGAAGCTGACTGGTCATTGTCAGATAGCTAATAAGGATGTCAAAAAATTGGTGATTCCAGAAGGGCGCGTCAACTCAAAAGATGGTTTTGACAAGTGGTATTCCCAAGATGCCACTCCAACATAACACCTAGCACATCGGGGGTAGTGAGCCACTTTTTCATTAATGAGGCATGTAGCCTTGATCCCCTGGGGATTAGATTTCTTCTATTCTCTCTCTGGCTCTCTTCTCGGGGCTAATTCTTCCATACCTCCTTTCTTGTCTTAGTCTTCTAACATGTTAGACTTCTTCTCTTCTCAAGGTTGTTGTAGCATGGTGAAGGTAGTATCGGCCACCAAAAATCATATTTTATTGATTGAGTGTAAAGATAGGTTAGGCTAATTTTAGGGCAAAATCTATGCATAAATAACAAGTTTGAACTCATTCCAAGGGTTGACAAAATTGATGATTTTGCAATCCATAGCTATAGCATTTTTAGTGTTTTCATTTATAGTAGTTGTAGAGCTCAATGTTCCTTAGTTCTTAGAAGTTCAGTAGCTTGATGCTCCCTTGGAGCCATTATTGTATGCACCAATGCTCGATGAAAACCTGCTAATGAAGAAGGAAGATTTATGGCAATGAAGTTGTTAGTGTTCTGATCTCTGGTTAACGTTCTTTTGTGTTGTATGTTTCTTATGTCCCTTGCTCTAATGTTTTAAGGAGATTAATGGCCTTCTTTACCCCTTGCTATTGAATGTGTATGAATTGATGGCTCTGTATACATTCAATATTTTAGTGTAGCATGTTAGAGCATGGTCGATGTTTAAATGTATTTACATGACTATAGATTGATGGAATACTTCTAACCCTAGCCTATCTTTTGAAGTTTATTTGGTTAACTAATGAATGCTTGCAGGAAACCACACTTACCTAAATCCCTAGAGAAGACAAGCCGAGATAACCAGCTATCCCCCAAACAAAACAATCACACTCCCAACTAAGCTCCCGCACCATCAAGACCTAACTCTCACATGCTTGAAGGCCCAGAGAATCTCATTTCTCTGGACAACCTTTACAGGCAAAGTTGGCCAGTACCCTAGTACCCGATGATAACTTACACCTGTTGGAAAACTCGGTCACAAACCCCCGTCAATAGAAACTGGTGCTAGAAGGAGGGCATGAGCTCATCCCCTTCTAAAGATTTATATTTTACACCGCCTGAGGGTTCCCCAAGCCATAGTTTTAGGAAGCAAGCCTTTAGTGGGATTGGATCATTTTCACCAGCCTGATTTGAAAGAATCCATAGATCAGCCCCCAATCTCAGAAGGTTTGTTGAACTCGAGCCTCCCGCTTGAAAGAAGCAGACCCCGAAGGCCAAACCAACCAACATTGTCTGGGGATCTACTACATCCCAAAATACCCAAGTCTTCTAGGTAACCCTGGGGATTAACACTCAATCTAGCCAAAATCCAACACCCCTAATGACTGCATACTTTGGTCACACCGAGTCCCTAATGGGACAATATTGAGGTGTAACCAATGATCTTCCCACACTCCTAGAAAATATATGCCCCCGATATGAGCACTTAGGCTCATGAACCGTAGAGGAGCATCTACAAGCATACAAAGATGCCATGAACTGACCCTGGATCCAACATCAAGACATTGTGACCCACATGTTTCCCCTATCCTTGGGATAGAATGAATTGAACTGGTACCTTAACCTACCCACCAACTCCATCAAAAGTTGGTAGGATATGGAAGACGCCTTCTTGGCAGCCTTTCATGTACACATGGACCCACCGTGGTCCCACAACCATTTTATCTCCATTAGGAAGGAAGTGAATGAGCCCCTTGCAGCATTCAACCATCGGTTCCAACATGCCTTGAAGCAGTTCATGGGTCCTTTGATCCCATCCCTGGAAGTGACCATCTAGAAATACCTAAATGCAATGGACCCTTTCATTTCCACTCTCCTGTGGAGAACTACTACCCCCACTGACTAGGATACTCTAGCAAAGGTTTACAACCTGGACCTAGAGTTTTCCTGTGGTCTGAACAAATCTCTGGGTGGGATTGGGCAGAGCATGCCTTTCAACATGATACCCAGTATAACTTCTTATGTTGGGGGATACAACCCCCAATTAATCAATGGGTGCCCCTGTGATGGCCATGAATCCCCCACCATCGCCGATAGACCAACAGGCCCGATACATATATCCATCGCAAGCCTAGACAATACCAGGTCTAGAATTTGTACCCTGGAACCATCCATAGAAAACACAACAACCACAAAAAAAACATTCCAGAGTTTCTTTCTTCTAGTCATCTATGGCTGGAGGACTGTCACCCTCGACTCCAGTACCCACTACCGCCTTTCCCAGGAATCAATAACAACAACCGTCACATTGTGATGTGAACACCCAACTGTCCACCAAGGTTGAGTCCCTTCAGTGACTATTGTCCTCACTAACTATGGACATGGGACAAATGAAGGTGGGGTCTCTTGCACCCCACAACACCAATTCCCAAAGAGGGAATGTCTTCTCTAGCCAACGAAATACCAATGCCAGAGGAAGAAATTACAACAGGCCCCGGCCCAACCAACTACAATGGAACAAAAATGCTAACACCAGAGGTCCTCCTCCAAACCAAAACACCAATTAGGGTGGCACGGGACCTTCTCATTTCATGCTAGCTGCAGAACTCTAGCCCCTGACTAAATGGTGCAGATTGCACAACATAGGTTGTCATTCCGAGGTGAACTGCGCCATGCTAGAGAAGGTCATCATGATCTCCCAGCTGGACAGACAAAAAACTATTGATCCTACACCCCATAACCTCCTATACAAGAGCCCACTCATAGTGCCTTTTCCTGTGAGACTATCTTCTTTGGAGCAGACAAGGAAGACGAAGAAGAACCCAAATTACAGGGGTTCTTTGACAAGTCTATTCCGGCCTTTGAGGCCAATGCCTTCACAAACCCACATACTCCTTACAACACTCAAATTCAGGCTGGTAAAGGACCAATTTACATGCCTACACCTCCCAAAGACACCCCTCCCTGGGATAATACAACTGATCACTCCTTCCCACCAAAAGGCCCTAGCTCTAACCAAGCTAAGGACCCAATCGAGGGAAGCCAACAATTCCCCAAGGGGAGGTTTGGAAAAGAAAAGGCATTAGAACAAACCACTACCTCCATGACCTTCATGGAGGTTTTGATGAACTGTCCTGAGTAGAGAAATTCTCTTATGAAGCTATTTGGGAACCTAGAAGTTTTCAGTCGCCCACCCAAGACTGTCACTTTTGATGACGCCAATGTGGCTGTCTTCCATGGAAACACCGAGGATCCTCCCTTATTACTAGGCTTAAACATACAAGGGAAGAACCTGCACAACTTCTTGGTAGATTCTGGAGCTTTGGGAAACATCATTCCCTTATCCATATGCCATAAGCTTAGATTTCATCCTACTCCATCGAACGATGCAGTAGTCTAGCTAGACAAAACTACTGTAAAAATGGTAGGTGAGCTGAAGAATGTCCAAATTCAGCTTATCCAAGATCCCAAGATAGAAAGTATAGTTGACATCCAAGTGGTGGACATCCCAAAGACTTATGGGATGTTATTAAGTTGCAATTGGTCCAATTCCTTTAATGGGTACTTCCCCACTGACTTTCCCCACTTGTAGCTCCCCTAGGAGGGAGAATCTAACCAGATCTAGGTAGAAAGTGAACCTTGAATGAAATAGGCCCTCACCAAAGTTGGGAGGGTGAAAAAAGTCCTCTTCTTTGAGACTTCCCTGGGGGTGTACCACCCCCTAGAAATCTTGACCTTTGATTTCACCCCCAGGGAGGATCTCATTGTTTCTCAGAGAACACAGGACCTAGATAAAAAACTAAGGGGTGAAGTTAACTCACAAGGTATTGCAGTGACCCCTGCTACACTCTTGTCCAACATTTGGTGTTAGGTGCATTATTAGAAACATTTAGAAGTAGAATTGGAGCCCTGTATTGTTGCTCCTACCTGTCACATCAACACCCTCCACAAGAAGAAACACGAGGCAGATCTGCCTGGACCCAGCTATCATTCTGGCGATATCCCCATGATGCCACTAGTCCAGGAACCCCAACTACAGGCTTCTCTAGGAGGAAACCTCACCCAAGTGTTATCAGATCTGGAGGAAACTCCTCCCAACCTTCCCAGAAATAATCTAAATTCCACTTCGCCTTCCCAGCCCTAGACAACAGACAGTGACTTGTGGACCCTAAAGTTCGTCGGGTCCTGGTCTAAACAAGGCTGTAGGGCCAGAGTGAAATTGATCAATCCATTGGGGAAGTCCTTCCTTGCATCTTAAAAGCTACATTTCAACTACATGAATAATGTCATGAAATACGAGGCCTTGGTCCTTGGCCTCTTATTTGCATTAAGAAAGGGAATCACTCACCTCCAGGAATTGGGTGATTCAGAGTTGATCGTAAAGAAGGTCTAGAGCCAATATACTGGTCATGATAAAAGGCTGGCTGCATATCACAACCGAGCATGGAGCATCATCGAATATTTTTATTCCTTCAGCATTGAACTCATTCCCCAAAAAATAAACTATGTTTCGGATGCCCTTGTTGTATCTTCCAGCACTCTTGAGCCAATGGCTAGCTCCCAGCTCTAGAAATTCTCCGTTGAGAAGAGCCCCACCCCGTCCATTCAAGATAATGTCACCCACTTTCAGGTTTTTGAGGATGATCAACATATCCTGGCCTTCATGGCCAATGTTGGTGTCTTTAAGGACCAGATAGTGGAAGAGAGAGATCATGATGATACTGGGTAGGGTGAAGAGGATGATGGGATCATAGAATTACCAACCAACACCATCCCTAAGGGGATGGTAGCGCTAGAATGAATCTTCAACTTGGACCCTCGAGGCTAGAAGAATATATCATCCTCCTCTGAGGGAGGAAAATTTGAGAAAATTAACATCGTCCTGGTCGGTGAAGAGAAATTTGTGCATATTGGAACCTCCTGCTCCCCAGAGGAGAAGGAGAAGATTCTCGCAGTTCTCCAAGAATATATTGATGTAATTGCATGGGGGTATGAGGATTTGAAGACCTATGACACATCCATCATGACCCATACCATCCAACTAAAACCTGATGCTAAGCCCTTCTGGCAAAAGAAAAGCCCGGTTAACCCATTGATAGAGCCTCTAATTCATTAGGAGGTTCAGAAATTACTGTCATCCCGGATCATCTTTCCAATCTAGAACACTGCATGGGTTTCCAACCTCGTCCCTATGAGGAAGAAAAGTGGCAAGATCCACCTTTGCATGGATTTTTTAAATTTAAACAAGGCATCTAAGAAGGATAATCACCCTCTCCCCTCGTTGGATGAGGTATTGCAAATCATGAATGGATCAAAAATGATGTCATTCTTGGATGGGTACTTCGGATATAACCAAGTCATGGTTAAATATGAAGATAGAGACAAAATGACATTCACCACCAAGTAGGGAATGTTTGCATACCGGAGGATGCCCTTTGGCCTTATTAATGCAGGGGCCACATTTCAAAAGGCTATGGACATTGCATTCAAAGGCCTAGTAAACCAGTGCATAATCATCTACATGGATGATTTGACCAACTTTTCCCAGGATAGGTGTGATCACTCTGCCCACCTCGCCCAAATTTGTGAGAGATGTTGTTGGTATGGAATATCCCTCAACCCCAAGAAATGTATATTTGGGGTCACTGAAGGGAAGCTGCTTAGGCATATTGTCTCCAAGAATCATATATCTATCGACCCTGAGAGAGTTGAAGCACCGCTAAACCTACAGGTGCCCAGCAGTAAGAAAGAAATGAGATCTTTCTTTGAGAAGATAAATTTTGTCTGGAAATTCATCACTAGATTCACCGAGATAGTGAAGCCACTAAATGAAATGATGAAGAAAGACACAAAGATTGAGTGGAGTCCTAAAGCAAAGCGGTCATTTTCCCAGATTAAATAAATAATTATGGTGGCACCAGTCTTGGCTAGTCCAGACTATTCCCTCCCTTTTCACATATATTCCTTTGATTCGCTACATTCTACCATGACAACTTTGACCCAGAAGGTTGAGGGGGAAGAACAACCAATAGCTTTCATGAGCTCCCCCTTTAAGATTTCCAAAGTCCAGTATTTGCCTTTGGAAAAGTAGGCCTTTGCTCTCATCCGTGCTATGAAGAAATTATGGCATTACATTCTCTGGAGAAAAGTGCATGCTATCATCCTAGACCAAGCTGTTAAGTCTCTACTTGTTAGAATTTAATCTTTCCTTGGTTGAAAATATGTAATTAAAGGATAAACCAAAGTATCCTTATTTGTATTTGTCCTCTAGTCCAAGTAGGAGGACATGTCACTATTTTGTATTTCCTTTAATAAGGAAAATAGATACTCGTTAAGAGGAATCTCACATTTGTCACACACACAATATGAATGTGGCATTCATAGAAGATGGGAGTTACATGAAAACTCCTCCACTCATCTCTACTTCAGAGATGCCTCTCACACACTTTCTCTAATAATATTCTCTTCTTTCTCACTTCACCTCACATCCTTATCTTTCTCTCAATATTGTATTGAGCTCATTGCTCTCATTCTTTAGGCATTGTGCCATATTCATATACTTCACAAGGGGTTTTTCTTGTTTTTACCCTTTCAAATCCTTGTGTTCTTGTCTTGATTCTTGGAGAATTTTGGTGATCTCTTGGCTCAATTCCTTATAGAAATTCCTCACTATCTCTCTTGGTTAACTTGGTAAATTTCTTTCATGCACTCACACTTGGATTATTTCATTTTCTCTACTTCTTTTTTATAATTTCTAACACTACTCCTACTGAACGAATTGGGTGAATGATGGGGGAAGTGGATGCCCATCCTCCAAGAGTATGATTTGGAAATGCAACCCATAAATATAGTATGAGGCCAGGGACTATGTAGAGCGATGGGAGAAAAGACTCCTAACATTGAATGCCAGACATATACAATGGAGTCTATCACTCAAGATCTGTGGTATACTAACCTGGTATACTTATTATTCAACAATAGATGCCCGAAGGAGCTATCCCCAAACAAATGTTGCACCTTGTAGCTAAAAAGCGTGCACTTCATGATAAAAAAAAATAGAATACTTTTTCGCAGGAATTATGAAGGGGTATACCTCTAGTGCATAGACAGGGACCAAGCTGCGAAAATGATCAAAGAATTTCATAGGAAGTTTGGAACTAGGCATGGCTTAGCTAATGCCACTTCCCATCAGATCCTCCAGGCCAGATACTATTGGCCCTATATCTTTAAATATGTCTACACTCATGTTAGGAGATGCCATACTTGTCAAACAGTGACACATCGTGAGTGAAACCTGGCCATGCCTCTGTAGTCGGTCTTCAAATCTAGACCCTTCACTTAATGGGCATTTGACTTTATCAAGGAAATCAAACCCAACTCATCTGCCAACCACCAGTATATTTTGACTGCTACCGATTAGTGCACCCGATGGTCTGAAGTGTTTCCTTGTAAAAACAACATGACAGACGTAGTTATAAAATTCCTGGAAAAAAACATCATCACAAGATTTGGAATGCCCTTTGCTATAGTATGTGACAATGGTCGGACATTTTCTTTGTCACAATTACTTGAATGGACCTATGACAGAAAGGTCACCTTGAAGTTCTCTAGCAACTATTACCCCCAAGGAAATGGTGTTGCTGAATCAACCAACAAAAATTTGCTTGAGGTGATCAAACATTTGTTAGAACAAAATTCCCGGGAATGGCACCAAAAGCTTAGGTTCGCTCTTTGGGAGAATTGCATCTAAATAAAGAAAGCCCTAGGGACATCCCTATTCCATCTGGTTTATGGCTAGAATCCAGTATTCCCCATCAACTTACAGATCCTAGTTTTAGAGTTCATGCAGGAATTCAGTAACCGAGACAACATTGTGGAAGTTTGGCTTCTGAACCTAGTGTGAATGGAGGAACAAAGAGGTGCAGCCCTTGAACATTTTGTGCATCACAAAGCAGTAGTAAAATGATGGTTTGACAGAAGAGCCCAGTATAAGGCCTTTCAGATTTCAGACTTGGTTCTCTTGTGGGACAAGGTCGGGGAAAAGAAGGGAAAGCACCCTAAGTTTCAACGGCTCTGGCTTGGATCATACCTAATATCTGAAATTAGTGGGGCAAATACTTATCACCTCAACACTATAACCAAACAAGCCATCCCATTGCCCGTCAATGGGTAGTTTCTCAAACACTACTTTGAATGAGGTAGGTGGTAAGTTTGCCCAAAGTTGTAACATATGTATATTTCTTTCTTGTAAGTGTCTTTCCCAGTGCTCCATTTGGAGTACCCTTGCCTTGTAAATAGTTCTTGCTGGACGCCCTCTAGGGTATCCTTTTTCTTGGTGTTTTTGTTTGTTTTTGGTTTCTTTATTTTCTTTTGCTTCCCGGGTTCCCAACTTGTTGTCTTCATTTTGTAGACCGGTATGCTTTGCATAACATCTAGTCTTTGGAACAACACCTTATGCATTTTGGTGAATTTGGAATCTATCATTAACATAGTGTAATTTATCCGCACTTCGGGGCCCGAAAGGTAGGGGTGGAGTTGCTATCTTGATTAACTCTAAGTGGGAGAAATATATCTCTTGTAATGGGATCTCCCCTTGTAATAGAGCTTTGTGGCTTACCATAACTTTCAATGACATTGTCTATGGTAAAAGGTTATGGGTAATCTTCATCAGATTCACATCTTGACAGTCCAGACATCAGTTAACAGAATTCAAGAAGCAAGTAATCGGACACATTGAGAGTAGATCATTTGCACTAGTTGATTAACCAAGTCTCAAAATCATTAAAACATCCCAGGTCTAGAAACTTCTCTCCTATTTGGTAACATAAAATGTATGGCAAGGTGAAATAAGCACCATCATTAACACTTAGCTAAGCTTAAGGCTTACGGTGAAAGGAGTACCGCCTTTTCATCTAGAAAAGATAAGATAAGAAAGAACCAAAGAATGAAGAATTCTGGTATCTAGGGGAAACATGAAAGATGTGATGACTTTGGTTTAATTTTCTTATTTCCTCCTCTCTGTTTCTCCCATAGGTCATCGGCTTGATTTTCTTCTAAAGAACACACTTCACAACTGAACAAAGGCCAAAAGATTGAATCAATGATGAGCTCAATTTTCCCGAACACCTCACACTTTGCAAACATAATTCTCTAGGTAAAGATTTATTCTGATTATGCTAACCAGAGATTCTAAAGTTCTTGAATGCACTAAGTCATTCATCCCAGATAGTCACCATTTGTTATTCCCTACATACCCGTCCCTACATTTTGTAGGCAAAATGTTGGGTCCCCCTTTTTTTACTTTTGATCTTTCCCTTGTTTTATTTTGTTTTCCTTGTTTTCCCTCTGGGCTTTGCTTCCACGAGGGTCACCTTTCTTTTTTTTTTGTCTTCTTGTGTCTCCAGGACCCAGTCCTAGAGTTTGTTTGTTCTTGAGAGATGGATTTCAGACTCCGTGATTCTCTTCCATCATGTCTCCTTTTGTGAGGAGGTATGGTTGCATGGAATCCCCAAGCCTGGACTCTGAAAGTTTTCTTGTTCCGGAGCTTGCAGAAAGAATGCAATCTTTTTTTTACCCTATGGGTATAAATTGAAGTTACCTATCATTTTCATACTTACCATGATTAAAAAACTTAGAGCACTTAGAGTGATTTCAAGGTGATTAAGGTGATTAAATGACATTTTTCTCATGTGCTTAGTGGTTAATTGAATAGAGATTTGCAGTGTTGGTGCATGATCATTCAAAGGTGAACTTGTGATAGAGCACCTCCCATGCTCATCTTCCCTGCAATCTTCACATTTCCAGGTAGGCTTTCGACTCTCCCCTCTCTGGTTCCTGGCTTGCTGGTTTTCGTTTGTCTTCTTTGTTTTGTTTTCTTTCATTTTGCTTTCGTTCCCGCCTTTGGTCCTACTTTTTGTTGCCTCCCGTTTGTGGGTTGGCTCTACCAGAGGGTTGTCCACCCTCACTGTAGTTTTAATTTACTGTATAAAGTTGTACATTGTCATGTAGTAGCTTTAGAGGTCTCTGTATATTCTATATGTAGTGTAAATTTGTGTAAATAGTGTATATATGTCATTGTTTTGCTGTCAGCCTGCGAGTTGTGCTTTGTCCCTCATTGTTCTTCGACTCTCTATATAATAAGTGCATTTCCTATATATTCTTTCATTTTGTCAAGATCACCACACCCCATCACAGCTTAACCACTCTGTTGAGCTCGTCAGAGAGGTATTCACCACGGTTTGAACTTGGCACCTTGCTGGTTTGAATCATGGTGGCTTTCTCTCTCCTCTATCATGTCATCTTAATGGTGAGATTAATTTCCCATGAGCAGGCATTCAAACCCCATCCCATCTAGTATTTACTCCCCCCATGATAGCCCACTTGTCTCCATTAATGTCATTACACCGCCTGTCACGTGGCCACGTGATGACCCATGTCAACCAAGTACGGCTTCCTATCGATCACATTGGCAATAGCTAAATATTTTAGACTCTGGGTGTTGAGAGGCCCCTAGGTCCTCATTCCATTTTTTTTACTTAGTCCAATGCCCCAGAGTCCCTGGGTGTTTTCCAGAATCTGACTCATGTTTACCTTGATACCCCAAGATTTTGATGTATGCTAACACTTTTTAGACAGGTGCAAAATAGTGATGAATTCCCTGGGATTCGTAAAATTATTTTTATTATATCATGTATTGACAGTTCTCTGGTCTTCCAGGTTGCAGATAATTCAATCAAAATGTCTGAAGTGATCACTCCTCCTGTCAGCCCGAAGCTGCCTACTATCTCCACTCGGGCGGCCACAAAAACTAAGGCCAAAAAGATGCTGGCTAAGCTGCCACTGACCTCCAAATACCCAAGGGAGGGCATTATTGTGGGGTTCAAGGTGGACTCTAAAGTGAAAGAAATAATATACATAGAGCCTAGACTCTGGGCTGAAATTAAGGGCTTAGTTCAAGCCATATACAAGTACAAGGCCAACAAAGATAATATGGCTATCCACTTGGCCGCCTCAAGAATTATTAAGGCTAAAAATTTTCCTTTCTTGGTGCCATCACTGGAGCTAATACTCTAGCTGGCGATGCTCTACAATGCTCCTACTCAGACTTTTTTTCTCACCGATCCCCAGCCGTTACACTCTCCAACGACTATCACCAATCTGGATGTAGCAACTTTTTCTTTAGGGCTGGGGATCCCTCAATTTAAGGGGTCTGTTATTCTCACCCTGGCCAAGTTATTGGAGGAGTTTGAGGGATCTTCCCTCCTTTCCCGACAATATCTCAACTCCCAATGGCTGAAGTCCCCGAAGAGGTACCATAAAAAGATGAAGTTGGAGATTCCCCGCAGGGGTTTTAAAGAGCCCATTCAAGTGGACATTATAATTCTATGCCAGATCTTTAGGCAACCCCATGCCTGAGATTTCTTAGCATGGATGTATTACTTTCTCTACTACATCACCACCCATAACTAGACCTTCAATTGGGTGGCTATCATAGCCAACCATGTGGACTAGCAATTGAAAGGCATTCTCTAGAATTCAAAGTTTCAAATGACATCTAATGTACTATGGGCACTAGCCCAACAAAGACCATCTTTTCTGGGTTTGCAAGCAATGGGCATTCTTTGGAACAGGCCGGGCCAGTCAATACCATGGGATCATTATCCCCAGATCCAGTGGGATCTCAGTTTCCCAAATTTTTGCAGGGTAATTGATGCCTTCATTTACCAAAATATTTTGACACTTACTCAGGATTACGGATACTGATTATCGCAAGAGGCGATGAACTTCGTAAGAACCTATAGGAATTAATTTCTTCAATTCTAGTAGCATAAATATATTCAAGTGACTGGCTTCTCCAGGAAACCCTATCTTCTTCCCCAGTATTGCGGGGATAGAATCATTTTTTTAGAATTATACTGGCAAATTCTAGAGCTGCACGCCCTCTTCACAATGAAGAAGGTCACCAACATTCCATTCCCAATCTCTTATGGAAACTATACTTGTAGTCTGGCCGTAGCAAAGGAGGCAGATAATGAGCTAAAGAGACTAGGGTTGGTCAAATTCAACCATACCAGAAAAGGTTTTTATCTGCTAGGAAAGATAGCTTTAGCGCTTCCCCAGGCCTCCCCACCACATATAGCGGACATTAAAGATGTTTGGGCAAATTTCCAAGACAATTTTGATCTTCGGGCCCGCCAACATTCACAAATGTCCAAAGGACTGATGAAAGTACTTGACCTTCAGGGTTTCCTGAAGGGTTTTTTAGATGACGGGCCCCTTGAGGACCCATTGTATAAAGAGCAGGGGTTAGACAAATTGGATCTCCCTTCGGTGGATTGGGCCACCCCAAAAGACTTAACAATCAAGGGAGTATGTCACCCCATTATAGAGGCCAGTCATAATTATTTTGTGCGGGTGTGTCCCAGGAGCACTTGGAAGGGACAAATCATTCAAAGGTCCACCCAGACCTCCAGAGCTGTAGGGCCCAGTACAAGAAAGAGGAAGGAGAAATAAGATACCACAGCCAAGGTACCTCCTCAGGGCCCGACTCCATAATGAAAAAGCTACATAAACAAATGGACTCAGTGAGGCTAGAAAACCAAAAGAATAGCACACAACTTTACCAAGGCCTCCTTGCAACTCTAGTAGCATCTGCTCACCTGGCGGGATCCCCGTCATTGGCTGCAATGATGAGCAGGTAGGCTTTCCCTAAGGCGGATTCTACAAGTATTTTGGATACTAAGGTCCCATTACTAAGGAAGAAGAAGCAGAAGGTGACCCCCACTCTAAGCGCAACTGTCAGCCCCGATATGCCTAACCTACCTCTGGTTGATGTTAGTTTGGATTCCCCTGAATTCTAGAATATTTCAGATTCCTCTCCCCCACATGATAATTTTGACAATGTCTTTGGGGCAGATGAAATCATGAACCTTCATGAGGATATAGATCATGTGGTGGAAGAAATTGCCACCCAAGAAAAAGAGGACATCCCCACAGAAGAGGAAGTCCCAGAACAAGAAGCTGCCACGGAGTAGCAAGTCCAGGAGGAAATACAAAAAGATCCCAAGCGGGAGAAAACACCAGTCCAAGAGACCGAGGATGAACCAAGGAAAACAAAAAATGATCAACCAATGATTTTAGAAACCAGACCCACAAGATCAATCGTACAACCAACCATCACTCTTGAAATGCCTTTGGTTACTCCAGATGAACAGATTCCCCGTAGTGTATTCAGTGAGGTATTAAAGGTGGCCACATTGTTAAACTTTAGCTAGAGACCCCACCCACCTCCAAAAGATGTTCAAGTGGAGGAATATGTTCCGATAGATGAAGCTAAGGAGGCTGAAGAATAACAGCAGGAGAATGATGAGGAAATCCCTGAAGATGTAAATGTAGGATCGACTGATGCTAAGATGGATGGTGAAATCCCTGAGAATACAGGTGATATTGATACCGGTAGAGAAGAAATTTTGGATATCACAAAAGAAGATGCCAACATGGCAGAGAACACTGAGGCTTCTAGGGAGAAGGAACAAGAACAAGAAAAAGAGAAAGAGCTCGATGACAATGTTGATCCCAGGAATACACTGCCAGATTCTGAAGGGAATCCTAATACCCAAGTCCTAACAACAAAGCCACCCCAGCTGCTCCAATGGCTAGTGGAATCAAGGAAGAGAAAGGCCCCGGTGGTGGCAACAAGCATTCTGCTCTCTTTGGCCGAGATGATGGCCCAAAGAGCAGAAGCCAAAAAGCCTAAGAAGGCTCAAATGGTCCATACCCTCCAGACTGGCCCAACAAGAAGTATAGTTGCGGCAATCACAATGCCTCCCTTAGATGCAGATGCAGTGGCTGTAAGGCCCGAAGATTATACAATTAGAGAAGTAGCACTGGGAAGAAGAGATAAGCAAGGTGAATTGGACCTGCTAGAGGAGGCCACCAAAGTAATAGAGGCCTGATATAATAAATACACCCAAAATTTAAAGGAGGAAAGAGAAACCAATGTGAATCTCCTCACACTTCTAGTGGAACTTACGCAACCCCTGGCCGAGGTCTGCCTGAAAGATTCTACCTATGAATTACCGCTTGCATAGGGTGATATGGATTCCTTAGGGGCCATGAAGAAGAAGGCCTAGGGTGCAGATGGGTGGGTCACTGAATAGATAGCCAATGTAAGGCAATTTTTAGTGGTGTCCCTCCCAGATCTCTATCAGATCAACATTCTCCTCAATCAGGCAAATGCCACCGCTATTATATGGGAACAAGATTTAGAAAAGTGCAAAAAATGGAAGGCGAGGTTGGATGAATTTTTCAATGCCGGAGAAGAAATATTCATAGAAGAAAGAATTTTGGGAGACAAATCATATGATTCCCTCCAGTCCTAGTGTTCCATACTTGGCCTCAAAATTGAGGTATGCAAGGAACTAGTTAAGGCCCTAAAAGAGAAGGTGAGCGTGACCCGATATCCTTTGGACCTATTTTAGGCATTTGTGGTAGGGCTATCACAAGTCGATCCCTTCACCACCAGGACATGTACCCCAGAGGACTATGTCCTTAGAAAGTATGATGAATGGATGGAGTCCCTGTATCAGTCTGTCGGGGACTTTGCCAAGGGAAGATTATCGAGATTATCCAAGATGATTATCTGGGCACGTGATGCTGTGAAGATGGTAAGTGAATTCTGAGACGGGGCCAGAGAAGTTGAAGAGAAGCTGCAGGTTGTCCATGGCCGATGGGAAATCATCAAGGATATAGATGAAGATGGCATAAGCCAAGTTTTAGAAGCATTTAAAAATAGTAAGGAGCACTAAGATTCTCTAGAGTCTGGAGAATTCCATCAGTCGTGCATATTTTGTATTCATTATTCTTTCAGCATAAGCTCTCAAATCCCAGAGTTTGGGATCCATATTTTTGTATTCTTTTGATGACCCACGTCCAAGTTCCCCAAAGCCAAATGGTCATTGTTAGACAGTTAAAAAGGATGTCAGAAAATGGGTGATTCCAGCAGGGCACGTCAGCTCGAAAGAAGGTTCTGACAGGTGGTCTTCCCAAGGCGCCGCTCCAACATAACACCTAGCACATTGGGGGAAGTGAGCCACTTTTTCATTAATGAGGAATATAGCCTCAATCCCTAAGGGATAATATTTCTTCTATTCTCCCTCTGGCTCTCTTCTCAAGGCCGATTCTTCCATACCTCCTTTCTTGTCTCAGTCTTCTAACATGTCAGACTTCTACTCTTCTTGAGGTTTTTGTAGCGTGGTGCAGGTAGTACCAGCCACCAAAAATCATATTTTATTGATTGAGTGTAAAGATAGGTTAGGTTAATTTTAGGGAAAAATCTATGCATAAATAAAAAGTCTGACCTCATTCCAAGGGTTGGCGAAATTGATGATTTTGCAGTCCATAGCTATAGAATGTTTAGTGTTTTCATTTTGAGCAGTTGCAAAGCTCAATTCTCCTTAGTTCTTAGAAGTTCAGTAGCTTGATGCTCCCTTGGAGCCATTATTGTATGCACCAGTGCTCACTGGAAACCTGTAAATGAAGAATGAAGATTTTTGTCAATAAAGTTGTTAGTGTTTTGATCTCTGGTTAACGTTCTTTCATGTTGTATGTTTCTTATTTCCCTTGCTCTAATGTTTTACGTAGATTAATGACCTTCTTTTCCCCTCAATATTGAATGTGTATGAACTGATGGTTTTGTATACATTTAGTATTTTAGTGTAGCATGTTAGAGCATGGTCGATGTTTAAACGTATTTGCATGACTATAGATAGATGGAATACTTCTAACCCGGGCCTATCTTTTGAAGTTTATTTGGTTAACTAATGAATGCTTGTAGGAAACCCCACTTACCTAAATCCCTGGAGAAGATGAGCCAAGATAACCAGCTATCCCCCTGAACAAAATAGTCACACTCCCAACTAAGCTCCCGCACTGTCAAGACCTAACTCTCATGTGCTTGAAGGCCCAAAGAATGTCATTTCTCTGGACAACCTTTACAGGTGAAGTTGGTCGGTACCCCAGTACCCGGTGACAACTTACACCTATTGGCAAACCCAGTCACAAACTCCCGTCAACAGTACTCACCTTACCATCCATCAGGTATGTTCTCTTAAAATAAAATAAATATTATCTCTTGGAACATACATGGTCTAAATGGACCACAAAAACAAGATGTTCTTAGGAACTTAATTCGGGATTATAAGTCGATATTGTCTTGATTCAAGAAAATAAAATGTCTAAGGAAAATTTGAGAAAATAAAAGTGTTTAGAAACTATGGTGTCTTGGGAGGGATTTTTGAAGGTGCTTCTGGTGGTATTGCTATTTTTTGGAGCCTAAATCATATCCAAGGAGATCTTAATATGCTCAAAGATAATATGGCATTTTTGAGATTCTAGAAAATAAAATAAGTTACCTCTTGGCTCCTAACTAACATTTATGCCCAAAATACAAAAAAAGGAAGAAATAATTTTTGGAAGAAGCTTGAAAATGTTAGATTTTCATTTACCATGGAAGAATTTCTACCTTACAATATCCTCTACTGAATAACACAGATCTTACTAAGGTTTTCATTGCTGACAACTTACATCAAGTGGAGAAAGATATCATAAAAGTTTAGGTTATCAGAAAGTTTATAGGCTATTGACAACTATTAGATGAAGGGAAAATCACCATGCACCTGATGAGATGAAGATGTTATCTCTTTCACTACTTTGGAAAACTTTTCTTGACCAATTAGTGGGCCAAGCCATTCATTGGGGTGCCAAACTCTTTCAGAGTATAATCCTACTAATATTTAGCAGCCATGGCGGTAACAATAATTCATCTACAATTCAGGCAGAGCCAACCACAACAGCGGGGAAACCTGAACCCCCAAGGGTCAAGCCACCTTCTAATAGGAAACCTAAACCTACAAGGGTTGAGAAACCTTCTAAAAACCCCCAGCCCACCCCTAACAACCCCAATTTAAGAGCCGTAGAAGCAGAAGTACTACCATTAGAAGATCGTTTGATCTAACTTTAGGGTTTTAAGGACTGGGTAAAATCATTTGATAAGGACACCAAAGAGAAAGAGAATAATAGAGAGAGAGATGAAAAAATGTATGTATGAAAAAGGAGATACATCAGAGAGTATGAATAAGTGACACTAGTAAATTTCACCCCAAATTTTGACGAGCATTCGTCTATTTTTTGACATCATATCATCAGACAGATGACCAATATGGACATCAAAAAAATTTTGTATCATGTTTTATGCACTAAATTCTTGTCATATATTTGACCAATAATACATTGGAAAAAGGCAAGTGTGTGGTATACAATGATCATGGATCAAATGACCAATAACATGTGACAAAGGGTCGTTGAAATATAGATGATAAAAGAAAGATCATGTCGTCGCATGTATAGCTCTGTCGTTGAAAATGGTTGTTATTTGTGTCAAAATAGAGATGATAAGTTGACGCTTGTTTGGTCGCTTGTACAGTAGTGGTGTGGAAATTTTTTTCTTGTCATCGAAATAGTGACAAATTACATTTTATTTATTAAAAAAAAAATTAATTGGGAATTTGGATCTGACAGGGTGATGGAGGGTTGATGTCAGCTATAATTTATGAGAAAATTTGATGGCAAGCTCTGGTGTGATATTTTCTATACCATTTGAGAATCCATAGCTAGTTCTTGTAATATTTTCAATCTTCCTTTTGGGTGCCTATTCTATGTTTAACAACTTGAGAAGAAGCATTGGTTGGTTCGTGCAATATATTTGGGATTTATTTAACACTTGCCATATTCCATCTCCCCTAATTCATCTAGACAACCTATTTAATGATTATTTTAAGAATTTCATGTTGAGATTCAAGATTTCTTATAGATGCTACCAGATTCTTCTTCCCATGTTGAAACCACACCTTTGTAGCCACCATATCATATCTATTTTGGTTGTTGGAGAGTTGGTGTTCATGTGTAATTTATAAGCAAATTCCATGGCAAGATCTAGTGTGATCTTTGTATACCATCTATCTGATAATTCTAAGCTATTCCTTGTAATGGTTTCAATTTTTTATTTTGGTATCATGCTGACTGATTAACATAAGCATGCAATCAATGTTATTTAAAATAATGAAAATACCTTGATATAGTAGTTTGTATTTAATCACACGAGGTTAGATGTTCACTATATAGCTAGAATATGCTCCATAAAAAGTCTAAAATCTTTGATTGTAGGATTTTTGTATGGTTGTAGCAGTAGGTTTAGGAGAAACATTGAACAATTCTTGCAACATGCTTCAAACATTATATTTTCGAAAGATCCCTATCTAGCTCTTAATTTTTTGGTTGTTCAACTTCAATATCTTCTGCATTTGCAAAGAACCATGCAGAATGGTCTCTCAATTGATTAGAAAAAAATAGAAGAAATAATAGGTTTAGGTCTTGTAAATGCACCATAAATAGGATTTTTTTAGGAAAGTATGTGGGTCACTTGGGAGGTTCATTCATAGGTTCTTGTAAATGCACCATAAATATAGTCTATGTAGATATTGTAAATGTACCATAAATAGGGTCATTGTAGGAGGTTAATTTAGAGTGAGTGAAAAAAACCATCCACCAAACAATGTTGTTTTAAATTTACTTTGGCTTTTTCCATGTTGTGGTCTATACAAGGATATGGCTGAATCTTGTATATAAAGCGCCTGCCAAGGGCATTTTTACAGTTCTAATCCACACGCTTCAATGTATGAAGATGATCTAGTTGGTAGTGCACAAATTGATAGACTTGCAACTTGTTGACGCTCACATAGGGCACATGAATTATTTTTCAAAATGCCTCAAGAGGCATTATCTCTATGAATGCAAATAATAATGAACATTGATAAAATGGATTATATGTACAAGCATCAAAAACCTTTCAAAACATGCAACTGGTATGTGAGACAGAATTCCTAATTTATGTATCCCTAGTTGCACAATGGAGTTTTAGAAACAACAAGGTTAGGAGATATAAGAGAGCGTAAAACGTTGCATGCACATACCAATTTAAAATATTTTCATAGTCTCCAAAGTAGGTTGAAGGTTGTCTAATTAAGGACTAACTCCAATAAACCCCAAAATAATCCAATTAACAAAATTAATTTTTGAAGAAATGGGTCTTGCTAAATGCTATCAACTATCTATCACCATGATTAACTTATTAAAATATCTATGCCACTCTAGAGCTATGGCTGACACCTCTGATAATAAACCAAAAGAATACTTGCCATGAAATTCATTGTAATACAAGTCTGATAAAACTAAATTATAACCCACTCCTCATAAAATTTGGTAATGAATTGCAGCCTATTCTATATTGAAAAATGAGTGGAAAGAGAGAGAAAAAGGTGAAGAATCTAAAGCACTTACCTGGGAATTCCTTATGATATATTTTTTTCTTGTCTAGTCTCTTTTATTTTCTCTACATATCATTCCCATTCCCCTCCGCCTAGTTTTCCCATTGCACAACTGTTTCAAAATTATTTGTTAGATAGAACCAAACAATTTAATAAATAATGTTATGTAGGAGCATGAAATGCTTCTAAAATTCAAACATAAGCAAGCATTTTTTTCTACAATCACCTGTTGCACTCATACATGTCCTCCCTTTGATAGATTATGTGTAAAAATTTGGATGTTCTCATGGGCAGACATAGTTTGATAACAAACCAAAGGATGAGAGTTGAATATACTATAGAAAAATATGAATAATAAAGGGAGATATTATAGAATAACTTACCTCTCCTTTGAGTATGTTGAATGACCAATATTGGTACTCCTCTTGACCACTATTAACCAGAGGTTGCACAAGAATGTAGGCTAACTTCATCCAAGCTTCAATTTCTCCTTCTTCCTCCCTCCTGCTCCCACTAGTAAGCATTTAGGTTTTACCCTGCACATATGAACTTCATAGAACTTTCATAAAATTAAATTTTATGGATCACGTACTTGCCCAAGGGCTGAGTTAGATGAGAATAATGATAAGGACATATTTTGGGTTGTGTAGGATTGCAAAAAATAGTGATCTTCTGATTTTTTCATACCATATAGCGTGGGAAAGCATTCATCATCTTACCATCACCCTAAACCATCATCGCAAAACTATTTTCTGTCAGGATGTTTTCAGATGTGAGACAACTTCTAGTTTGAAGAAACTTCAAAGGAGAAGCCTATCGACTTATTACCACATGGAATACAATTATTACAAGATTTAAAGAGAATGGAAATGGTCTACATACATGAAGACTTTGGAAGCATAGACAATGATTATAGTATAAGTACATAACATTTTTTTGTTGAAACTATTACAGGAAGTTACAATAAAATATGATTGGGAGATCAACATATATTAAGTCAGATTGAGTAACTTGAAAACAATATTTGGACAACATTCACAATATAAATATAAGGAGATATGTTTTTAGATAGTGTAGTTGGAAATGTCCACAAAGATATGCATGAAAACCATCAATAATTCATTAACACATAATTCATCATTAATTCATTAACACATTATTCATCAACATTTACTAGCACAAAATTACATTCATTAAGACAATGTTCTTTCATTATCAAAAAAGGTTTATTACAATCATTTCTTTTTTTTGTTTTTTTGTTCATTTTTTAAAGGTAATAGCTAAGTGGATCATCAATGTCTATGTCATTTCCCTCCTCTACTGCTTATGATCTCAACTCATGTCTCCTCTTCATGTGTTGAGGAGCACGAGGCTGGTGCGCCAAAGGGGGGTCTACTGCAATAACAACTATTGGAATAATGGAAGGGTGTGTATTGAGAGGGGAGGGGTGAATCAGTACCCTTAAAAACTTTTTACCAATTAACCTTAGTAATCATTTCTTGTATAACTGACCATTGTTTCTTTACTATCTCATGCATTTAATATCATAACATAAATATAAGTGCATGTAAACAAACATAGAAACATTCATGAAACTCATATACTCATGACACAAGAATTGATAATGCAGAAAACCCCTGTTAGAAGGTAAAAAATGTAGTGGGGATGAAACCCACAAAGCTTCACTATCTGCAGAATGGAAGGTGGAAGTTAGGGCTACAAGTTGTGATCACTTCTGATGATCTTACCCTATTAGGAGTAACATGTTAGACTTGTTAATTCTACTTGGTTAAGAGATTTTAGCAACACAGTGTATGTGTGTACTCGGTTAAGAGATTTACAATAAGACTGTTAAGTCCACCTTCTTGAAGGGTTTTTTCTATTTTCTACAATTGTTAGAGAGTAGACAAAAATATTTATGACTTGATAGCTTGTAATATTGAATTTATGATTATAGATCCATTAAGTTCACAAAATATATGTATCACCTATTATGATGGATAATACCTATGCTTTGCTCAGTAGCCTTGAATCTAGTTCCCCATAACTAAATTATCCTTTACATGTTCTTCTACATGAAAACCTATGTCTGATCCATAGATGTCCTTGTCTGGCTACAATCATCATGTTCTTGATTGATTACACATCTATATATACAATGTATTGACCTAATTAGGTTTCACACTTTTCTTGAAACTCTAAAATAAAAGGTTTACAACTTGACCTTGATCTCCTAGTTTGCATGAATACAATTAGTTAAACTGATTAAATCCATCAATTACACTTTTCTTGATCCTCAAGAAACGGTTTTCCAACTAAGAAAATATATAATTTTAAGACTAAATTACTTTAGCTGACGTGTAGCTCAGATCTGGTTTTCTTGGTGTTAAAACTATCTCTCGATTAGACTAGTGCTTGGTGATGTCTCTGCTCGGTTGTGTCTCTATAGACTAATGCTCGGTTGTGTCTCTATTGGGTTATGTCTTTGATTAATTATGTCTCTTGCTCAGTGTACTAAGTATTTTGGTGACCATTGTGTTTGGTAAACACTGCTACTCAGTGAATGCTAACACTCGATGAATCCTGACACTCGGTAAATGTTGATTGACCAAAACTATCTACTTTGTATACTAATGACAACTTTTGATCCTTTAAGGATTATCAATCCCCGCTTTGGCATTAGTATCAAAAACTGATATGTACAGTATATAAACTAAGTATGTTATTCTTATACACTTTACTTATATAATGACTCCCCCTATGTACATGCTCTTGGTATGTACATGTTTCCCTCTTTTACAATGTTTGCCTTGGTACATTTTCCCCCTTTGTAGATACAATGTATGTACACATGTTTTCCCCATTTTTTGAAAATAATGACAAAGATGTATAACTTACATCTTGTCAAATATGTGTGAATGAGATTGCTTGATTTTTTCACCAGCTTGTCCTATTTTTCCTTGAGGGGCTTGAGGGTCATGTGCTCCAATGTGATTTGAGAGTGCATGTCATAGATGCTTTCAGCTACTGACATCTCTGGGGTGGCAATTAGAGTCTTTTCCATTGTTATATGTGTCATCAACAATGTAAGATTCAGTAGTAACAAACTTTGCAGCTCAGTTACATCATCTCTAATTTTGCTTTCTTCCTTTTGTATCTCAAGTCTTAACCATTTGGATTCAACTAGCTTTTCATAATGCAATTGGAATGCATTTGGCTCAGTTGAAAGACTTTGTACACTAGATTTTAGATCTTAATTCAACTTAGCTATTTGTGCATCATACTCGGTGGTGAATTTCTCAATAGTACATAACTTTTGAACTAGGGTAACTAACTCTGAAATAACAGGTTCTAATTGAGTTACCAGTTCAGAAAGTTTTACCTTATTTACCACCAGTTCTTGGCTGATTTTCTCTATTAATTTGTAGTGATACTTCTCCTCATCTATTTATTCAATGAATTTCTTGGCATCTACCTTATGATTGGTGATTTCCTCAGTCAGAACTGCTAGTTAATCAATGATGGGTGCATTTTGATCAATCTGTGTATCAGGAACTACCTGCAGTAGTATTTCCTTTGTTGTTTCTAGGACTTGTGTATTTATATGTTCCAATTTGAGTTTTTCCTATTGAGATTTCCTTTTTCATAGCTCCCCATACCTTGTTAGTGACTCGTAATCAAGTGTTCTTGGATCATAGTTGGGTATTTCTATTATTTCCTCAAGTGTAACTGGGGCTTTACTATTCTTGTTCTTCTTCTTCTTCAGAATGTTTCTGATAGTAGGGGGGTGTGGTACAATATCAGGAGCCTTTTGTTTCTTTTTTTATGTCATTTATTTCTTGGGAGGATTGGTCTCTTTGCTAGGTGGCTCGATCAATACCCGTTGGTTGGTTGTAAATGTCTCTACATCAACCTTGTCTTGACTTGTAGCCTTGTCTTCCTTTCCACTATCCTGGGTGGGTTTATCACTCGGTTTCTCTCCACTGTTATTTGTCTTTTCCTTTTCCCCTTGTTCATCACCTTTGTCCATTAGTGTGTTTGATTTAGGCTCAGGTGTTTTATCCTTTTCTTCAATGATTATATTGATAGCTTGTATCAATAAAGGCATGTTACCTGGTACATTTGCATGTGCAACATTTGTAGTGTCATGTTCCTTTGTTTTCTCAGTGGAAATACTTACATCTTCATGATTCTTGGCATTATCTTCATAATCACCTTGATTTATATATTTTATAGTGATATGTAGTATTTCTCCTAATGATTGCAATATCTGAGGAATGTCATTAATGGCCTTACTTGCCTCTGTTTTCAAATCAATGGGATTGACATCCTTGGTGTCACTGATCAAAATATGCTTGGGGCTCGGTGTGGCCTCCTTCTCCTTAGTGTGATAAGTATTGGTGATATCTAGTATCTTCTCAGGTGGATTAAATATTTGAGTTCAAATCTTATTGCTATCAGTGTCAATATCTTTGAGCTTATTCTCCAATACCTTCTACACTCTGGTCTTTGCTGAAAATTTATTTGCACGCTCCTGCATTTTTTATTCAATCCTTCAACTATTGAGTTGGGCATATAATTTACTAAGATTCTTTCTCTAATTTGTTTCTCCATATACAATGCATATGTCCACCTTGCTGAGATTTTATCTTGTATCTCCTTTGGAATATGAGTTCCAAATTGTAGTGGTACATACTTGTAAGCTACCATCATCTTAATGTTTTCTTACTCAATTTTATTTTGATCCTTGGTAGATAGATTTACCTATTTTCTAATCTTATTATTTGATATACTATGTATATTGATGATTGACTGTGCATTTTCATCAATTTTCTTTTGAATTTTGGCCTTTTCTTCTTGGAGTCTTTGTTCTCTTTCATCCTTTTCAGTGTCATCCTTGTCCTCTTTTCCTCTTACATATCTTTTTCATTGTCTATATGCTGAGTGCTCGATTGAGGCTTTTCTTTTCTGGTATGTTCTCACTATACCTTTCTTCAATGGTGGTGAGTCTACCTTAGTAGTTTTGCTCCTAGTTCTAGATGCAGTTGTTACATCAGTAACCTTTGATTTCTTGGCCTTTGGTGGATCAACATCTGATTCGGTAGACTCAGAGTCACTCATCTCTTTATCTTCACTGATGGGTGTGATGACATTAATTTTTCATTAGTATGCAAACAACACTTTCGGTAAGCATACACCGAAAGATAGGACACGAGCAAACTGAAGATTAGATACAAGAGATCACTGAAGATGACTAAGTGCAAAGAAGAACAATGACACAAATTAGTGTGTAAAATAAAAATACAAAGACAAAAAGATATAGAGGAACTTGACAGAGGATCCCGACATGAAAGATATAGTGCAGGCCGACAAGATAGTTAAAGAGAAACTGACAAAACAAAACCGAAGGACAGTCAAGCAGGTCTAACTAAGAGACAGAACCAAAAGTTAGTTACAGCCCGCAAAAAGTGGATCTGACTTCCACCTCAGAGAAAGAAAGTGTATTCTATTTATACAATATTTATTAGTTTTTAAATCCATTTCTTTAGGGATAAGATACATGAATGTAAGTGCTTTAATCAGTCTAACTGATTTAAAACACATAGCTAGGAGATCTAGGTACAAGTTGTAAACCTGATCTTAGAGTTAACATTTTTTTTCTCAAAACTTGATGAGGTCAATCCATCTATAAATAGATGATGCAGTTATTGATTATTACGAATGAAACTAGAAAGGAGAAGATGAATGAAGCCAACGAGCACATCTATGGATCAGATTGAGAGTTTCAAGAACAAGAACAACAAAAGGTGAATTTGGTTAGCAAGAACCAAGAACACAGCATACTGATAATCATAGGTATCAATCAATCACAATTAGGTGATAATATTTTTCATGTAAACTAAATTGGATCTGTATCAGAAATAGGAGATTGCATTTACCAGGTCAATTTGTAATTTTCTATCATTCTAACATGTGGAGAAAAGTGTAAAAATCCTTTCACAGAACGTGGATTTAACAGTCCAACAACAAATCTCTTAATCAAGTGCACACTTAATAGTGTTGCTAAAGCTCTTAACAGAGTAGACTTTAATAGGTCTCCACCAATACTCTTAACACGGTAGATCATCAGAAGTGATCAAATTGTAAGCCTTAATTAGCCCCTTCCAATCTGCAGATGGTGAAGATTTTGTGGGTGCCATTCCCACCACAATTTTTACTTCCTAACAGGATTTTTCTACGATATCATATCTTTTGTTATGTCTCAAATTACTTTCATCAATGTTTCTATGAATTTTCACATGTATGTTATTTTTATGATTTTATATAACTCACATCAAGATAGTATAGATCATATTGAATGGATATATAATTGTTTACAAAGTTTAATTGATTAAAGGATACAAAAGTTTTAGAGGTACTGATTCACCCCTCCCCTCTCAGTACATACTTCCCATTAATCCCAACAATTGGTATCAGACCTAAGTCTCTTCTTGAAAATCTTAAAGTCTTAAGAGAAAATTTCTTACAATGGAGAGGTACAAACTTGATAAAAATATTGAGAATAAGAAGCTTGAAATTCATATGTTCTATGAACAGTATAAAGAAGCTAGAATCAACATGAGATAGTTGCTAGATGAAAGAAAGAATATGGCATCTCTCTATAATGAGACAGATTATCATGAGGAAGAGATACCAGATTTCTTTGAGTCTTCAAGATCAACTACAAGCAAAGCATCAAATACATCAGAAAAAAGCATCACAAGCCTAACTGAAATCAATCTACATCTGGTTGGAAAAGTTAAGTCTTTGCAAATTGGTCAAGAGACATAGATGGTAAGGATGATTGATGTCATGAACAATGTTAGACAAGCTAAGAAAGAAAGAACACTAGCTATTGATGATAGAAGAAAGATCACAGAAAAGCTACAAGAAAAAGAGTCTGAAATACAAAGACTTACAGAGCATCACCATGAGATTACAAATCAAATTATTATTATGAGTCAAGAGGAAAATAGATTAAATGTTGAACTCATTGAAAGAATAGAAGCTATCAGTGAACTGAGGGATGAGAATGAAAAGTTGAAACATGAAATAAGAATTCATCAATAACATAATGAAACTATCAAGAAAGTTGAAGAAAGCAATAAGAGAATGGATGATTTTCTTGAAGGATAATGAAGATTCAAAAACAACAATGGTCTAGGTTTTACCGAGAATGGAGAATCATCAAATCAAACTAATCCAAAGAAAGTCTATGAAAATCCAAGACCAAGAAAGTTGACATGCAATCATTGTGGAAAGCAAGGTCATACATCAAATGTATGCAAAAGCAAAATGAAAGGTATTCCTAAATCTACGTCTTCATTCATAGGATTCTATTATAAATGTAACAAGAAAGGACATAAAGAATATGAATGTAAGTCTGAGATGAAACAACCAAAGAAGGAAACCTACATGGACAAGTACTATCCTACATGCAAAATTAATGGGCACACAACTCTTGAATGCTAGAAAAAGAAAAGGCAAGCATGGAAGCCTAAAGGTCAAGAAATTCTCTATCAATCAAAGAGAGTCGGTAATCAGTATGTATGGGATTACAATACTTAGACAAATTGTATAGCATGTGGAAGATATGGTCACATTGCTGAAAAATACATGAGATAGTGGACTAGAAATTCTAGATGCTGGACTAACTCTGGAATGACATGCTTACACTATCATAAAGTTGGTCATCTCAAGAAAGACTACAGAGACCGAATGACAGAGACAAGCACATATCCCAATGGAAACACCATTGAAGACATCTAGAGGGCAAGAGACAAAATGTGGAGAAGAGCTTCAAACAATGATGAAGTTGAATCGAGCATTGCAAATGGTGACACCCCATCCAATAGATCTGGTGACATCACCACCCCCACCTAAGAAGAACAAGTAAGTATGGAACTACATTACCCAATTTATCATTTACATCAGTTTCATAATATATATGTTGATATAATACCAAATTAGCATAAGAAAGATGCATCATGGTATTACTTGTTAAAATCTGTGATAACTATGCTATCGGGTATTCATACTAAAACCTGTCGGTATACACTCAAAGCCAAGACTGCCTACACATACCAAGAAGCCTCGGTTAAAATCAAAGTTGCTAAGTGTAAACCGAGCCTCGTTGGTAAACAAGAAAGTGAACAAGTTGTCTGCAATACCGAAACCCATCAGTAAAAGAAAATGGAATAACGATTGCTCCCAAATGATATGATTGTCACCGAAGGCAAGTAAAGTCTTCACCGAAAAACTTTGTCTTCATACACCAAGGAGTTGATAAGAATTTATGACATGCATCTTAAGTCAACAACTATAAATAGGGCAATCGAACAACTCATTTATTGATGACAACCAGAGCAGAGCGATCAAGGAGATTTTTGAGAAAAATCAACTGAGTCACAAAGTGATCACGACTCGACACACAACACTCCAAAGTAGTTTAGGAATCTTTGCAAGCACAAATAGTAAGTTCTATAGAACCGAAAACTCTGTTCTTACGTATTTCACAGGAAACCCTAAATTTCTGAAAATGGCCTTGACATCAAGAATCATGAAATCCAAGAACACAAAGAAGGATGAGTTCAAGCTCATCAAGAATTTGGCATGTGAGGAACCTAATTACAAGATCCATCCTAAGGTTGCCTCACAACCCAATGATGCTGGAGAATTTTTACACATACCAGCTAGGGTTTTACTCATGGAAGACATTCAATCTTTCATACATTGCAAGATTGCTGAGCTAGGAACTTCAGAGGTTGAAGAAACTTATAAGAAGCTGTGCAACAAAGATGGAACACTAAAATATGAACACAATCACATTGAAGTGAAAGGGCTCACCAATTCCCTAATGTTCCTGAAGGACTTCAAAACTGAATGGATTCGGTTAGTACTGAGCTGAATGCATAACAAAAATCTATGGCTTGATGAACCGAAGGTGATAACCCAAGATGTCATCCATGTGGTCATCGGTTACCCCGTAACAGAGAAATTCAAGGCAATCAAGCATCTTCTGAAGGCCAAGACTGAGAAGCCAAATGGGATGGTAGAGGACTAAAAGTTGCCACAATAACCGATGATGAGATCAAGTTTGGTGCATGTGCTCTAGGCTATAAATCCTTCCAAGAAAGCAGATTGAATAGCATAGCATCAAGTGCAGTAGACACAGCCTACAAAATTTTAAAGAAGGGAATACAATTAGACTTATTCGAACTACTCCTGGATCAGTTAAAAGACAATTTAAAGACAATCAAGAATGTGAATTCAAACACATGTAAGTTTGGCTCACTCATAATGTGTATCTTGTTTAATTTTCAAGAAACATTCCCATCAGTAGGAGATGTGAAATACAACAGCACCAAACCGGTCACCATGCAAATCAGTGAACAAATAGCCACACTGGGAGAAAAGTTTGAGACAGTCATGGATGAATAATTTAATGTATTCAAAGACCAAATGAAAAAGAGGGTAAGGATCCCTGAGAAACTCATTAAAAAAGATAAAGATGAGATATGCTTCATGGTTGATACAGACAATACATATATCAAACCTGTTGTACCAAGGAAAACATGGTTACAACCATTGGAGTATGAAATCAACATTGATCTTGAAACTAAGGAAATTGATTCCTTGGTAATAAACCATTGGATAAGAAACAACCAAAATTTGGAACATATGAAGAGGCCAAGACAAGAATAAAATCTGGCCTAGTTGTTAAGAAAATTGTCAAGAAAAAGGAAGAAACTAAAGAAAAATTATCTGTTAGTAAAACTTAAGGAAATGATGACTTCGAGGAAATAGAGTAAAATTCACCACCTCCTCAACCAACTAAAAATTCAAGGACAACAGCTGCTTCTAGAACAAGAAGCCAAACATCAAAGGATTCTACTCCTTCACCTTTAAAGAATGGAAAGGTTAGGACATACAAGACGAAATCTATCACACAGATGAGAGGGAAAAAAAGAGAGGTAGGAATCTCATCAGAACCTGAGAAGATATAGAAGATACAGAGCAAGATGAAGCTGCAAAGGTAGAAAGTGTCAAGGTACAAGGTCCTAAATCTATTGATGACACATGCAAATCTATTACAAATTATGGATCTATTACAGATTCAAAGATAGGAAGATGGCTAAAATTAGATCCAGAAGATCATAATAAAATTGAGGATGCCATCATAGAAAAAATGTACAAGTTTAAATATGTACCAATTCAGTTTGAAGGAAATCATGTACCAAGAGATTTATTAGACAGACTTTACTCTAGATGGACATTTTCCTTGAAGAATGAAAAAGAGATAAGAGAGAGAGTACTTGTTTCTCTCATGCCACCTGAATCAAAGAAGGTAGAAATAGATGAAATGATGGAGAAGTACAAAAAGGAGTTCTCACAAAAGCTGAGAGCATATAAATTTATTGAAGGAAAGATTATAGAGCTTGAGCAGGACAACCATAAGAAATGGTGTAAAATAATGAATAGACCTACTGAGGAGGAAATCCCCAACAAAGACCTTAAAAAACAAGATGTTGAAAAGGTAACTCAAGATGACACATCTATTGATTCAGACAAAGAAGAAGATGATACAATCGGAAACAAGAATGCAAATGTTGCAGATGAATCATGGCCAGACACCACAAATGACAATATTGTGGATACTAATGTTATTGACATTACTGATGACCCAACAGAGGAAGTGAATAAAGATGAAGATATCATTGTTTTAAAGGAAACAACCAAAGAGCAGGGCACAACTATTGATACTACATAGGTAAATATTCTAGGTAACATGCCAATATTGATACGAGCTATCAATATCTTGCAAGAATCAAACAAGTCACCTGAAAAGGATACTCTCAAGGATGCAAGGGAAGAGGAAAAGAAAGATAATACCAATGTTCAACAAGACATCAGAGCCACTCAAGATGTAACCAATACTGATAAGGTTACTGGAGGAGATAAAGAAAAATTATGCAAATACACAAGACAAGAATGCAGAAACAAAGACTGATGAAGCAAAGGACACCAATGAAGGAGACAAACCTAAAGATGGTACTCCTGAGGAAACTAAAAAATGTGCTACCAATGATGTGAAGGTAGATGTGGTGATGTCTCTAGACACCCAAAAAGATGAAACCGATGCCAAGCAGCAGAAATAAGCACAACATGTCACTTCATCGAGCACAACTGAGAAAGCCAAGAAACTGGAAATGGTGTTACATTCTAGTGATTTACAGAAGAAATCAAAGAAGAATAAGATGGAAGTCATCTTGGATGAACTCATTGAAATACCGAAGTGTGACCCATTTACACTTGACTTTGAGGAATTACAAGAATATGGAGAAATATGCCAAAGAAAGGCATTACTGGAGAAGCTAAAGAAATAATATAGGGACTACATGGTACTAGAGACAACTAGGGACATCTTGCAATAGATTGTACCTGATGTTGATATTGATCAAAACAAGCCAATAATTGATCAATTATCCACTCTAACCAAAGCAATAACAACTCTGAATATTGATGTTGAGAAGGCAATAGAGCAGAGAGTAGAGCTGAAGTACCAAGAAAATATCATTGAGAACATCAGCCAAGAAGTGGCGGTAAACAAGGTAAAGCTATCAGAATTCATCACTAAATTAGATCCAATAATATCTGAAGCTATAACCTTAATTCAAAAATTGCACACAATAGAAAAGTTCACTAAAGAAAATAGTGACAATATAGCAAAGCTATATGTAGATCTAGCAAATAGTGCTACAAGCCTAACCACTGATGGAGACAATCTAGTTAAATTGGATTATTAGAAGATCATAAAGATAAAAAGGTTAAGGCAGGAGCTATGGGAAGCAGAAATACACTTTAGGGAAGAGGTAATTGAGCTCCAAGCTCAACTACTACCAAACCTTACACTGCTCCTATGAGCTATGAAAATTAGAAGTAAGGGAGGATAATAACAAATCAAAACACTCAACAACTAATAATCTAACCTATATACATGCTAAGACATAAAATTAAAACTTGAAATAAGCTAAATGAAGAAAGTAAAAACCTTTTACAAGCACATTCAAACTCCATTTTTTCCATTGGATCTTTCCATTTGTTGTGGATGTGTGCTCATGGATGTGCTTCAAGCTTCAAGCTGTGATCTCAAATTGGCATTATAACTCTTCTTGAAAAGATGGATTTCTAATTTGCTCTCAAAATAACATTATAACTCTACATGGAAGGTGGATTCAAAATATGAAGGAATGAGGTTTCTTTTATAGGCAATGGGTAGGAAAACCAAGGGCTCAAATGCAAAGTTGAAGAGAGGTCCAGATGCCACTAAAAGAGAGCACATGGATTGTGCTTCTTCAAGAGCATCAAATTGTGACACTTGTCACAAGGGGATTGGGTTGAAAGTGGGGAGGAATGTGACCATTTAGGGAAATTGGACAAGGGGATTAGGGAAGAATTTAGGGGATAAGGCCTCTTAAAGAGGGTGTAAGATCCTTAATGAGGATCTAAGAGGCGTTTATGAAGGTGTAAGAGCCTTAAATGCACTTGGATGAGGATGGCTTGAGATTGTTGACTTTGACTTTGGGGGTTGAGTTCCTAATCAAGGATTAGGAATATGACATGGTTAGGGATAGAATTAGGATTAGGGTTAGGAGATAAGAAGGGTGATTAGGGGGATAAGGAAGGGTTAGCATGTGTGAAAGGGTTGGGTTGAGTTCAGACTCAAGGCTAGGTAGTTGAGAGGGGCTAGGTTAGGGGTTAAAGGGAATATTAATGAATGAATTAAATGATTTAACATATTCATTCAATAATAGGAGGACTAAGGATTTGATTATCTATTAAGCTATTGGTTTATTTTAATAATTAATCAGGACTATAGCCAATTAATTGAATTAATTAGGGCTAGAGGATGACATAGGTCAATTAGGTAATGCTTAATTACTTAGCTGATATGTCCTAGAAGGCACTAAATATGATTGATTAAGGTAATCAGATTTAGGTGTCTACGACTCCAACAACACATCAGTTCAGTAAGGAAACTGATAGCAACTCCTGAGATGTCTGTAGTAGACATCATCTATGACATGCACTCCAAGATCACACTTGAGAACATGGCTCTAGAGAATCTCAAAGAACAATGGGAGAAAATGATGGAAGACATGAAGTCTTCACACTCCCATATTTTTGATAAGCTCTAAGGTAATGACATTTTCCCTTAATATCAAAAAAGGGGGAAAATGATGATATGTATATTCATTCATTCATATGGGAAAATGGTAAATATGATATGTATATGGGAAAATGATATTATGAGCACTATACTACACAAAAGGGAAAATTATATGTAGAAGGAAAGATATCATATGTACAGATATACCAGCATATACATAGGGGGAGTCATTAAATGACTAAGGATTATATATGTTGTATATACTTAAAATTTTGCTAGTATTTTGCACATATCAGTTTTTGATACTAATGTCAAAGGGGGAGATTGATGACATTAATTTTTCATTAGTATGAAAACAACACTTTCAGTAATCATACACCAAAAGACAAGATAAGAGTAAACCAAACATCAGATACAAGAGAGCACCGAAGATGACTAAGTGCAAAGAAGACCGACGACACAACTTAGTGTGTAAACCAAAAATACAAAGAAAAAAAGATATAGAGGAACCCAATAGAGGAACCCGATACGAAAGATATAGTGCAGACTGAAAAGATAGTTAAAGAGAAACCGATAGAGCAAAACCGAAGGATAGTCAAGCATGACTGACAGACAGAATTGAAAGTCAATTGCAGCCCGCAAAAAGTGGATCTCACTTCCATGTCAGATAAAGCAAGTGTATTCTATTTATAGGATATTTATTTATTTTTATATCCATTTCTTTAGGGTCAAGATACGTGATTGTAAGTGCTTTAATCAGTCTAACTGATTTAAAACACATAGACTAGGAGATCTAGGTACAAGTTGTAAACCTGATCTTAGAGTTAACATTGTTTTTCTCGAAACTTGATGATGTCAATCCATCTATAAATAGATGATGCAATAATTCATTATTAAGAATGAAACTAGAGAGGAGAAGATGAATGAATCCAACAAGCACATCTATGGATCATATTGAGAGTTTCAAGAACAAGAACATCAAAAGGTGAATTTGGGTAGCAAGAACCAAGAACAGAGTATATCGATAATTAGAGGTATTAATCAATCACAATTAGGTGATAATATTTTTCATGTAAACTAAATTGGATTTGTATCAGCAATAAGAGATTGCATTTACCATGTCAATTTGTAATTTTCTATCATTCTAACAAGTGGAGCAAAGTGTAAAAATCCTTTCAAGGAATGTGGATTTAACAGTCCAACAACAAATCTCTTAACCGAGTGCACACTTAACAGTGTTGCTAAAGCTGTTAACAAAGTAGACTTTAACAAGTCTCCACCGATACTCTTAATAGGGTAGATCATCAGAAGTGATCAAATTGTAAGCCTTAACTAGCCTATTCTAATCTGCAGATAGTAAAGATTTTATGGGTTTAATTCCCACTGTAGTTTTTACTTCCTAACAGGAGTTTTCTGCGATATCATATCTTGTGTTATGTGTAAAATTACTTTCATGAATGTTCACATGTATGTTATTGTTATGTTTTGATATAACTCACATCAAGATAGTATAGATCAGATTAAATGGATATGCAATTGATTACAAAGGTTGATTTATTAAAGGATACAAAAGTTTTAGAGGTACCAATTCACCCCTCCCCTCTTAGTACATACTTCCCATTAATCCCAACAGGGTAACTATTCCTCGGTGATATCCTCTATTTTTTATAACTCTTCAACAGTTACCGAGAGTTTCTTCTTGAGTGTTTTCACCATTTGAGTTTGTTTCTTCCCTATCTTCTTGACTACTAAGCTAGTCTTTATCCTTGACTTGGCTTCTTCATATGTGCCAAATTTACTTATAGATATGTCAACTGGTTCATTTAATAGGGATTCAATGGCTTTTTTAGCCCGATCTATATCAATTTAATATTCCAATAGTGGTAACCATGTTTTTCATGCCCAAAAGTTGGGCAAAAACACAAACAAAAATTTTAAAACGCACTAAAAGGAGAGGTTATGCTATCCCAAAGGTGTCGCTAGTGCACGTAAAAAGGTATAGAGGAGAAACAGAAACTGGAGGGGTCATATGGGATAGGATATCTCTAAGAATTATCCTATAAGGATTCCTAAACTAGACACCTCGATCAGCACGCAATTTGAAACAACTAACTAAAAGTCAACTAGAGTTGACCAAAAGTTAACTGTGTACCAAAATATGTGAGAGGGAGTTACTAGGGCCTACTAAGTCCTAAGGAGGGCTTAGGAATGCAAAATGAGATACTTGACCAGAAAGTCAACCAAAGTTGACCAAAAAGTCAATTATCTCTGAAAGTCATGAAAGTGAAACCCTATAGTCTAGAGGCTACAAGAAACACCTGGTTTGAATATCGAGTCAAATAGACACAGGTTGACCATGGTTGACCAAAAGTCAACTATGCATGAATACTGGTCAAGGGGATATAAAAATATCATTTAAAGGATAATTATTGAAGAAAATGAATATATTGAATGTTTACGTTTAATACCCCCTCATGAAATTATGACAAATAAAACTCTCGAAATCTAAAAACTCAAAAGTCTATAAATATGAGAGACTAACATATTTAATATTTAAAATGACTAACATTAATAAATCATATTTAACTTAGAATCTAATCTATTTAAACAATTTTAAATTAAATTAAGAAGGAATATATCCATATTAAAACTTTATAACAACTACCTTAAGTAATCTTCGTTAGTAATAACTAAGGGGGGGGGGGGTAAATCAATGGCCTCAAAAATTTATCCTTCAAACATTAACCACCAATCAAATAAACCCCATATTATTAAGTCACTACAAGAAGCGTGCCATGAAATACCTGTCATGAATAACTATCTGTCGGTTTTCCTTACCTGTCCTTATTTTCCTTGTCTGTCCTTATTCTCCTTAGATTTGATTCTTACAGTTCTTTTCTTTCTGATGTGTTGAGTTTTCTTCTTGTGTCAATTTCTCTCATGTGACTATTCTCTCTCTTTGATGTCTTTTGCTCTTGTCAGCAAATTTCCCTTTGTGTAATCTTTTATACAACTGTCTCTCCCTTTGGATATAATCTCTCCCTGTTGGAGTAATCTAATAATGAATAATCTTTCTCCCTTTTTAAGAAGAATGTGATAATATGGATAATATCTCTCCCTTTGACAGCAATGCCAAACAAATATTTTACAAACATCTGACATTCATGTCAAGCAATCATTTTTCTCCTATCCATAATATATTCCTTGAATTTCCCTTATCCACCACCAATACAACAATATGTTCTAGTGCTCGGTTCTGATATATACCTATTTGTATATAGATGTATCTTTTGAAGTTCATCTCTTTGCTTGCTTCAACTTGATTGATATTTTAATAATATGTAGGTTGATGCAGTCTTTAGTCATATTATTGACTAGAAGACAAGGGTGTGACCCCTAGTCTCTTTCTCAAGTACTCAAATGTATCCTTGGGCAGTGGCTTGGTGAAGATATTAGCCAGTTGTTCTTTTGATTGCACATACTCAAGTATCACTTCCTTTTCTTGAACTTGTTCTCTCAAATAATGATACTTGATGGTAATGTGTTTAGTATTGGAATGCATGATTGGATTCTTGGAAATGTTTATTGCACTGGTGTTATCACAATAAATAATTACTGGTTCTAAGATCTTTATATTCATACCTTCCAGTAACTGTTTGATCCATGCAATGTTTGAGCAATTTGCAGCAGCAGCAACATATTCTGCTTCTATAGTAGACTGAGAGATGCATCCTTGCTTCTTGCTAATCCATGTGACAAGTGTGTCACCCATAAATAATGCTCCTCCAGTTGTGCTATTTCGATCATCCAGATTTCCAGCCCAATCAGCGTCGATAAACACCTTAAGTTCAAATTTGCCTTCTCTTCTATACCATAAGCCAAACTCCTCAGTATTCTTCAGATATATTAGAATTCTTTTCACAGCAGTCATATGTGATTCCCTGGGGTTAGCAGAAAATATAGCGGCAATTCCTACCGCATGTGCAATATCTAGTCTAGTGTGTACAACATACATGAGTTTTCCAATCATTGATCTGTACAAAGTTTGATTTACCTCTATTGTCTTGTCCTCCTTTGTTAACTTACATCCAATAGCCATCAGTGTTCCAACTAGTTTGGAATCTTCCATCTTGAATAATTTTAGGACCTCTTTGATGTATTTGGACTGTGTGATAAAAATACCTTCACTTTGTTGAATGGTCTGTAGACCAAGAAAGAACTTGATCTCTCCAAACATAGACATCTCAAACTCTTTTCTCATCTCATTAGAAAATGATTTTCATAGCATATCATTGCCTCCAAATATGATTTCATCAACAAATATTTCAGCAATCAAAGTGTTAGCATTAGTATCTTCCTTCAAATAAAGATTACTTTCACTAGTCCTTACAAATCCAATACTTATAAGATAGGAATGAATTTATTCATACCAAGCTCTAGGAGCTTGTTTCAATCCATACAAGGCTTTCTGAAGTCTACATACCATGTTTCTCTTGTCTGGATCAACAAACCCTTATGGTTTCTCAATGTATACCTCTTCTTCAAGTATTCCATTTAGGAATGCTAACATGACATCCATTTGATATACTTTGAATCCTTTTGATGTAGCATAATCAAGCAATTTTATTGCTCCTTCTAGCCTAGCAATGGGTGCAAAGGTCTCTCCATATTCTATACCTTCTTCTTGTGCATACCCCTTGCATACTAGTCTTGCTTTGTTTCTTGTGACTTCTCCATTCTCATTCAGCTTATTCCTGAATATCCATTTTGTACCAATGACATTCTTGTCATCTGGTCTTGGCACAAGTGACCATGTCTTGTTCTTCTCAATCTGTTCAATCTCATCATTCATAACACTTATCCATTCCTCATTATATAGTGCAACATTGATAGATTTTGGCTCAAACTCACAAATTAAACAATTTGAGTTTACAGACTTACTTCTTGTTCTTGTACCATCCTTTTTGTCTCCTATGATCTGGATCTCCAGATGGTTCCTTCTTACATATCTTGCAAGTATAGGTACAACTCTTTGTGTATTAGCTTGATCATTATTTTGATCTTCATTCTATTCTTCATCACCTTGCACATTATTCTGATTATTATCCTGACCATTGGTAACAGCAGTCTGACCGTCGGTTGCAACATTCTATTGTTCTAGAATTAAGCACTATTTCTTAGGTAGAGTTTTGAGTTCTTCACAGTATACAAACTTATTGTAGTCCCCTGATTCTTTTGTGCTTTCCAGCTCATTATTTTATACAAATTTATCTATCTTTACATTTGCACTTTCAACAATTTTGTTAGAAGCCTTGATAAGACATTTATAAGCTTTGCTCTTGGTGGAATACCCTAGAAAAATACCTTCATCACTCTTGGCATCAAGCTTTCCATGTCTATCATCGTTTAAGACATAACATTGACTACCAAAGATTTTGAAGTAACTTACATTGGGTGTTTTACCATACCATAGCTCATAAGGTGTCTTCTTTGTGTCCTTCTTTAATTTTACTTTGTTAAGTGTGTAGACAGCAGTACTGACAGCTTCCCTCCAGAAGATTTGGGTGATGCCTTTCTCTATCATTAGTGTTCTAGCACAATCAACTATTGATATGTTCCTTCTCTCAGTAATCCCATTTTGCTGTGGTGTTCTTGGTGTAGAAACCTGTCTTTTTATACCATGCTCATTACAAAAATTAGTGAATCATTTGATATAAATTCTCCTCCTCTATCTGATCTCAAACATTTTAGATCCTTACCACTTTTTCTCTCCACCATAACCTTATACCATTTAAACATCTCGAATGCTTCATATTAATCTTTAAGAAACATGACTATCATCATTCTAGAGTAATCATCAACAAAGAGAATAAAATATATATCTCCATAATAACTCTTTGTCCTCATTGGTCCACATAAATCAGTATGGACTAATTCTAGAATGTCATCAGATGTATGGGTTTTACTTTTGAAACTAGACTTAGTCATTTTACCTTTTTACATTTCTTGCACATGATGTTGTCTAGCTTTGTCATTGTCGGTAAGCCTCTTACATTTCTCCTTTTGCTTATTTTGATCATGTTGTCAAAATTCACATGACACAATCTTTTGTGCCATAACCATATGTCTTTGTTTCTATTCATTAAGCAAGTGGTGTTAGTATCATTCAGATAGAATAAGTTACCTTTAGTCTATTCACTGGTACCAATCAATTTTCTTGATTCATTGAATATCTTTGCCTTCTTATTCTCAAATGCTACTCTATGTCCTGAATTATTCAATTGAGAAACACTCAACAGATTATAATTCAATCCTTTTACCCAATAAGCATTTTCACATTTAATTAGGTTATTCAGCATTATTGTTCTTTTACCTTCAACTGGACAAGGTGTATCATTACCCATTCTTACTCTACCACCATTATAATACTCAAAAGTGTTAAACTTTTCTTTGTCACCGGTCATGTGGTGAGTGCAGCCACTATCTATAATCCAGATGTCATTCTTGCTAACCTTAGATATGAGTGTAGTTTCTACATACCTTTCATCTTCATCTGAATCATCCTTCATAGCTACAAATATCATCTCGATGTCCTTATCTGGTTCGATGTCAGTATCTTCATCTTTGCAAGCAGCTAGGCAACTAGCCTTCTTGCCTTTGTCCTTGTAGTCTCAAGTATCTCTTCTTTCTGATTGTCGGTAACCTCTGTAATCTTTGTTATCACCTCTGTCAGATTTCTTCTCAAAAGATCTCTCATTACTTCTATCATCTTTTCTTCTGTTAGGAGATCTTGCAACAAAGTGTCCAATCTCTTTACAATTAAAACACACAAGTGGTAACTTTCCTTTGTATTTAGGTTTGCCTCTCTATATTCTTCTTGCCTCTCTGTGTGTCTATGACTTCATTTTCTTATTCTCATAGAAGACTTAAATGTAGACTCTAAGTTTGGTAAGACACTATTGTCAAAGTTATTCATCTCAAATGAAATTAGTCTACCAATTAAACTATAAAGAGTAACTGTATTGTTTACTACTGCTCTCATTTCTTGAATGGCAGAAACTCTAATATCATATACAGGCAGTAAGGTTCTTAAGATTTTACTTACCACTGTCTCATCTTCAAGTGTACCTCCAACTCCGCATATAGCTTTGACTACTTCTTTTATTCTTGTGTTGTTCTATGTGATTTTTTCTCCTTTCATTCTGAGATCATCAAATTTTCCTCTAAGGCTTTCTACCTTGGCTCTCGGAACATTTGTATCACCTCCATGTACAAGCTTCAGTTTGTCCCACATCTTCTTTGCAATTTTGCAATCCTTGACATCTTCAAATTCAGCATTAGAGAGTGAGGAAGAAAGCTCTATAACCATGTAGTTGTGTTCATGTTTCTCTCTCAATTGATCTACTGTCAATACTCCTATAGGCAACACATATTCAGTATCTAGGAATTGAGTAACATCATTACCAATACCTGATAAGTGGAGTATTATCCTGCTTTTCCATGAAGCAAAGTTGTCTTTGTTAAACTTGGGCACATCTCATTTGTTCATCTTGTGATTTTGGCTTAGGTCTTGAAACCTTCCTTTCTAAGAACACAAGCTCTGATACCAATTGTTAGTAATAACTCAGAGGGGGAGGAGTGAATCAGTGGTCTCAAAAATTTTATCCTTCAAATATTAACCACCAATCAAATAAAACTCAGATTATTAAGTCCCTACAAGATGCATGCCATGAAATACTTATAATTATTTGACTGTCTATCAGTTTTCCTTGTCTGTCCTTATTCTCCTTGATTACCGATAAAAAGTATAACTATTTACCGAAACTCAGTAAATAAGAAGAGTATACAGATCAACCCAGTGTTAACTATGTCAGATACAAAACAATAAAGAAATGAATCATACACACATAACACATGAATTTTTAACATGGAAACCCTGTTAAGGGAAAAAACACTGGGACCGGTACCCCAAATTTTCACTCTTCTGAAGTGAGTCCTGTTAGGAGCTAACCCTGTTAAAGATTACAAACACACTGTTAAGTGTGACCTTGTTAGAGGATTTTATACATAGATGTTTTCACTTAGTATCGGGCATCTATTGCTACCATCCTTGAATCGGCATCCTTCTTAGACTGTCAATAGGTATCGGTAAAATCCAATGCTACTTTCATGAATCAACCTTTTGGCACTCCTTAGGATGTACCTCAATATATAGAAGACTCTTAAGTCCTCTATTAAGAGACTTGATGATTCAATGGTTAAACTGAAACACTATGACCTATTTCTAATGCAACTTTCAATTGTAGATTTTTAGATCTATTTAAGTACATTACCTCTCTGATCAATGTATCAATTCAATTCTTTGTTCTCCACACTTTTTGCTCTATGATGTTGTGCTTCATTGTTTGTCAATTTTTATAGAATTCTTTAGCTCTCCTTCAACTTGATTGATCAGGACTGTATGAAGTTATTCTTCATCAGTTTTTCTTCAGCATCCTCTTTCTATTCACTCCCCTTAATCCCCTTTTCATGTGATACAAAAAAAAAATTAAGTGTGTCTCTTATGTAGACATGATATTCACTGTTTCTTGATTCTTGATTCTTGGCATGAAAAAAAATCAAGCCAATTTGATTTAAAGCATAACTCCTAATTTATCTCATAGTTATCTTCTTGCCAACTATACAAATCTTCTTTAAATCAATCACTTAACTCTAGTTGAATAAAATAAAGAAAACAATCAGTTAAGTCTATCTTTAGCTCTTTCCAGCTAGATATTTTGTCATTTTCTGAACTCTCTATTCCGTCGGCCAACTCTGCAGTTAGTCATCGGTGACAAATGACAATTCCATTGGTGTGACTCTAGATAGCTTTGGGATCTCCGTCCATCAGGCATCATTGGATTTTTACTCATTGGGCAACTTTGTTTTCAGCTTGTCAGGCATCCTATGGTTTTGTTTCATCAACCAACACTGTCTTCTTCTCATCAGGTATCACTGTGACTTTTCTTCTTTGCCTTTACCAATGGTGTGCACTCTATCAGTGTTATCTGTCACTTAGTGAATACTTGAATTTTATGCATTATTGAAAGCATAACCTTTGTTTCATTGATTCTCTGAAGTCTTTGGCATTATGTACATGACCATACAGATGATATCAAGTTGACATCAATGACAATACAAACCATTAACTGATTTAATGTCTTGCATTATCTTCAACTTAACATTATCAAACATTTAATCAATTACATGTCATCATACTAATCAGATGTCATGAACATAACTTGTCTCTCAAAAGTGAGAAATGCTTCATGATGATGTAGGAATACATAGTGCTGGGACATTTTATGTCTGAAGCTAGAATCCAAGTAGATCCTAAGAAAATAGAGGTAATTCTCACACTACCTATCCCTACAAAGAAAAAGGATGTTAGGTCTTTCCCAGGACATGTTGGCTACTATAGGAGGTTTATCCAAAATTTTAGTCAAATAGCTAGTCCTCTGTATACTTTGCTTACCAAAGAGGCCAAATTTTCTTCGACAAAGGAATGTGATGAATCCTTCCTGCAGCTAAAGTCACTGTTGACAACTGCACCCATACTTAGGGGCCATGACTGGTCTTTTCCATTTCACATTCATACAGATGCTTCAGAATATACAATAGGTATTGTCCAGGCAAATGTCTAGTAACCTAGAGAATGAAATTTACTACATTAGCAAGAGCCTCCATGGACTAGAGTTAAACTATACAGTGACTAAGAAAGAATTACTAGCAGTAGTTTATTCTCTAAACAAATTTTTTCATTACATAACTCGTTATCTCATTTATGTTCATACTGACCATGCAACAATTAAATATCTCATGAACAAACCTACCATAACAGGTAGGTTAGAAAGATGGCTACTTCTTTTGTAGGAATTTTACATTACAATCATTGACAAACCTGGGAAGGAAAATGTAGTAGCTGATTATCTATCCAGAATTCACCATGCTGAAGAAGATACTAATCTGATAGATGATGCATTTTTAGATGAGAATTTGTTTCATATTGTTGTCCAAAGTCTGTGGTATGATGACATATCTAATTACCTTGTAGATAATAAAATGCCAACAAATTTTTCTTATAAGGATAGGAGACTACTTGTCGAGAAAATCTTTAATTTCTCTTGGATTGATAACATACTATTTTACACTAGACCTGATCAAGTAATGCGAAGATGTGTGCGAGAAGATGAGACATATGACATACTCTATGCATGTCATAATGAGTCATGTGGGGGACACTTTGTAGTAAAAAGGAAATACCAAAAGATTTTAATAACTAGATATTACTGGCCTACACTTCAGAAGGATGCAGCCAGCTAAACAAGGAAATATGACAAATGTCAGAGAATGGGCCGACCAACTAGATCAGATGAAATTCCCCTTAATCCATAGGTGGTGGTAGCTCCATTTGACAAATGGGGCATGGAATTCATTAGCCCAATAGACCCTCCATCCAATGGGAAGTCTTACATCTTGGTGTGCACTGATTATCTGACCAAATGGGTCGAAGTAAAAGCCATGAAGCATGTCCGGGATCATAAAGTTGCAAAAATTTTGTATGATGAAATTTTCACTAGATATGGAGTACCAAAAGAAATTGTAACTAACCAAGGCACTCAATTAACTTCCAATCTGATAACAAAGCTCATGAAATAATATAATATCAAACATCGAAAGTCAAGTCCCTATCACCCTCAGGCCAATGGACAGGCTGAAGTTACAAATCAGGAAATTGAAGCCATCTTAACAAAAATAGTTCATTTGCATAGCCAAGATTGGAGCAGCAAGTTATCAGAAGTTGTCTATGCGTATAGAACAACCTAGAAAACCACCACAGGGTTCACTCTATTTGAAATATTATATGGAAAAGCAGTAATGCTACCCATTCAATTTGAACACAAAACTTTGTAGACAACACTGGAGTTAAATATTGATCTTCCTGCAGCACAAGAAGAGTGATTGCTACATCTCAATTCCTTGGATGAAATGTGCAAATCTTCCTTGGAGCACACTAAAATAGTACAGAAGAAAAGGAAAAAGTGGCACGACTCACATATTAAGAACAAACAGTTTCACGTTGGTGATTGGGCATTAATCTATGATTCCAGATTCAAGGAAATACCAGGCAAGCTACAAACAAGATGGTTGGGGCCATATGAAATAAACCATGTCTTCACCAATGGAGCCATCCACTTGACCAAAATTGACTTGGTACACTTCAAGATATTAGTCAATGGACATCTGCTAAATTTGTATCACTAACCGCAAACAAAAGAAGACTTCCTGCAGCAATTCCAACAACAAATTTCAAAAGAGCAACAGGTAACACTTCCTACAGGAGAGGGTGCAAACCTTCTTCTTGCAGCTCTTCAATAGAATTCCATTGAGCATGTCCATAATAAAAACTTTGTATTCACATGAAGTTCATTCCCCATTCACTTTCAAATTCTTCTTTCCAACTCATCTCATTTCTTTATCTTCCACCCACCCACCTTCCACGTCATCACCATTTTTCTTTCTTTGCTTCAAATAAGAGCTGAATACGCTGACACAAGCCGCCACCACTTTTGTTCCACTCTTTCCACCTTTTTCTAGCACGTGCAATGATAGAATGACAAGTACAAACTTTCCATTTTTAGCGCATAGATTTTGATAATTATATCTAGTACTGCAATAAATGTATCATTGCGGCATTAAGCCAATTCCATTCCTCGTGCCAATTATGCCAAGTGGGGACACTTGTTAATGTTTTGTAGGGGGGAGGGAAGTGTATTAATTCCTAAAATGTCATTTCTATTTACTCCTAAAATATTTAACGTCACCTCAAATCTGTACTTCGCCTTTGTCTCATTAAAGTCCCATTGCAATATCGCACAACTGTCGTACCTTTATTCCCAAATTATCTTTGATTGCCAGACTTGATGTGACTTATAATTAAATTATGTAGCAACTCATAGTAAGAGCTATAATTTAGCTTGTTAAAATACATTACCATTGTTCATGGTAAGAATAACAGGGGAATTCAGAAGGAAGCCCATAGTTTTAAAAAACAAGTAGTCTGAAACTCAAAAAGGAATAAGGCATTTATCTACTACATAGTAGACAAATTGAAAAGTAGAAAGCACAGATGGGAGGCCAGTTGTAGAGACATGAGCCGGTAGTACATGGTGTGTTACTTTCAGATGTTGAAGTAGTAAGAAGGTTTAATGCATGTGGCTGGTTAGGATATTTCTTAAAGTTAACAGAGTTTGATGAAGACTCAGCAGCTGAATTTGCAAGTACATTTGAGGAAGGGAAAGAAACTGTATGGGGATTGACAATGGTCACCATAGAAGAATGTATAGCAGAAGTTACTAGGTTACCAATGGTTGGAGAGAACTACCCCAATGTTCATGATGCCAGATCAGCTAGGGCCCAGTTTACCCTACCAAGCAACCCTCCTATAGAGATTACCAAACAAGGGTGCAAAAGAATGTCTATCCCTCCGTCGTATAATGAAATGGCTATCCATATTATCAGGTATTTTACATGTGAAGGGATATTTTCCAATTTGCACACATATTATTTTAAATTACTGAGTTATGTAAAGCATAATCTTCCAATAAATGTCCCCAATTTCTTGTACAATATGCTATGCATCAATGCTGAGGAGACCCAAAAAGGAAATGTCAATTATGTCACCCACCATGCCCTAATTAAATTGTTAATATAAAGATCTCTTAGGGATTCCTCTCTGATGGCGTGGTTAGAATTTGTCCAGCATAAAACCCTACAACCATAAGTTAACCCTAATGTGCAATCTGGTCATGATGATGCAATACCAATTGACCCAGCCATCGAGCAAGATACCCAGGGGGAAGAAATTGAAAATCTACAAGAAAGTATGTCTTTACCTACTCATGAGAGAAATGTACCTACTTCTACCTGAACAAAAGAAAAATGGAAATTAGAGGGAGAAATTTTCATTCCTGCAGCCAAGCCACAAACCCCTACAGCCTCAAAGGGGAAGAAAAGGAAGTCGGTTCCTGTAGTAGCTACTCCTACAACAGAGAAGCCAAAGAAGGTTATTAAGAAAAAGGCTATGGAGATTGAAGAAACCCCTATGCGAAGAAGCCCTAGAATGAGAGAACAACTCCCTAGAGTATCCTCAGAAAGCCAACCTATTTCCCCTTTGCAATCTGATGAACAACCCAATGTATGAATTATTCCAGACAATTCCCTAAATCAGTCTGCCATTCTAGACTTTCCTCCAAATTCAACAGATATTTATGAAGCTAAACCTAATGTTTACCAAAATTGTCCCCAATAAATCCATCAGGATATCCCAGATAGTAACAAGGAGAGTGCCTCAATAACCCATCAGTCAGCCCACTCAGAGACTGCCCTACTTCCATATAAAAGAACTTGGTTAAAAGGTTTCTTAGAGTAGTCATGGAAGGAACAAAGGAGGCAAAGTAACCAGACAGAAGATTGTATCCCAATCACCTCGCAAACGCTTCTCATTGGACTACATAATAAGTATGTTTTAACAACAACTTTATGGGGAGAAGAGAAAAATAAAATGAAGAAAGTAATAACAGAGCAAGGGGAGGAGATTGCAGAGTTGAAAGAGCAATTGGAAAAATAGAAACAAAATATGGATCATGCCCTTAAATTGGCAGATCAAATAATTACATGTAGGCTACCCTCTAGGTTTTACGCCATCTATTTAAAATAATAGTTCCTCTTGTTCCAACTAATGATGACCATTAAAGATATAGACTCTAAGTTCAAGTCAACTCAAGAATTTTATGGCCTATACCAGACCCTTCCCTCATGGTAGCAAAATTTACTTTGTGAACTGTACATACATAACTTCATTATTCCAGAAGAGACTAAGTGGAACCCTCTACTTTACATAGGGGATGTACACCTAAGGGCATTAATGTCTTGGATGCACAATGAGGCCAATTATGACAGACAACTGGGAAATTAAAGGGAACACAAGAAAATAGAACCATTTCCATGAGAGTAGAGAATAGCAAGCCATATATACTCCTTAGAGATTGGCTCAATTTGACCTATGGAAAAAATAAGGAGGAAACAAGGGATAAAATTTTTGGGATCAGAATAAAGTTCTATGCAAAGTATGATAGCATGTCTTAATTTTTCTTTCAGAGAGCCATGGTTGGTACCAAAAGAAGATGGGGTAGGTTACCCAAAGAATTTAAGAAGTCAGAACCACATAGTCCTATCAACCTCCAAGAATCTATTCACAGAGCACCAAAATACATGCAACTAGGTAGGCAAATTAGGCAAGAATTCTGGTGTGCACTCACCATTCAGCCACCAATGCTCCTTTGGCCCCTATATGACATCAACACTGACAAGCTTGACCGACTGCAAGAGGATCACATGGTGGATTTCTTGGAGAAGACAAGGGGGTTCTATTATACTTTCAAGAGCCAGAGGTGAGGGAGGACAGAGGTTGGTGATTTCAGAGTAACCACCCAAAGATGCAATGCTCGAGGACAAGCATTCAACTTACCAGGGGGTAGATAATGAGACCATTTATTGTCTCTATTATATTAATCTTTATACTCTATTTTTAAGTATTACCAAAACATTTGTAGACTTATAATAAGTTGAACTTATGTCAAAGTATAGTTAGAACCACTAAACTCATGGGTAAAATAGATATGTCATTTTTTGCCAATATTATATATATTACAGTATTTCATATAAAAATCAGAATGTGCGTTCTAATATCTAGATCAATTTGATTAAGTTTACTTGAATGTATATCTTTGCATGATAACTAACCTGCCAAGAAGTAGGAGCCACTTGAGAGTGGTCGACAACATTCAAAGAGGACGTTGAAGACCAGCTGTGAATGGATAACCATCATGGCATCAGAAGATATGGCTACTATAAATAAGGAGCCATTGTTCCAAAAATGCAGGGATGTAGCGCTGCTACATTCCCTTCATGCTCCTAGCATGTTGACTTGGTTGCCCAGACTTCATTGCATATGTTGTGGGCTGTTACGTTTCTTATTTTTCCTCTTTGGCATGGTTTTAGTTAGATTGTTCCTTTTCTATTTTAGAATAAAGAGTCGATCCTCTATTTATAGGGATGGGAATGTTAGTTTGTAAGTTCAGAGGTTTTGGAATACATTGTTCTATTGTATCTTGCACAACAAGTTCATTTCCAGTTTTATGTATCGTTCTTATGTAGTCAGTTCTTGAAATATAATGAAGTGACTTTTGGTTTATCTTCTGTGTTAATAGATTAGCATAATCCAACCAAGAGGCCCACTTGGGAGGTGGATTAGAGTAGAGTAGAGTAGATTTACTTTCATCATTTCCAGTATTCTAGATAGAAGATTACAATTTCTTCCTGTAGCATTGTACTTTGTGAATATTTTTGCAGCACCTACAAGAATAGGTTTAGTGAATGCTCTAGGTTGAATGAATAGGCCTAAGTAGATTTTGAAATTTGTAGCTTCATTTAAGTAAGGATTAAGTGTGTTTCCTTTCTTGTAGCTCTAGTATAGATTCCTTTCATGCATTTTACCTTCGTGCAACATAGGTAGGATGACTATTTAAGGGACTTAGCGCACATACTGTGTCGTACCATTTCAAGTATACGTCCTTGGGTTGACAAACTAAATGCACCTCATGGTGGGAGAAGTGATCCTTATATTGAATAAACTATTCCTAAGAGAGGCCTTGGGCATGATTACTAAACACCTATTGTGAGGCGGTTCAGAGTTCACTTCTCAAATGAAAAAGCCTTAGGCTACAACCCTGAGGAAGGCTCACTGCCTTACAATTTGATCACAACAATGATCTAGAGTTTTGTGAACTATGAAAGTAACATCTTCCTTATATCTAATACAGCTCCAATGTAACACATTGAAAATTTCCATTCAAACCCTTTTTGAAAAACTTATGATCATCACTGAATTAGGCTCTTCCTCTACTAGCAACCTCTAGCATTCGCATCCATAATATGCACCTTGAATTTTCCCTAATTCATCATCTTATATCAAGAACTAGGTCAGAAAAACCTAATTCACCATCTCTTCAAATCAACACACCAAATCCCATGTTTCAAATCTCTGTCTAACCCTCAAATAATATCCATGACCTATCATCCACCTCGAGATCATAAATCTCCTAGATTTCATGATTTAGCTTTTGCGCAGCAAAATTTACCAACTAAGTCAGCCAAGAATAAAAGATAATAATAAAAATATTATTATTGACCAAAACTTCTACTAATATTATCTATATGTATCACAAAGACATCAATCACATATTTCAAGAACATCTAATAACATCATTATAAACACTCAAACACACCAATCCACCACAACCATTGGATTTGTCAGCCCTTTTTCTACCAAACCTGAAGAACATTGTCAATAAGTCTCTGAGACAATAAAAATATTCCATGCAAACCTCTAAAGTACAAACCCTATGAATTAAAGACACTTGAGTATGTCCCAAACAAATTCCTAGGTTCTCTCCATGAAATTCTAACTTGATTTTGTACACCAAACCTCTCTTTGTCTTCCCACAAATAATGTTTTTCACCATGTTTGTTAGTCACCAATTGTAACCTTGAATCATGCTCAAATCTTCATGATATCCTTTGAAACTTGGAGTGAAATAATTATTGGCCTTCTTCAATAATTTCCCATGTGCGCAGTCTCATATCTATAATATTTGATTCTCACTAGACCTCTGAACATTATGTTCCACTGGCTAACCTACAACAATTAAGTTAGCAAAAAACAAATAGATCTTTTAATCAATTCCTCTGATTCCTCTTATATGTTCTCTGATTCCTCTAATATATTGACATTAATGAAAACACATCCAATTATTTTAATATTCCAACAATCCCCTTATAATAAAATCAATAAATTAGAGTTTCAAAAGCTTTCGCTACAAAACTTGAAAAATCAAAGAAAAACTCGTCTTCCAAAAAGAATTTCCCATAAGTGAAAATCCTCAAAACTAAAATTTTCATTTTTAACAAAATTCCCTAGAACTTAGAATTTTTTATGATTTTAAATTAATTAGTATTTGGTAATATAATTATAATGATTTCAAAATTTAATAATAATAACTTATCCAATAATATCTTTTATTAATAATACATAATGATATTTGGAAAATGAAATTATAATAATGCAAATTATAAATGTCTCTTGTAATTAATTAATATATGCTAATTAAAACCTAATAATATTTTTATTAAACCTTAACAATAAAAAATAAACAACATTATTATTTTATAAATAAAATAACTACTATTTTTATTATAAAAATGTAATATATGAATGGATCATTTCGTGTGTATATATATACCCAAACCCATCATACAAAATAAACTAATGAGATAATCAAACCAAATCCATACTCAACTAGGGTAATTGGATTCAAGTCATCCTAACCAATCTAATAAGGTAGGTAAGTGAGATACTTTTCCTTATGTAGGGCAATCGATTAAGGTTAGGATAGGGTTTAGGCCTAAATTCTACCTCCCCTCTTCCACCATCGAGATGTATGAAAAGGCATGCTTAGACCTGATAATGACAATGACAATAATGACAATAAATGAAGGGGATTGAGACATCATGTGGATCTCATAATTGAGTAGCTATGACTTCATCCCCCCTCATACAAACACATCAAACATAAATATAAACATATCTATAATCAATGCGTCTACAGATATAAGGGTTTGTATCTCAGTGAAACATAATCAACTGTATCATCGTCATATGTCCTAACATGAATGTGTAAGAACCATTTAAACATAATAATGAAAAAACATAAGAATTGTGTTGATCTCCAAGCTATGTTGTCTATTAGTGTCACACACTTAGTCATAATCAAGGAAGGTTGGTCGGTCATCACTGCGACCAAGCCATCCCACTAAGGTCAAGAAATGTAAATGAATTGTGTAATATTATGTATTGACAAAGAAGTAGTTACTTCTAATAAATTCAGTGGTCACCGATTACTCAATAGATGTTGAGTAGGAATGATTGTCGAGTTGCATAAACAGTCAATTTTGAATGATAGTTTTGACTGAGCATCAGAGTTTACATATGCTGAGTGAGATAGTTTTGATATATGTGTTTGGAATGGCACAAAAAATTTAGCAAACCATTTTTGCCAACTTCTATGAATCATTTAAATATTGTTGAAGATGTTTAATGCATTAATTATGTGTTATTTCTGAGATCATGAATCCCTATGCAAGCAATGCAACCAATCAAAATTAGGGATGCTTAAGCGGAAAAAGTGATGAATCTAGATCGTTGATCTTGATCTAGATGCTTCATCAATGATCTATATATGGAATGATTCAAACCCTAAATCAATGCATGTGTGTGGATGCAGATGTGAAGAGAAGAGATCGGGTGTGTATGCATGTTAAGCAGAGTTTTGAATATCTAAAGCATAGACTAGGAAGAGTGACCGAGCAGAGCAGTGAAGGATAGAAAAGAGATATATCAAATTGTGAGATCAATTAAGACTTGTAAAGAGGATATTTTTTATTAGTATTTGAAGTGCAGGCCGAAGGATTGGGTACTGATACATTCTAGCAATTGAATCAGGGCAAATCTCTTAACAGAGTGGTCCTAACAGGATTTTGTAAATCTCTTAACATACTGTTACTTAGTTGTAAGTTTAAATCATTTCACAAGGTATATTGTATAATTCTGTAAGCTCTTAACAGGGAAGAACCCTCATAGGGTAGATCATCAGAAGTGATTAAAATTTGTAGCCCTAATAGGCACACTTTATTACTATATTAGTGATGAGTTGTGGGTGTCATCCCCACCCCAGTTTTAGCTTTCAAGGGTTACCAAATCTTTGTGTTATGTGTTTATTATGGATGTGATTATATGTTAGATCTATTACACCATTTCAGTTAATGTTTATGTTTACATGTTGAATCCATTTTTTTCAGAAGTGTAACATTTTTATAGATCTGATTTACCCCCCGCTCAGTATACTCCTTTCCCATATTAGACTTCCAACAATTGGTATCAGATCATTGTTCTCTTAGAAGAATTCTAACCACTTGAGAGTTAAGATCTTGGAGATGGAAGTTTATAAGTTGGGAAAGTTCATTGAGAATCAGAAGATTGATATCCAGCTGGTACTGTCACAGCTTGAGATAACAAGAGAAGAATTGAGGAAATCCTTAAAGGCTATGAAAGAATTGGCAACTCAGCTGAATGACACTTCATAAAAAGAAGAAGACACTGAAGGTTTATTTGATAATGGATATTCCAAAGAAATTAATGCATCAATTGTAGATCTATTGGAGAATAAAAACACACTGAAAGAACGAACCTAAATTCTAAAGATGGAACAAGAAACTCAATCAATAATACTATGTGAGGTGATTGATTAGAAGAAGAAAGTTGAGGAAGACAAGACAATGGTAGAAGACAAGAAACAGATGGATACTAGACTTTATGAAAGGACAAGTGATGTGTCAAAGCTCACAAACAATCAGTTGGACATGGTCAACCAACTGTTATTTGCAAATTAAGAGGTAAATAGAAAAGAAATTGAAATTACATATCTTAGATCAGAGAACAATCAACTGAAAAATAAGTTGAGATCTTAAAGAGAACTCATTGAGAGGATAAACAAACCTAATGAAGCCTTGAGATACTTTGAGGAACTAATGAGATCACCCAGAAGGACTAATGACACTTCCAGACTTGGTCATACCGAGCACCTATCATCCACTAAAAAAGGAGAATCATCAAAGAGTGGAGAAAAGAGGAATGCAAAGCCGAAGAAGATGAAAAGCTACATGTCATCAATGTGAGAAACTATGTCACATACCAAAAATTTTCTGAAGTAAGAATGGTAAGTCTAGTCTAAAGCCTAAATTCAATGGATATTTCTTTAACTATAAGAAGCATGGGCATCAGGCACATGTATGCAGGTCAAAGACTAGAAATGCACCTACTTCCCCTAGATTTCAAGGACATTGTTACAATTTCCAGAAGTTTGGTCATAGAACTCAAAATCGCATATCCTATGAAAAATCTAAGTGGACATCCAAGAAACAAGGAAATACACTGAGGAAAGATAACACATTGAATTGGGATTACAATACAAGGTATAGTAGTCATTATTGTGGTGAATATGGCCATATTGCTGAAAATTGTATAATGACACACTTTAGAGGTAAATCCAAGAATTGGATGAATGTTTGGTCTATTATAGTTGTCACAAGATTGGTCATACTAGGAGAGACTGCAAGACTAGAGCCCTCACACCTATTGTTGAGAAAATAAAGAATCAGGTAAATCTGACATTGAGAAAGAAAGAAGAAGCAAGTAGTAGTGGAACTAGTGAATTTAAGATCACCCAATCCAATGGATCAGGTGATCACGTTACTTCCAATTAAGAAAAGAAGGTATGTAAGGAAGTGTTTTCTCAAATGCTATATTTTACACCAGTTCCTAACATAAGATATATTAAATTCCATATCTCCATAAGTTAAGAAGCATTAGGATAGATATGTGACAACAACCGAGAAAAAAATTGATATGCACAATTGATGTCGAGCATCAGTATTAGTATGTGTTGAGAACCCATATCGACCAAGCTAACATATTGACCCAGTTTTAGTAGTGATTGAGTCACTATTTTGACTGAGTGATGGAATGAGTTAACCGAGATAGTTTTTTTACACCTACCACTATACAGAACATTTAATGAAGACCTAATTCGACCGTTTTAGGGTATATATTGGATTTCATTGTTCATTTTCATTTGACAAAGTGATTAGAGTTTGTAGAGAGATTCAGAGGTGATCTGAAGAGGGATTTGAGAAAAAATTGTGAATATTTCACCATGTATCATCGGTAAGTACTATTGAAGGTTGAGGACCCGTTGTTGCCGAGATACCCATAATTCATTTCACAAAACCTAATCCTAGAAATGGCTTCCATTTCATCTGCTAGACTGAAGAGACAAGATAAGGAAATTAATAATTTCTAGTTAGTTAGGAGTGACTCATGTGCACCGCCCAATTTCTGAATTGTACTTGAGACTACGGTGAAGGGAGATCTTTCAGGAGCCCTGTCATCGATCCTGCCAAAAGTTCTTATGATCCATGATGTGAGAGGATGATATATGTGTAAGATAAGTAAAGTTGGATATTTGGATTTGAGGGAAGCCTATAAAAAACTATGTGAGAATGGGACATTGAAGGCTGAACATTAGCACATTACTGACAAAGGGTTAGTCTGTGCCCTAGATTTTTCGTGTGACTTCAAAATTGAATGGATCAGGATAGTTCTGAGAAGAATTGATGATATGAACATATGGATGGAGAATGGAATGGTGAAGATTACAAAGGATATCATCCACCGAGTCACTAATTACCCTATTGTGCAAGGGAAAATAACAATACATTGTCAGAGTAAAGAAGAGGTTGACAAGAACACTTTAGCCAAGTGGAACAAGAGAGGAATGACAATTTCAACGATCACATATCCTCAAATTGACTTTGTAGTTAGAGTGATTGCACACAATTTTTATCAGTCAAGCAAATTGGATAGTGTTCCTTGCATTGTAGTTGATCAAGAATGGAATATATTAAAGAAATATCATACATGTGATCTTGTCAAGCTATAGATGAATCAACTTGCTAAGAACCTATCATCAATCAAGAAGGCAAAGAGTTCTATGTGTAAGTTCAAATCCTTGTTAGTATGCATATTTTTCTATGTTCAAAATACTTTTCCTACTATAGGAGATGAAGTATAGAGTCAGGACCAACCAGTGACACAATAGATTAATGATTTTATACAACAGACAGGAGAGAATTTTGATAATATCATTGGATACTACTTTGTTGAGTTTAAGAAAAATATGAGAATAAGGAGCAGAATCCTTATTTCACTAGTAGAGAAGCATTATGATGATGTTTGTTTTCTAGTTGATATTTATTACACCTATGTACAAGTTGTAGTACCGAGGGTAGCATGGTTTAGTCCAGTACCTTATAAAATGAATATAGATGAAACATTTGTAGCAATCACAACATTACTTGCAGAGGAAGTTGATAAAAAGGCTACAGTATTTGGAAAATATGAAGAAGAAACATCAAAGATAACCATGGGATTGAAGGATGCAACCATGAAGAGTAAAATAAATAAAATAGTGGAAAACCTTGAGAAGATGTTTGGAGAATAGGAAGAAGAAGATGATGCAGCAATATAGATCACACAAGGTCAAGGTGAGGACTAATCTAGTGATACAGAAGAGAGTGAAGATTAAGATGTGGAAGTGGATAAGAAGGGAAAGAAAGTGATGGTTGTCAAGTCAACTAAGAAGAGGAGTTCAAAGAAAAAACCTAATCCTCCTACCACATCTAGACTAAGAACCAAGGCATCAACAACTGCAATAATAGCCAAGCCATCAAAGAAAAATATAGTAAAGAATGTTGAAGGAGAGAGCTCAAGGAAAAGGAAACGAGTACAAACTGAAACTGAGCTGAGAAAACCTAAGAGGAATCCAAGAAGAAAATACAAATTGGGTAAAGATGATGAAGATGAAGAAATGACAAATACAGAAGACATCAGCAAATTCAAAGTTTGTACACACAAACATCCTACTAATGTTGATGAGATTTGCCACAATATCAGAAGTTCAGCAGGTTTGTCAGGATTCAAGTTCATTAAGTTTGAATAGTTAAGTACCAAGGAAAAGGAAAAGATAGAAGAGGCCATGATGGATATGTTAGCGTCATACAAGATGACACCTTTAGAGATTGGGAATCTAGTCCCTGATGAATTGTTCAAGAAGATTGATGAGAGATGGTAGTTTGCTCTTAAGACTGAAAGGTAGATTAGAGAAAGGGAATTAGCCCAAATAATGCCTGAACTGGCACAAAAATAGAGAACCAAATTCACGGAGCAACATAGGAATAGATTCATTCCTAAATTAAGAGTATATTCAATACTAAGGAAGGATGTAGGAGTTGTACAACAAAGCCAAGGAATATGGAAGATAATTTATGGATTGTTAGTTGATAAGAGTGCAAGAAAATATGAAGGTACATTAGAATAAGTAGAGCTTGATAATAAAGAAGATATTGATGAGCCAGATAATGTTGAGGAAGAAATAAATGGGAAGTTTGAGGATGCACAAACAAATGATTTAGCAATTGATGATTCAACCATAATTACTAGTGAGGATACACAAGGTTTGAATGTCGAGGAGTAGGGTGAGGATACAAAAAACATTCTAAATTCCCCTATCGAGGAAAAATTTGAAGTTATTGAAGAAGAAGATAAGAGAAAAGAAGATCAAGAAAATAAGTCTGCAACAGATATCTCTGAACCTCATAAAGAAGAAACAAAGGAGACTAAGACTATAGAGACCGAGGAGAAACAGGAGCCTATAGAGAAAGAGGCTATTCAAGCATTGGTAAAGCTATCACTTACTAAAAATAATATTGTTGATACACTTGAAAAATAGGTAATTTTTACTTAGAAGGAGTTAGTCACAATCAGTGGTGACACCAGTACATTATAGGTAGAACAGAAGCCGGGTAGCAGCACACCAAAGGCTATGAAGAAGAAGTCACATAAGAAAAAGGATAAGTCTCTGAGAAGAGATGTAACAATTGATGAATTTATAGTGATTCCAAAATGGGACACTAATAAATTATCTTATGAGAAAGTGAAAATTTTGCAAAGTTTACTGAAAAGGAAGAGCAAATAGGAGAAAATGAAACAAGAACATCAATAGAAGAAAGTATTACATGATATCAAAGATATATTCATTGATGCATTTGAGCTTTAGGATATAAATGAGCAAGAAACTATTATAGATCAATTGGTTCATATTGTTCAAAAGGTGAACAATGATGATAGCATTGACCTCGAGATCATAAATCTCCTAGATTTTATGATTTAGCACTTGCGCAACACAATTTACCAACTAAGTTGGCCAAGAACAAAATATAATAATAATTATATTATTATTGACCAAAAATTCTACCAATCTTATCCACATGTATCACCAAGTCTTCAAGAACATCCTATAGCATCATTATAAACACTCAAACATACCAATCCACCATAGCCATTAGATTTTTCATCTCTCTTCCACCAAACCTGAAGAACATTGTCAAAACATCTCAGAGACAAAAAAAAATATGACATGAAAACCTATAAAGTACAAACCCTCTGAATTAAAGACACCTAAGTATGTCCCAAAAACACTCCTAGGCTCGCTCCATGAAATTCTAACTTGATTTTGTACACCGAACCTCTATTTGTCTTCCCGTCAATACTGTTTTTCACCATGTTTGTTAGTCACCAATTCTAACCTTGAATCATGCTCAAATCTTCATGATATCCTTTAAAACTTGGAGTGAAATATGTACTGACCTTCTTCAACAATATCCCATGTGTGTAGTCTTATATCTATAATATCTGATTCTCACTAGACTTCTAAACATCTTGTTCCCCTGGCTAACCTACAATAGTTAAGTTAGCAACAAACAAATAGATCTTTTGATCAATTCCTCTGATTCCTCTTATATGTTCTCTGATTCCTCTGATATGTTGAAATCAATGAAAACACATCCAATTATGTTAATATTCCAACAATCCCCTTATAATAAAATCAATAAATAAGAGTTTCAAAAGCTTTCCCCACAAAACTTGAAAAATCAAAGAAAAACTTGTCTTCAAAAAAGAATTTCCCATAAGTGAAAATCCTCAAAACCAAAATTTTCATTTTTAACAAAATTCCCCAAAAATTAGATTTTTTATGATTTTAATTTAATTAGTATTTGGTAATATAATTATAATGACTTCAAAATTTAATAATAATAACTTATCCAATAGTATCTTTTATTAATAATACATAACGATATTTGGAAATTGAAATTATAATAATGCAAATTATTAATGTCTCTTGTAATTAATTAATATATGCTAATTAAAACCTAATAATATTTTTTATTAAACCTTAATAATCAACAATAAACAACATTGTTATTTTATAAATAAAATAACTACTATTTTAATTATAATAATGTAATATATGAATCGATCATTGCATATATATATGTATATACATATATACCCAAACCCATCATACAAAATAAACTAATGAGATAATCAAACCAAATCCATACTCAACTAGGGTAATTGGATTCAAGACATCCTGACCAATCTAATAAGGTAGGTAAATGAGATACTTGTCCTTACGTAGGATAATGGCTTAAGGTTAGGATAGGGTTTAGGCCTGAATTCTACCTCCCCTCTTCCACCATCGAGATATACGAAAGGACATGCTTAGACCTGCTAATGACAATGACAATAATGAAATTAAATGAAGGGGATTGAGACATCATGTGGATCTCATAATTGAGTAACTACGACTTCATCACTCCTCATACAAATACATCAAACATAAACATAAACGTAAACGTAAACATAAACATAAACATAAACATAAGCATAAACATAAACATAAACATATTTATAATCAATGCATTTACAAATATGAGGGTTAGTATCTTAGTGAAACATAATCAACTCTATCATCATCATATGTCCTAACATAAATATGTAAACACCATTTAAACATAATAATTAACAAATAAAAGAACTGTGTTCATCTACAAGTTATGTTGTCTATTAGTGTCACACACTTAATCATAATCAAGGCAGGTTGGTCGGTCATCACTACGACCGAGCCATCCCACTAAGGCTGAGAAATGTAAATGGCTTGTGTAATATTATGTATTGACTGAGAAGTAGTTACTTTTGAGAAAGGCAGTGGTCACCCAGTACTCAGTAGTTGTCGAGCAGAATGATTTCTGAGTTACATAGACAGTCAATGTCGAGTGACAGTTTTGATCGAGTATCAGAGTTTACATATGTCGAATGAGATAATTTTGATATGTGTTTGGAATGGAACAAACACTTAGGTAAACCATTTTGGCCTACTTCTATGAATAATTTAAATATTGTTGAAGATATTTAATGCATTAATTATGCATTATTTCTGATATCATGAATCCCTATGCAACCAATGCAACCAATCAAAATTAGGGATGCTTAAGCGGAAAAAGTGATGAATCTAGATCATTGATCATTTGGATGCTTATCATTGATCTAGATATAGAATTATTCAAACCCTAAATCAATTCATGTGTGTGGATGCAAATGTGAAGAATATAGATCGGGTGTGTATGCATGTTAAGTAGATTTTTTTAATATATGAAGCATAGACCAGGCAGAGTGACCGAGCAAAGCAGTGAAGGATATAAAAGACATAAATCCAATTTTGAGATTAGTTAAGATTTGTAAAGAGGAGATCCCTTATCATCATTTTAAGTGTAGACCAAAGGATTAGGTACTGATACATCCTAGAAAGTGAATCAAGGTAAATCTCTTAACAGAGTGCCTACTTAGTTGTAAGTTTAAATCCTTTAAAATGGTAGATTGTATAAGTCTATAAGCTCTTAACAGGGAAGACCCCTCACAGGGTAGATCATCAGAAGTGATCAAACTTTGTAGTGCTAACATGAACACTTTATTACTGTAGTAGTGAAGATTTGTGGGTGTCATCCCCACCCCAGTTTTACCTTTCAAAGGTTTTTGGGTTACCAAATCTTTTTGTTATGTGTTGATTATGGATGTGATTAGATGTTATATCTATTACAACATTTGAATTAATGTTTATGTTTACATGTTGAATCCATTTGTTTTAGAAGTGTAAAAGTTTTATAGATCTGATTCACCCCCCNTTCCCCCCCCCCCCCCCCCCCTCTCAGTATAGTGCATTCCCATATTAGGCTTCCAAAAAATTGATCCTATCAATGTCAATGTATCATCTTGATGTACTGTCATAGAATCAAAGTATCATCAAAATATAATGAAATTTTGGAACACACATAGTAAGGTCCTAAATAGATTTCAACCACATAGACTAAAAATACCATATGGTTGGGTATTAGATCATAATACATAAGTCATGGAAGGTGCAAGGCATGATGCTAATCCCCTATGAGTATCACCTAGATACACTAAGTGTTAAGTGTTCTATTCATTCTCATAAGAGATGGGTTCTCATGAACCACTACTCATGAAACATGGGTAATTAAGTTTGACTTGAAAACTACACAGTTGAATCCTAATGGAAATATCACAATTTGACTTGCTATGGAAAATATCTCCTACAAGTATCACAATTAAAAGTTTCTTATAAATTTAAATTTTAGACTATAAAATGTGTTGTGATAATTAAGGTAGTTTATAATTCAAACCTAGGTCCTAATTACTCTTTACTTAAGCTTGCATAGGAAATTATATAGGTTCATTTCCAATTTAGGTGTTGTTATCATGTTATCACATTCTACTTTAAGTATTGACTCCTCCTTTAGTGCACTTATTAGTTTATCACTCTCCACCTTTCTTGTACATGTTGTAAATACTTTATTAGATTTTGGAGGATGATCCACCTATAGTGGAAATGTGATTCCACCTTATACGGGTGATAAGTTATTTCTTGGTTATCATGTAATGAGACAACAACACTTGTCATTGTCTCATTCACTAGAATGTACTTATGTTGGCTATATAACCAAAGCGTCTCCTATATAATACGCATTCCAATTAATTCAAATTAATTCCAATTGAGTCAATCTAGCTGATTAATTGCATTTAATTATTGATAGGAATATAATTTAAATTTTTCATATTATTTATCTCTTATTATTGTGCTTTCCATTAGGCCTCTAGATCTTGGGTGGCTATATTCATATCCAAATATTATATGGTATCAGCTCCTATAGAGTGTCATTGGTTTTCCATTAGAGAGATTTGAGTTCATATTTTTGTGGATTTTGGGGGGTCCTCTTTGTGGCTTTATATTACAGGTAAATATTGGAGCTTGTTGGTACAATTCAAAAGTTGGCATCATATTTAGGAAATCAAAAAAACCCAAGATTGACTTTTTTCATCCAAATTGGACACTAGAGTCCAAATCTATAAGCATTTGAAGTTTGGAGGTACAACAATTATTCAGATGTAATAATTACACATGTAATTTTCAAACAAAAATATCTCAGTCATCTAGACTCCATTTTCAAGCAATTTTTGTATTCGGGTTAGAATTTAATAGTCTACACATTAGTGCAGGTGGTTTATGATCTCTATGTTAGAATAACTGAGAGGGGGGTGAATCAATGGCCTCAAAAATTAATCCAAAACTTTATACCACAAATATGAACCTCTAGTTATCTTCAGTCCTACAAGATGTAACCCTTTAAATAATCTTCTCAAATAACTATTGCTCGGAGTATATTGTTTATACTTTTTCTTAATCTTTACCGAATAGTAGTCTAGCCTTTACTGAAATACAGTAAATAACTTAGTGTTTACTAATCAATCCTATTTTAGTAATGTGTAAAGAAAAACATCAAAGCAATAAACCATATACACATTTGACACATGGATTTTTAATGTGGAAATCCTGTTAGGGAAAAAACCACTTGGGACCGGTAACCCAAAATTTTCACTCTTCTAAAGTGAGCTCGGTGAAGAGCCAACCCTGTTAAAGGCTACAAACACATTGTTAAGTGCGACCTTGTTAGAGGATTTAAATATAATATTTTGTCACTTGATATCTGGCATTTCACTATGCTATCTTAATCAGAAACTTTTTGATACTCCTTGGGATGTATCTCAATATATAAAGGATTGTTAAATCCAACTCTGTTAAGAGATTTTTTGAATCAATGGTTAAACTGAAACAGTATATGATCTGTTCATTAATACAACTTAAAATTGCAAATGTTCAGATCTATTGTAAGCTCATAATACCTTTCTGATCAATTTTTCTTTTATGTTCCATTTCTCCGCTTCTTTTTTCTCAGTGAATGTTTCTACTTCCCTGTTGCTCGGTGTCTGCATAAATATTATCTCTGTTCTTCAGCTTGTTTGATCAGGTCTGTATGAAGACTTCTTATCTTCATCAATGTTTTCTTCAACATCCTCTCTTTATAATGAATTTTATTGTCTCTATTATAGACATGATCTCACTATTTCTAATTCCGTGTCCTTCTTGTTCTTGATACGATCCACAAATCTTTCCATTCTTGCTTTAAAACATGCTTTAGTTTTATCCTACAAATTTCTCCTTGACAACTGGAATAAAACTAGCTTTATATCTCTAGTTTATGTCTATCTTTTAACTAGTCGATGAAAACATTATAATTAATCAATTAACTCCATATTTATCTCCTTACAGCTAAGTATTTTGTCATTTTTGAACTTCAGTTCTTATCGGTGTTTAACTCCTTTTCTTGGTCTTGACTTTAGTTGTCCTTGGGCATCTCTATCCATCAGGGTTGTCTATCTGTCAGGTAACACTGTAACTTTCAGTTCTTCTTGGGTATCACTTAGGTTTTGCTCGATAATGCTTGCTTGGGTATCTTGCTCAGGTATCACTATGACTCTTCTTGGGGTTCTCCGTCTGTCAGTATGCACTGTCCGTCAATGTTTTTTGTCACTTGGTGTATACTAAACTTTTATGTATTATTGATAACATAACCTTTATCTCTCTGGTTCTTTGAATTCTTTGACAATATGTATATAACCAATTAGATTATATCAAGTTGAAATCAATGAAAATACAATACATGAAATAATTTAATGTCTTGCATTAACTTTCTACATCTCGGTGATCATCAACTTAACATCTTCAAACATTCAATCAATTATAGCTCATCAGTCTCTCCCTTTGGCATTGATGGTAACATACTATATAATACTAATACAATATGAAATATATAAGTTGTAGTTCATCAATATCTACCAAACTTGTTTTTCTACAACCAATACAAATTTTTGACTCTCGGTAAGCTCTTCTAGCTTAGATTTGATTCTTGCAGAGTACTTTCTTTATTCTTAATTTCCTTCACTAGATGGATGTAGCAATGTTGAATTTTTATTTTATTATTCTCTCCCTTAGATGGATGTTTCTTTGAATCTTTCTCTAATGTTTTCTCTCCCTTTGGTTGTTCCTCTCCTTGATGGATATCTCTTTTTCTTTGATAGAAATAGATATTTATCATGTGGATATAATCTCTCCCTTAAGTCATCTCATCTCTCCCTTTGGATGATCATGATAGATATTTCATATGGATATGCTCTCTCCCTTTGACAACAATGCCAAACTATCTCTTTCTTTTCATAATATATTCCTTGAATTTCCCTTTCCATCAGCAATACAATAACTCTGGTGTTCGGTGCAGATATGTACCTTGTTGTGTACTGATATATCTTTTCAATCCATCTCTTTTCTTGCATCAACATTAATTATCTTCTGATAATGTGTAGGCTGATGTAGCCTCCTAGTCAGCTTAGTGACTAATAGACAAGAGTCAAACCCCTAGTCTCTTTCTCAGGTACTCAAATCTATCTTTAGGCAATGGCTATGTGAATATTCTTAGAATAGTCCCAAAGGATAACTAAGATGGGGGGTGAATCAGTTATCAGTTACTTAAGTCCTTTTTTACTTCTTTAACTTTAGTATACAACAAAGTAAATCCATAATTAGATAACACAGTACTTAACACACAATTTGATTACGGGGAAACCAAATGGTGAAAATCCTGATGGAAATTAGCACCCACAATAAACTATACTTGTTTGTAGTAATCCCTATTAGAAGATATCTCAACCCTGTTAGGAGTTGTACAATACAATACAATAAGTATATTGACCTGGTTAAGGGTCGGACCCTATTAGGATTCTTTTACAAATAACCATGTTAGGGGTGGTGGACTCACTGTCCAAAAGCTCATTGCTTGATGGTGAAGGCTACAACCTTCTGTATAGCAGATATGTGTAACACCCCAAAATTGGCACCTACTAAACCTAGTCAATTTTGGTGCATTTTCTTATCTTCGAAGTCCTATTGTATTAGGCAAATTCTTCTCCTGATTGACTTTAATTGACTGAGTTTCAAATGCAGAAAACCCAAATTTGCATAAATCTGACATTACATT